>JBAKGM010000139.1:29184427-29199298 GCA_037177215.1 Asparagus racemosus
CACTGGGAGCTCCCCCCCCCCCCCCCCCCCCTTCCTTTTTTTGGGTTTGCAAGAAAATTTATTTAAAAAGATGAAAGGTTATTGTTTTAGGGAGACATGTACTTTGGTCTTGTTTAGTGAAATATAAAAAGTTTTGGGAGTTATATGCAACACCTCCAAAGATAAGAGGAGATTCTGAAATTAAACTAGGTTAGGGGAGTAATCTGAAACGCTCCGCAAGTTCATGGGTTTTTATGAAATGAACCTTCAACTAATAAAGGGTAGCTAGTGACATTTCACCATATTACTCCCATCCGTCATGAATGAGAAAGAAGAATAATCCAAGGATCCATCCAAAACCCTAAGAAATATCTCCACGGAAAACCTACTTAACATCGACACGTAACAAGTGCCACACAATCAGTGCACCCCATTCCCCAAACAAATTTATCCCAAACACATACTCAGCACTATCCCTGACAGACTTCCATAAACTACAATCTCCCCTTTAAAAGCTCCCTCATCCTCTCTCCCCCTATACTTGAGGCCACAACTCATTCAATCATCATGTAAAATTTTTCCTATAAGTTAAAAATCTTTGTGAGGCTTGCATTCCTAAATTTAGGATTTTTGGCCCCATCACCCTAAAGATGAATGGCTACAAAGATCGGTATGTTAAAATTCCCTTCATGTGAAGAGGATAAGGTTTCGATGCATGGGACCATTAGACATACGGAGGACAGAGAAAGAGATAGAAAGACGGAGATAAAAGATCGAAATTTGCTTGAGGGTTAGGATCGTGTAGTATTAAAGGCTAAGAGAGGCAAGGTAGCTATATATGTCTTGAATTGGCGAAGGCCAACCCCACATATTTCCATTTTCTTTACCCTTGCATCAAGGGGGAGTGCTAAGCTAGTCAGAGCCCAAGAATCTTCTAAGAATATTTTGAAGTTATGTGTCGACAGATTGGCAAGGCTATATATCATCTAGATAATGAGATTATATTGGTATATATTTATTCCTAAATTGTTTTATTTAATTGAAAGAATAGGGCTAAGTAGTTAGTCTATACTTTAGTAAGTATACTTAGATTAATTAGTTGAACATGATGATCCAAGCTATGATGGATTCTGCACAGGGCAACAGTTTGGAGTCTTAAATTTACAGCAAAAACATTAATTTCAATGAATTTTCAATCACTACATCGACCAAGTCCCAAATCTAGCAGGCCACAAAGATTTGCGAGTTTAATCATCTCCTCTCCTGAAGTCAAAAGATCTGTTTCACCCTAAAAACATTTTAATCCACGTGCTTGTCATATGGTTCTTTTTTGAAACATTTCAATTTTACCTTAGGTAGAGTTGTGTTTTAAATGGTGTTTGGAGTTATAAAAATCACTGTTCGCACTGAATAGAATTAAAGCCAAAATTTTAGGGAGTTAATAGATTGAAAAGATAGTTTAAGAGCTTCTTAGAAAAGAGTTATAAAAATCACTGTGAGCACTGAATAGAATAAAAGTTAAAATTTTAGAGAGTTCATAGATTGAGAAGATAGTTTATGAGCTTCTTAGAAAATTATTCCAAAGTTTAGGATCTCGTCATGAAATTTAGAGAAAAATAAGGGTGAACTTCACTTAAATACCGTAAAGTTTTCCCGCTTTGTCACTTAAATACCACAATTTATACTTTGTGGCAGAAAAATACCATAAGTTGCTAAAATTTTGGCATGTTAGTACTCTCAATCATGCAAACGTGAAAATTTTCATCTCAGTATTCTCATATGACACTAATATATTAATTTTATACCTTTCTAACTATTAATATTTGATAAATTTATCATTAAGACATATTTCAACTCTTTTTTAAAATAAAATTCAGATAAGTTGGGAAAAAAATTTAGTTGATTAAATAGCAAAGTTAACAAATATTAATTAGCTAAAAAGTTCTAATATTAGAATGTAGGTATTATAAAGAAATATCTAGATAAAAATTTTTATATTTACATGATCAATATACTAATTTGCCAATTTTTAACCACTTATAATATTTTTCTAGTATAAAATAAAATTTATGGTATATAAGGACGAAGCGGAAACTTGGTGATATTGAAGTGCCATTAGCAGAAAAAACAAGTTAACTACCTGCGAACATAGAAGTTAATACTGTACGTCATAATTTGCCTGCGAACTATATACATCATCAACAATGAGAGTGACAACGTATATATCGTCCTAAAGCAAACAGCAAATGTCGCTAAAGTCCACTTATATCATCATGACGTGAAGCGTGAGTAGGTAAATAACATTGACATTGACGCTACTTCTTCCGGGAAAAAAAAAACGGAAATACGACATTGACGTTAAACTCTGTTAATCTTCCCAAATTTGACTTGTTGGTGACAGTTATAAAGTTAACGGTGATGGATCAGAAAAATAATCTAACGGTTTATAATGAAAAGCACTGGTATATTTCCTGGTTTCCGTTACTGCACTACAATGCATGGGAGTTTGTACAACACATTTTGTTAGGATATAATCCTCCAAGCCCAACTGCTAAGAGGCCCAAACTTGATATTTGATTTCTCTCGACAACTACATGACATTACAGTTCAAGTCAAATGATCTCACCAAATTCATGAATCAACATGATTAGGTTTGTCAGCACATTTAACATCCAACTTCCACTACCAAAAGAACGATAACTATCAAACACTATAAGGCACAAGGTGATAGTCGTCCTCTCACAACAGATCTCATAACAACAAATGCAAAATTAAACTCCCTCTGCGTATTTACTATTAGGCTTTTAACTTCAACGTACTGACTTGGGTGTCAAAGTGTCTTTGTTAAAATTAAAATATGGCACCTCTTGATAAAATTAGACATTTTGGGAAGAAAAAAGACAATATTATTCATTGCATTAAAGTGTATATATACAATAGCAAGGAGACAAGTTATAGAATCGTAAGTGATGTGGGACTAAGATAAAGAAAAACAATATAGTCTAACTACATTATTTAACACCCCCTATCAAACTCATGGTGGGTAGAGGACTGAGAGTTTTGATAAGATGAGTCAAATTTGTGTAAATTATTTTTGGCATGGCTCTGTGAGAGGTGGTTGAATCGGAGCACGTTAGTTGCTAGAATTACATGTGGAAAGATCATAATGCTATCTCGTGACTTATGTAGTAAGGTTGTAGTGTAGTCTAGTTCGACAGTGTTGCTGTTGTGGGCGCTGCAAATGGAGAGGCTCTGACAATGTCACTTCTATGGGCGCTGCAGATGGAGATGGTCTGATAGTGTTGTTGTTGTGGGTGCAGCAGTTGGAGAGGGTCTGGCAGTGTCGCTGCCATGGGCACTGCAAATGGAGAGGGTACGACGGCGTCGCTGCCATGGGCGCTATAGCTAGAGAAGTCTGGCGGTGCCATTGTCGACGGCGCTACAATTGGAGAGGATCTAGAACAAGGGTATTTGCAAGATGCAGGGAGCGAGTTAGTGCTGCTTGGTTTTATGTGCGGGTAGGGGGTTGAGGTTTTGGTTTGAGCCATTGAGGGTTAGGTTAAGGACGAGTCCGAGGAGGACCGTCTAAGGTTGGGTTTGTAACTACTTGGATGAGATGACTGGCATTGCCAGTCAATGATGGAGTGTCTACAGAGGCAGAGGAGGTGCTCGCAAGAGTTGAGGTGGAAGCGGTAGTAGCGGGTTGAGAGGTGGAACCGATGGTGGCGGAGTGTGGTGGTTGAGTCTAAGGGTTAGGTTTCTGTGAGGCATATTGTTGAACACTAGCGTGCCTAACATTAGTGGAAGGGAATTTGGTCACTGGTGGAAGTGAGGAGGGGTGCCAGTTTGTTTGCTGTAGGAGGATGGGGTTTGTTTGATGTACGGGGTGTGTAGAGGGTTTGGAGGTGTTTGGTTTGAGTGGAGCATTTTGTCAAAAACATGGTGCACATTGAGCTAGGCTGGTTGTGTAGGGATGATACTCAAGGTCTAGGTGGGTGACATTCGATGATCGGCAGGAGCAAGTGGTGTACGTGTCTTGTGTCGTTGTTGGTGGTGAACTTAGCGGTAGTGCGAGGGCAGTCAGGGGGCAGAGGCAGGTGTAGTAGCAGGCTGGAGTTGGTTGAGCACAATGATGAAGCTGAGGACATTTACTAGTGGTAGTCACGGTGCTAGGTTTTCGTTAGTACTGAAGGCGGTGGTGTTGCGAGGCAGTGGCGGTAGTGGGAGCAGCGTCATAGCAGTTGGCTTTGGCGCTGGAGTGTGAGGCTGTATCGCTGTAGGCATTGAAAATTGCTGATGAACCTCAAGTGTGATTTAATCATGAGAAGATTGAAGAACCACATCATCAAACCCTAAGGAAATCAACCACAAGGGTAAAACTGGCACAGACATGTTCGAGACACTTTTTGTGTTTGGACCATTGTCGAGACACATTTTGTGTCTGGGCCATTGCCGAGACACATTTTGTATCTGCGCCATTGCCGAGACACGTTTTGTGTTCGGGCCATTGCCAATACACTTTTTGTGTCTAAAGCATTTTCCACGAATTTTATTGTTATTTATGGGTCCCATTTAACCTTTTCAACACGTGGAGACTTTCATTTACATTAGTGGGCGGTTATTGTCCTTAAAAGACGCCCACTAAGTGCATAAATGGGGCATTAAACATGTCTTTAAAGCAGGGAGAGCGGTTACAACAATCTGGAAACTAAAAGCCTTCAACCGAGACAGTGTAAACTATCTCGCGAATTGCCGAGACAGTTTTGGTGGCGAGACACAAAAAGTGTCTCGCCCACTATGCAATTCTGGTAGGTCATAACTTGCGTTCTTTTCAGCTATTACACCCCCCAAATGTTATAAATAGCCCCCTACGCCCATTGATTGGGGGGAGCTAGAATTTTGGACATCTTGGATCTGATCTTGAATTTTAGAGAGCTTGGAGCTTGAAGATCTAAATAGAGCAGAGATGGAGTTCAACAACATTCTTCACTTGAAGATTCCTCGAGTTTAAGCTTTGCCTTAAATCTTGGGAAGAGTAGATATTTTACTTAGTTAAGATATTTACTTAATTTCTTGTTTTCTCAGCAAAACATAAACTCGTTCTGGGCATAAACACGATGGCGACCATAGTGGGAGCTAATAATCTCAACGTTGAGGCTATTGTGTCGCAGCCGAATGGCGATCAAGACAAACTTATGGTCGACAGACTCGATTATGTCTTCGATCAAGCCAAGTTTGAAGAGTACCTCTCTTCCTCTTCATCAAGATCCTCCTCATCCCGCAAGCATCAAAGGATTTCATCTCCCAAGAGGGATATCCGACTTGTCACCAAGGGTGATGAATCTCACCCAGTTGTGACGGAGGTTTCCTCTCGCAACAACACCCCAGCAAACTACAAAGCCAGAAGCTCTGCTCATGATGACTCTATTCCAAAGAAAGAGTCATCTTTCAAGATCCCTGCAACTCTGTCGAACAGGGCTCATCAGAGACAGCATCAGAAGATGGCCCGCCAATTTGCGAAGGTCATGGAGTCGACGGACGGAGTTCATTACTACACGAACTCATGTACTCAAAGGCATCAAAAAAAATACCAGCACCTCAGCTCCAAAAATCTAGCGCTCCCATCAAAGAGGAGTGGATTCCCGTCAAGAGGACCCATTTGACGAAGAAAGAATGTGCCCAAAAGTGTCGTGCACGTGTTGCTCGTGCACGTGATGTTATACGCAAAGCACAAGAGTTAAAATCAACTAAGGGATCAATCAAAAAAGTTTGGATCTCGAAAACTGCACAGCGTATAGAGCGGAATTTGACCCAAGGCTCTGCCTTTGACTGAGACACTTCCAACTGTCTCGGCCAAAGAGCCTTCAACCGAGAGAGTCCAAAGTGTCTTGGACAAAGAGCCTTTGACTGAGACACTTCCAACTGTCTCGAACAAAGAGCCTTCAACCGAGACAGTCCAAACTGTCTCAGCCAAAGAAATGTCAGCCCGAGCACTTCCGACTGTCCAGATCAAGGAAATTCTCCTCAGTTGCATCCATCCACTTCTCCTGCTGGCATATCAACAACAGGGCTTAAGAATACCACTTCGGTGCTTAATTGCCTTGTCCCACAGCCCAAAAACCAAAGCAAATCACCAATAAAGGGATGCTTGAGTAATACAGTCCATACACGACAACAGACTGTGGGTCGTGTCTAGAAGTGGCTCGAGCAATTTGAGATATCTCAAACTTCAAGAATTCCTATCACATCTCATTTGAGTATCCCGCAGGGGTTCGCGAGACTACTAAGGGGAAGAATTTCAAGCATGCTGTTATTCGCAAAGTCACAAGAGATGACCATACTATGTTGATTCATGCAAGGACAACTTCAATTGACAAATGACCAAAAGTGCCTCTTAAGGAGTGTGCTAGGTCGAAGGGTCAACGCCCCCAAAATAAGACGTGTCTTCCAATTGAAGACGTCACCCTAATCAACCACGTCATCAGGCTGAGGGTGGCAATACACGGAAAAGGACAATTGATGAAATAGATTGTTCCTGCTCGTGTGCATGCCTGATCAAGACATTTCTATCAGGATGTGATTGCCCTGAGTTGGAGGCTCATCCACAAAGAGCTTCGATGTTCGAAAGGTTTTCCTTACCAACAGCAGAAGAGTCGAAGCTAAAGCCAAGAAGCTTCCGAATAAGAAGATCTGCCATCCAAAGAGACGAATTCCCTGAAGTTACCATTAACATGGTAGATAAAAAAAAGAAAAGGCTGCAAAAGACACAGATTCGGACTTCACTCCTGAAGGAAAAGTCGGCGCTCAAATTTCCCAGAGAATGTGTCGGTTACAACTGTAAGCTACACAACACAGGGATTATAGAAGGATGCATAAAGGAGATTCATCTGAAGATGAGGTCTCCGACACCTACTCAGCAATGGCATCCGATGACACGATGTTGAGCGTCGGTCATGCCAGAGGAACTTATATTATTACTCCTGAAACGCTGGCTCAGATGTTGCAAGAAGCATTAGCCAAACAAAGAGAAGAGCTCAGGGCCGAAATGAAAATGGAAATGGAGTTAGCTATGCAGCAGATGAGGGAGTTGCAAAGCTAAAAAGCTGCACAACCTGAGTCTAGTCAATAAGGCAGACCCAGTCATCATGTCGCTCACGATATTGAAGATAGCAATACAGAAGGGGGTGAAACCATCATTGCTGACCCACCTCAGCAGAAAACTCAAAGTGGAGATGGCCCAACCCGTTATACTGAGAGTAATCTGAAGCAAGGTGAGGGTGAAATTGAAAAAAATGAAAGAGCTTGAAGGCAAGATCAATACTCTAATATCCGCTCAAGAGGTCAAGAAGACCGGCATTCTGTGCCCGTACCCAAGAGAGTAGGACTCAATTCCGTACCCATCAAAGTTCAACTTGATTAACTTCACACCATTTGATGGGAGAGGCTCACTCACTCAACATTTGATCTACTTCAAATCCTATCTAGGGGTTATTTTCAGTAACAAGCCCTTGATGGTTCAGTCATTCGTTAGCACTCTTCGAGGAGCTGCTTTTGATTGGTACCGCTGTCTCAAATCGAGGAGCATTAACAGCTGGGATGACATGAAGACCATGTTCCTCGTTAATTTCTTCGACGATGATATCGAGATATCCATCAGAACATTGTTGGATGAAAAACAGAAGGACGGAGAGACAGTAAGCAGCTTCGTCAAGTAGTTCCGAAATAAGGCAATGAATTGTCAAGACACGATAACTGAAGAGTTCATTCTCCAGACCTGTCACAACAATCTTTCTTTAGACTTGTTGGAAGCTATGGGGGTTGTGGCACCGACCACTTGGAAAGACCTGAAGCTTCGAGGAGAACAAGCCGAGCGATTCCTTCAGAGGAAAATGGTAGAAAGAGGCCAACAATCGGCATATGCAAACAAACAGAATTTCATCCCACGCAGCAAAGGGAAAGAGCAGGCGAGAGCAGTCCGCGCACCGCAACAATCGCAGCCCCAATGGCACCAACGACCTCAAAATCAAAAGTCGTCCGAATCAAGGTTTCCTAAAGTCTATTCTTTCAAGGAGGAAGTTCTGGGTATCTTCAAATACCTCCTGAGGAATGATAAGATCTAGCTACCACCGGTCGTGAATGAGGAGGAGGCAAGTAAAGTCGCAGATCTGAGATACTGCGCATTCCATAGAGTAGTTCACCATTCGACAAAGTCGTGCTACTATCTCAAGGACAAGATCTAGGCTTTGATCGATGAAGGAGTCATTACCCCAAAGCTGTCCAAAAGGCAAATTCCAACGTAAATGGGAAGGACCGTTTATAATTGATACGATCTACTCAAATGGAGAATATAGCTTAATCACCCAAAATAGTGATAAGATGATGATACCAATTAATGGGAAGTTTCTGAAGAAATACTATCCTTAGTGTGCTCAGAATAACCTATTTTACAATGAAGGGTTCAGGTTTATCACATCCCGATAGCTAAGAAATACCCTTTACCAATTTTGTATGATCAAACTTTTGAATAGTCATGATCTCAAAATTCCCACTTGGTCAAACCTTCAAATAGTTAGGACCAAAATCAAGATTTCTTTACCAAAACTCCCACTTAGTCAAACCTTCAAACAGTTAGGACCAAAATCAAAATTTCTATATCATCACTCCCATTTGGCCAAACCCACCACAGTTAAGGCCAACAACAATATCAAAATCCTTTCTCAATTCTTTTCACGAATGAGTATTGGGTTCGTCTCTGCCCAAAAAGAGACAAATTTGAATGTTTGGTTTTCCCAAATTTCATCCAAATTTCACCTTTTACTCACGTGAGTTAAAAGGCCCCCTTTTCTGAGTCAAAGTCACCTAGGCCAACTCCAATTTGATTCTCGAAGTGGAGATCCCACTTTGAGTTTCCTTATAGATTTCCTGACGCACGTGCGTCAAGAATCTTTCGACTCTCAGTTCACGTAAACAAGGAGTTCTTAATCGAAGCGGAAGATGAGAAATACCTTCTTCTTCTTCAGCATAACGGGTTCGTCTTTGCCCCAAGAAAAGACACAACGAGTTCACCTTTGCCCCAAGAGAAGACGACAATTTCAAAAGCTTAAACCTACGCCTATATATGTGTAGTAGGTGTAATTCCTATCCTTAAATTAGAAATAAGTCAGTGTCTAACACACGCCGCCGCATAGTCAATTCCCGTGATAATTGACCAAGTTTACATATTCAGTATCGTAGCAAACAAAATCCATGTATTCAATACATAGCCAGTCTCATTACTGACCTAATAATCTGTTAAACCTACACCTATTTATGCATAGTAGGTGTTATTCCTATCCTTAAATTAGGAATAAGTCAGCGTCTAACACACGCCGCTGGGTAGTCAATTCTCGTGATAATTGACCAAGTCTATGTATTCAGTATCATAGCAAACAAAGTCTATGTATTTAATACATAACCAGTCTCATTACTGACTTAATGATCTATTAAATCTATGCCTATTTATGTACAGTAGGTGTTATTCCTATCCTTAAATCAGGAATAAGTCAGCATCTAACACACGCCTCTAGATAGTCAATTCCCGTGATAATTGACCAAGTCTATGTGTTCAGTATCGTAGCAAACAAAGTCTATGTATTCAATACATAGCCAGTCTCATTACTGACCTAATGATCTGTTAAACCTACAACTACTTATGCGTATTAGGTGTTATTCATGTCCTTAAATCAGGAATAAGTCAACGTCTAACAAACGCTGCCAGGTAGTCAATTCCCGTGATAATTGATCAAGCCTACGTATTCAGTATCGTAGCAAACAAAGCCTATGTATTCAATAACATAGCCAGTCTTATTACTGACCTAATGATTTGTTAAACCTATGCCTATTTATGCGTAGTAGGTGTTATTCCTGTCCTTAAATCAGGAATAAGTGAGCGTCTAACACTAGCCATCGGGTAGTCAATTCCTGTGATAATTGAGCAAGTCTGCGTATTTAGTTTCGTAGCGAACAAAGTTTATGTATTTGATACATAGCCAGTCTCATTACTGACTTAATGATTTGTTAAACCTACGCCTAGTTATGTGTAGTAGGTGTTATTCCTATCTTTAAATCAGGAATAAGTCAGCGTCTAACACTAGCTTTCGGGTAGTCAATTTCCGTGATAATTGATCAAGTCTACGTATTCAGTATCGTAGAAAAAAAAAGCTTATGTATTTGATACATAGCCAGTTTCATTACTGACCTAATGATCTGTTAAACCTACGCCTATTTATACGTAGTAGGTGTTATTTCTGTCCTTAAATCAGGAATAAGTGAGCGTCTAACACACGCTGCCGGGTAGTCAATTCCCATGAATATTGACCGAAAATACATATTCAACATCATAGTATAAAGTCTAAGAGAGTTCATTCTTTTAGCACAACGTTACATGTAGAACGGACTTAGATAATCTACATGCTAGCCCAACTTAAATGGTAGTTGATAAAAACTTATCAAATCCGTTGATGGCTGAGGGTTTGCCAAAAATCTTATCAAGATTATGCTTATTCAAAATAGAATAGATAGCATAATAAAAGTCAAAATTTTATTTCAGGAATAATGAAGTACAAAGTGTTGGCTGTACAACAAAAGTTTTTTGACAAAAAGTGCTTCAACGAGATAACTGGCGGTGGTGAATCCGCTCTTCCAAGCTTGAGAGCTCTTCTTGATATTTCTGTTCTAACTCCCTTTTTAAAAAGGCTCTTGAAGAATTATCGGGAGTTAAAAGCTGAATAATTTCTCGTTCAAGCTCAGCAGATTTATCATCGGAGATCTTCAATTGCTCAGCTAATTTAGAGTAAGACTTTTCTAATCTAACCAAGTTGATTCTTAGAAAAGCCCGCATCTCTTTGGCGTCCTCAAGAGTTTTTCTTAGGCGAGCAATCTCAAGTTCTTGCAGTTCAACAGATTGAAGCAAGTCTGCTTTTGCCTCTTCCCTCGTATCCATACTTGTTCTGAGGCACTCAGATTGAGTCTACAGTTGGCGTAATTCTTGCTCAGCAGCTCCTCGCCTGGCTTCTTTGGCTTTTATGATAGACTCGACTCGGAGAGCAATGTAAGAAGAAACACCTTCAGATCGTAGCCTTACAAATTCCTCCAACTCTTGTTCCAGAAGAACCAGATCTTCTGCAATAGAGTCTGTCAAATCAGAGAAGCTTTCATCCCTTATGACTTCCACACGCCGGTTGAGAAGTTGCTTCAAAGAGCTAAAAGGGAGACCCTTGGTCACGACCCTTTCTATAACGTTATTAAGGAGAAGAGCAAAACTTTCAAGCTCAGCACTGATGATCGCCTTCTCCAGATCTTCATCCAACATGAACGCCTTAATCGAATCATACAATATTGTTGAAGGCACTGTGAGAGAAGAAATATGAGTTTGCAAGATTCTCTAATCTTAAGAATTCTTATAAAGATAGGGTCAAGAGATTTACCGATGCGGCTTGAAGATCCTTCAGCTTGTACTGTGTGCCCTACACTTATCGGTTCAACCTCGGGAACCACCAGAATTGATTCAGGTTTAGCTTGAGTAGCCGGCGGTCTGGGTTGAACAAGAGAGCTTTCAACAATAGGTGGGACAACACTAGATTTAGCCTGGGAAGTAGTAGGTTGAACCTCCAAATCAGGAGCCTCAGATTCTCCGGTTGGCTCTGTAGCAGTAGAGATAGGAGCTGCGGGCAAAAATATCATTAAGTTATTAGCTATCGGCAAGATAATCAAAAGAATCTGAATAATGAGACATATACCTGCAGAAGGGCTGGCTCCTGCATCAGATTCTGTCTGAGCCTATTCTAATAATATTTCATAAATCAGATTATGATCGGACTCAAAAACAAAGATCATCTGAGCCAAGCTCAGTTCGGAGAACTCCCCAAGACTCTCCTCACGTACAGGCTGCGTCTCCATCGGCTCTTCCACTGCGACATTGGTAAAATATGCTAAGTGTCAGCATGCATATGCGTGTATTAGAATCATCACAAAATATGTATATACTGGGAGCCAGTTCTGCAGGTTCAGCGGGGACCACCAACAGTTCACCTGGGGATGCCCCTTCTTTAGCGTATTCCTCCTCTGCACCAGCTATGCTATATTAGACTTTCAACACAAAGAAGAGAAAATAAAGTAAAGATCGAATTTATACCGAGAGTCATCTCCGCTTGGCTAGCGTCTGCGTTCATTTCTTGAAGTTTTTCTAAAAGAATATGAAGCGCAGAAATGATTAGCGGAGGAACAAAGTCGGACTCCCTCAATCCTTGAGTTGCCACCTAGGTGAGGTATTCGTACCTACAATGACAGTCTCGGGAGCAAGAGGGGCATCGATATCTAAACCAGCAGTACTGTCTCGGACCCCCTCATCGATAGCCTCATGTATCTGCTCAGTGAAGCTTGACTCTTTGTAGATGAAGGGTGATGGAGGGAAAAGTTCAGCTGGGATCTCGCCCTCTTCTGAGTTTCCTAAATAAAAGAAGAAGGTAAACATGAATCGCTAGTGAGATAGTCAAATTAAGAGGTGAATTGATAAAATTTACCTCCTCCCTCAATTGGGAAATCAAAGCCCTCCGCCTCAGGAGATGGAGATCTTTGATGACGAGGCCTGTATGCAAGCTTCTACTGGCACAACAACGCCTAGGCAATGACAGCTGGCTCAGGCATTGTGGTTGAGGGACATGTTCTCTTCTGAAGAAGGGATTCGAGAGCTTCCTCCTCTTCATCTTTCCCAGTCTCAATGCTCATTGTGTTCGGAGAAGTGAAAATAGCTTTCATCCGAGGTCGCTTTGCAGGACGTTGATGAGGAGACGAAACATGGAGAGAAACTCGCGCTGGTTCATCTGGACGGACTAGAGAACGACGGGGAGGGGGAGCTACCACCTCGCTCTTTATCCTAACGCCCCCATGATGAACAACTTCTTCTTCTTCTTAAGAAGTCTGAATTGTGTCGTGCAAAGAATCTTCATCGCTCTCCTCTCGAATGACTTTCTTCTTGCCCTTAAACCTCCAAGATTGTTCAGCTCATGAAGGAGAAACACGAGTTAGTGATGGTTCTCTTTTGCGTGCCACTTCAACTTCTGAAATCTTTGAAGTTGGAGTGTTTACCGCAATGAGCCATTTGCAGCGTAGCAAGGTCATCAGAAGCTTGGGCTCGGCAGCAGGGAGGCTAAATTTAGCATTGGTGTAGCCACAAATACTCCAATACCAGGTGCGTGCACTGTCAATAAGGCCCCCGTGAGTCTTCATTCCTTGATTCAGATTCCCAACAAAGATCTGGTCATAGCCGAATTGATGAGAGAAACGGCAGGGAAGATAAAGCTCGATGCTACATGAATTCTTGACCTGGAAGACTAGATAACTGGGGTGAATGTTTATCAGCCACTGTTCGTGGGGAAAGTTGGTTTGGTTGTCATTGATTTGAATCTGTTACAGCTTGTTTTGCTTACAATGAAATTCAAATAAAAATCTCGCCTTTTTATAAGGCTTACAACGACTAACTGAATAAAGATTACACCTTTACACCATTTTTGAACAAATATAGGATCCGTTTATCAGATCCTCGCTTGCGTGGGTGTCTTTGCTTGTGCCGGGGGCTCTGTTCTGTCCGTGGACTACTGCGTGATCAGATTTAGGTGCAAGATCTACAGATCTGTGGTGATTATTTCACAAAGGAAATAAACACTGATGGGGATCAACTCACGAGGGTGATGATCGTTGGAGTGGGTGAAATCAACAAAGCAATGTCACACACGACCCTGAGATTAAGACGAATCTTAATCTAGAGGGTAGGACCATAAATCTGACCTAGATTGACGTAGATCTGGTCTTGACTCTCCTCCTCACCGTGTAGATCTGGAGTGGAAGTGTTCGTCGCTCGCACTGGATCTAGATTTTAGCTTTTGACTTTGCAAACGCTCGGATCTGTGCACGAACTCTCACGGATCTCACCTTAGAATCCTAGAATTTCCAACCAGGATGAATGAGACCCCCCCTCTCCTATTTATAGGCAAGAGGGGGGGAGTTGTGGGCCGAAGACACCTTGGTGTCTCGGCCTTGGCCAAGACATCAAATGGTGTCTTAGCCAGGTCGAGACACCAAAAGGTGTCTCGGCCTTGGCTGAGGCACTATTTGGTCCTTTTTCTGGTATTTTCTAGTGTTTTTTTCCAGCGTCGTTTTCACCATCGTGTCGAGTCCATGTCCGATTGATTTTCTCATTGACTTGGGACTTGATCAGTTCAATTCCATTGATGTTTTAAGTCTGGTTGATTCCGTCTCGTCGACGTTCAAGTCTGGTCGACTCACCTTATCGAAATTCACTGATCTGAAGCTTCATCGTTGGATTTATTCCACGATTCATCACTTCGTTGACTTGTACACCTTGCCGACTCACTTCACGCATTCGTTGACTGGCTTTATGAATTTTGTGGTGCAGTTACATCGTCAGCGGTTCTTGGTCGCAGCGTCGGAAGGGTCGTTGATTGTCAACCTACTACCACGAGTCTCATTCAGGTACTGATAAGTATTTTTCAACACCTACAGATAACCCCTCCAAAGTGTCTCAGTCTCGATTTTTTAGATGAGCCTGGGATACTTTAGATATGATAGGCCCACACCTTCAGTCAGTGTAACAGGACCTGAAAAATAGCCTCAGTGTTTGATCTCTCCAATCCTTTCAGATTCTCTAGTACTTTATAGGATAGCTGAAGGCATCACGGTGCTATATTTTTTTGTCTGACCGTTGTCAAGATCTTGACCTGAAACCGATAGATGAATTTCTTCTTCTGGGATTAGCTTCAGTATTTGATTCCTCCAATCCTTTCAGATTCTCCAGTGCTTTGTAGGATAGCTGAAGGCATTACGGTGCTGCATTTT
>JBAKGM010000139.1:29199398-29220852 GCA_037177215.1 Asparagus racemosus
TGTGCATGTTTTGACTCGTTTCTCTCACATACATGAACTTGTTTGATCTCAAAGCACTTGATATCTTACTCAAATATTATTTAATAATATTTGTCACCATAAAATATATTTATCATTATATATCACATAATATTCAAAATACCAGGGTTTTACAAATAGGTATAGGGACTGCTTAGAGTTTTACAATCTCTTCAATGTATAAGCTGGTCAATTTCTCCATAGTATATGACATATTGTAGGCTAAGAAGTGTGCTGACTTGGTTAAGCAATCAACTACCACCCAAATTGTGTCTTCTCCTTTTGCTGAGCAAGGTAAACCGATGATGAAATCCATGATAATTTGGTGCTCAATATTCACCTGTTAGCATGTTAGGGATTTTGATACATATTTGACTATGACCTCCTTCATGTGATTCCACCAGAAGTTATGTGGAAGATTTTGGTACATCTTGGTGCTTCCCGAATGAAGAGTGTAAGGGGTTTGATGAGCATCTCTCAATATCTGCTTCTTGAGCTCCTCATTGTTGGATACGTAAAGGTGATTACCCATCTTAAGAACACCATCATGAAACTGAAAGTCTAAACACTTCCCTTGCTCCACCTTCCTGTTTATCTCACTTAGTTCGTTGTTTTCCTTCTTTCGTTCCTTGATTTGATTCAATAGAGATAGGTATAGGCTTATTTGATGAATCTTTATTTTGGAAGAATGTATTCTAACTTTGATATTTATTCTTTCCAACTTTCTAATCATCTTGGCTTGTTTAGTCAATAAACAAGCTGATGCAACTTGATTCTTTCGACTGAGTTTATTTGCCACAACATTAGTTTTATCGGGATAGTAAATGATTTTCACATCATTATCTTTCAACAACTCCAATTATCTCCTTTGCCTCATGTTAATCTCCTTGTACGTAAATATGTACTTTAAGCTCTTATGATCGGTGTAGATGTTACAAGTTACTCCATATAAATAGTGTCTCTCTTCATAGAAAATATCACAGGAGCATGTTTCATATCATGAGTTGGGTAGTTCTTCTCATGGGGTTTTAATTGCCTGGAGGCGTAAGCTACCACATTCTTATTCTGCATCAAAGCATAACCTAAACCTTGGGAAATGGCATTACTATATATCACAGACTTATTTGAACTCGTGGGGATAGTGAGCATGGGAGCGATTACTAGCCACTTCTTCAGCTCCTCAAAATGTTCCTCGCATTACTCACTCTACACAAACTTGGCATTCTTATGAATCAAATAAGTCAAAGGGGCCACTAACTGAGAAAGGTCTTTGATGAATTTTCTATAACACCCATCTAATCCCAAGAAGCTCCTCCGTCCCCGAGGTGGGACATGGCCAGTTCACAATAGCTTCCACCTTAGCTGGATCCACATATATCCCATCTCTAGTGATCACATGCCCTAAAAACATCATCTTCACCAGCCAAATTTCATGTTTCTTGAACTTGGCATATAACTGCTTCTTGGATATTCTTCATGCTATTCAAAACTCTTAGAATGAATAAAGATGTCATCAATGAAAGCCACAACATATTGATCCAAATATGGCTGAAAAATCTGATTTATCAAATCCATAAATGTAGCCAATGCATTAATTAGTCCAAACGGTTTCACAAAATTTATAGTGACCATACCGAGCTCTAAATGTAGTCCTCAGTATGTCCTCAGGTTTAACCTTTAACTGACGGCATCCTGATCTCAATTTGATATTATAAAAATATTAAGTTCCTTAGAGCTGATCAAATAGATCATCTATACTAGGGAGTGGGTACTTACTCTTTACAGTCATTCTGTTCAACCTCTACAGTCTAAATGGAGTCCCATACTCCAATCTTTCTTCTTCACAAACAAGATCGGTGCTCCTTATAGAGACGCTAATGAAGCCTTTTTTATCCAACTACTCCTAAAAGTGCTCCTTCAGTTCATTCATCTCAGCAAGTACCAATCTATAAGGGGCCTTAGATATACAGGTGATCCTCAGAACCAATTCTATGGCAAACTCTATTTCTCGGTCTAGTGGAAATCCTGGTACATCTTCTGAAAAAATATCTAGGTAATCTCTCACAACAATTTTATCCATCAATTTCTTCTCATTCAGCTAATCACTAATCATACAAGCCAAGTACCCACTACTTTCTTGTCTCAATAATTTAGTTGCCTTCATAAATGAGATTTCACGTGTGAGTGGTCTTCTACTCTCTCCTTAGAAAATAAAACTATCACATTCTTCTAGTTTAAGTTGATTAATTTTCTCAAACAATTTACAATGGCATGATATGGTGCTAATCAATCCATTCCTAGGATAACATCAGATTTAGAATCTGACATGTCAAGGCATATTAGATCTGCATTCATGGAGTGATCACCCACTAGAACTCCAAGTTCTTGTTGACATGTGATGCTAGCAGACTACCACCAATAGCTGTAGAGATAATTAACTTAGTATTTAATCATGTTAGTGAACTGATAAATTTGCTAGCAAAGTGAGGTGATACAAAAGAGTGCGTAGATTCAGGGTCAAAAAGTGCATGAGTATTGAATGAACATATGGGAAATGTACTTTCCACCATGAATGATGAGGTTTAAGCATCCTTCTTGGTCAGAGCAAAGACCCTTCCTTCATTCCTCACGTTTTGCTAAACACTTTGCTATGACTGGGGCCTTCAAGGTGGAAAATTTTGTTGCTAAAACCCATTAGCTCGAGCAGTGTGGTCTTCATCGGGTATTAGATCTAGTGTTGGTTCATTTCTCACGGTTGGGCAGTTCCTCATGAAATGCCCTACTTGACCACATGCGAAGCATCCATGTTGGTACCTGTAGTTTCTAGAATGATGTTTCCTACATCTACCACAGGCTAGTGGCCTGTTTGGCTAGTTGGGGTGATAGTGGTGAAAAGGTGGCTTCAATGTAGTTGACCTTCCCATTTGGTTCGATACTGCTACACTGACCAATGGACCTCCATCTGTTCTTTAGTGCTTTTTCAGAGTTCTGCTTCTTATTATGATAACCTTGACTGTAGTCTTCACTAATTCTACATAGTCCCTCAGTCAGAGGGGACTTGTTGCCATCTAGACTAATCTCCTCCTCCTCACACTCCTATACAAGAGGTACCTCCTTCAAGATCTCATCCTGTACGGGCTCCTCCTCAAGACGCTCTTCCTCTATAGGCTCTTCCTCCAGGTACTCCTCCATGGGATCTACCCCCAGATCCTCCTCCTCTGGATCCTTATCCTCTGAGTCTTTAGGCTCCAGCTCTATTTTCCTTGCTTGTTTGCTCCTAATCCGGTGGCTTACTGGGGATGATCCTACACTATCAACATCGGCCTCTCCTAGGTCAGAACTCATCGTAGTTGTACCTCCAATCGTCTTAGCTAGGTGCTCATATATCTCATTGCTAGCAAACTCCTCTAATCTAAAATATGATGAATACATATCTGTCACATCTACCAAAATCCATCCACCAACTAATGCAAGATACTAAGTCTATCAACAATGTACATAGGCAAGACATGAATGCCATGTAAGTGTAATCTCTCTAATACTAGTGTTTGACATCGACTCCATCTAATCCTACGTTCCGTTGGTATTCTGTGTAGGACTCTTAATGTGCTAACATGTGCTCTGATACCACTCTATAATGGCCCCAAAATCTTATCAAGGTAGGGCCTGAAAAATATATAAAAATTGGGCATGACCTGACTGCACGATAGAGTGTCGACTTGCTTAATTCTTATATACACTCTTGTCCAATCAATATAACCAAAGAGCAAATAAAGCAACAGAAATATATACACCCAGAATCACAAGGTTAACAGCAAAATCCACAAAATACTTAGAAGGAAAGCTAAAGGAGTGATACTACACCACAAAGTCTTAAGTATTATACATCAATATATGTCTAACATCACAAAAGTACTGCAAAAAGAGAATTAGATATATGTACATGCTTCAGCTTAAGGCTCAATAGTAACCATAATAAATCTCAGGTATAAATGTGAGGGGGAAAAGGAAAGGATAATACGAACAATCAAGATTGAAAGTAATAGATTTCAATAATAAGCTACCAATGATCATAATATAATCGTCAATCGAAATGACCTTGTGAATATCAATAATGAATAATCAAGGTCTAATATTTAGGATTCAAATCCCTAACCACAGGATTCATCAATAATCATGTGCATTCCTTTAATAAAACACCCACCAACGAGTTTCCTCATGTAAAGTGTAATGTCCTACCGGCGAGTTTCCATGCGTAAAGGGAAATATCCAAATAAAGCCCGCCGGTGAGTTTCCTCACGTAAAGGTAATATCCATGAATATAAATCACTAAACAAAGATAAGATTTGTAATTAACCAATTGTTACTTATTCGAAACCAAGATGTCACATGTCAAATAAAGACTATTTCAACATAATCAAAACTGAAGTTTCAAAGGCATATATTGACAATTAATCAAGGGTATAGTTATAAGTGTGTAATCAACAATTAACTCACGCGTGAAGCATTTCCAATTAGATTTTGTTGAAGCAATAGAGTATACAAATGAATATCTAATTTCAACTATAAAATTTTCAAGAGAACAACAACCAAACTCTTAATGAATCAAGAGGGATCAACGAAATGTTATCTACTATTTGAGATGAACTCCTTGGTATTGCTGAGTTGTTTCAACAGGACCGTTCCTAAATTTACATACATGTACCCTTGTAAGAGTCTACACGAAGGGGTTATGTGCTTGATTGACATGGATACAAATTAACCTATATGGTGCATTATTGTGAATGAATAGAAAGGATAGCAACTAAGCAGTGGATTATAACAGTTAAAAGAGGATTCAAATGTTGTACAAAATGTACAAATTTAGCGTCAAAAGAAAATTTAAATCTAGCTACTAAGAAAACAAGTGTTTCATTAATCTAACATCCATAGGCTAAGTTATATTAAAAATATGTGGTATCCATAAACTAGATGTACAGATTGTATCGAAAGATACAAATGGCTAATTGAGGTCTGAAGTCCGAATTAAATGAAACAAGTGCCAAAATGTTAAAATGCAAGTCTAATTTTCAAAATAGCAAATTTATTGTTAACATGCATAATATTCAGGAAGATATGACATCAAAAATGCACAAGGGTCAGCAGGTAGTAAAATGCAAAAAATAGAATCATGACCTGAATCTCTCCATAGAGTTGGTCAACTACAATGAATTTAAAATTGATAACTTTCTTACTAAAATAAGGATGATAAGTATATTTTCCAATACAAAAGTCCTTATCCTCATATCCCAAATATAGGCAAAGATATAAGCAATTCAATCAGGAAGGGTCAAGCTATCTATTTAGGACACATATACTGAATATAACCATGGATCAAAATAGCAATTTACATACAAATTATCCCAAAATAGATTCAAATGATAAATAATTGACATGAATGAATGAACCAACCTTTACTCTAACAAACATGCAACGATTATACATTCCATGTTCTTAGATACAAAGATCATTGTTTTATCCGATTTATTAACATGAATGAACCAACCTTTACTCTAACCCTACATGCAAGAATGAACTGAGCTACTATTGCACATGCAAGATCAAAATAACAATTCATCAAGGCAAATTAGATCTACTCTACTAAATGATTATCAAATTGGTGTAGGATTGAATTATACCAAATGGAGCTCAAAGCAACTCTCCTAGTCCTTCAATGTCACTCCTACCACATCCATGACATAATTCCTCCTTCTTGCTAGTGAAATTAGAGTTAAGAGATGGAGAAATGGTGGAATTTTAGAGAAGTTAGGGCTGTGGTCTTGGCTAGTTGAAAGGGAAAGGAGAGGGAGGGGGGAGAGGTTGAGTGTTTAAATAGGTAAGCCCTTGTACCTAGGAATCTTGAAATAGTGCAAACAATGAGGGCTTATGTAAAAAACTCCCCCTCACTATTGTAGCAGCCCAAAAATTATTTAAAATAAAATTATATATGGTTTTAGACTGGTATAATGATATTTTGGGATAATTTTTAACTAGGATTTAAACCATACTTAATTAGGGTTCATGCTAACGACTATTTGTGAACAAAATAAACTAGATTAATGACCTTAATGAACATATAGTCAAACTAATATGCTCGTGTAATTAGAAAGCAAGTTTTGAAATTGATAATACAAGGGTCGGTACTGGTAACAATATATAGTTGTCGAAATAAAAAATTTGATATATTACATGGTCAATCTCTCCTTTAGCTCCTCGAATGATTCTAGCACTCCTTGGTCCACTTAGTTATTAGACAAGCGATCCACAAAAAATCCTTAACAAATCTCCAACAATATCCCCCCAATCTCAAGATCTATGAACTTTGGAGACATTCTTCGATGGTAGCCACCTAACTATATCCTCAATTTTCTTGCCTTTAATAGCTATTCTTATGGCTGGTACTATATATGTCCCAAAAAAGTAACTTCACTTAGCTAGAACTCGCACTTCTGAGTACCCGCACTTCCTGACTTTCATATAAAGATGTTCTTTGCTTATAACTTCTAGTGTTACTCTCAGATGCTCCTCATGCTCTTCTTGACTCTTCAAGTATACCTAGATATCGTTAGTGAAAACTATGATAAACCTATCCTCGTACAGAACAAAGACCTGATTCATTAGGGTCGCAAACATAGATGGGGAGTAAGATCGAAAGGCGTAACTAAGAACTCAAAATGGATATCTCAGGTCTTAAAAGTAGTCTTGGGTATGTCCTCCTTCTTCTGGTGGAGTTCATGATATTCAGACCTCAGATCTAACTTAGAATACACAATCACTCCTCTTAACTGATCAAATAGATCATCCATCCAAGGAATCAAACACTTGTTCTTAATGGTCATTCGATTCAACTTCCTATAATCTATAGACATACATATGCTTCCATCCTTCTTCCTTACTAATAAAATTGGTGCTGCCCATAGTTAACAAGTAGGATGTATAAATCCCTTCCTCCGATAGTCCTCTAACTATTCCTTAAGCTCCTCCAACTCTTTTGAGGCCATTCAATATGCTAGTTTGGATATCGATGTTGTGCCCTGTACCACATCGATGTTAAACTCTATGATACGAGGTGGTGGTAGTCTTGGTAATTCCTCAGGAAAGACATCCATAAACTCCCTCACTACAGGTGGAATGGGTCTCTCCTCCACTGACTTATTTGCCTCCATTGTAGCTAGAATCCCGGGAGCTACGGTTCAATACTCAGGTGGATATAAATCCTACTGCCTGCATTGATCTCAAAAGGTCGATGTTTAGTAAGAGGGAAGCTAACGACTAGTCAATAGCAATTTATGGTCTCGTGAAAGGTGTTGGATTGGCTCAGCATCTTTTACAAATAGGATGCTATAGACACCGTTTACACTCTTGATTGATGATTGCTAAGCTACAACCCATTTTGATGGTCCAACCAAAGCTCTATAACGTACGAAATGCGAGGCTCCCTAAGGAAAACTGATGATGCAATACAATGTGACGACTCTGATAAGAATCAAAGGCAACAGAATCAAAGGATTCAGTGTCAAACGAAAGGAAATATATAAATTTTGTAAAATATTCTTATGCTGTTGGGATGTATGTAACGATAAATCTTAGGCTCTGATACCAAACAAAACCTAATTACATCTCATGTCCCAGAAGCATCTAATGGGCACATGACTAGGCTTGCAACATGTACGATTAGGACAAACACCACATAAAAGTACATACTTAAGCCTATATCAATGATCAGTACATACATCTCATTCACCATACATAGAAAAGAATCACAAAATCATACAAGCAAATAAGAGGAACTGATATACGACATAAGCAAGTATTCAATACAAATACACAGCTGAAGCAAGATATTCAATAAATATCAACAAGTCCACTGAGAACGAATTACATAAGAGATATCATAAATCCATATCAATATTTATGACTCTAATACTTAGAAGCTAGGACACATGGCCTCATAAATCCGAAATGACTATGACAACTGTGAAGTACATCAGAATCACTACATAACACCAAAAAGATGAACAAAAAAAACAAGGTTTAATAAAAAGGCTAAAACAAGGCTAAATAATTAGTAGGCAAGCTAGTTGACAAGAACTCTATCTACTAAAGATCACTAGATTTCGATGTGCCTGAAAGCAGGGGTGGAAGGTCTAGGTTCGCCACTAGTGTGTAAGCCAAGATGGTCAGAAAGCCATCCAGCATGTGTTAGAATGAAGGATGGTTTCTACACATGTAATGTGTATCATGAATAACATAAGAAAGGCAATATAACTATATCACTTAGCTTGCTTTCATGAAGATAACATGCATCTCACAATATCCAGAGCATAGAATAGAAAAAAGTAGATAAAGTGAAAAATATCAACATAGAGTTAACAACAAGAGAGCACCTAGCTCCTAGACTGTGATGCAAAGGTAGTGTGTGCATCTAACTAATTAGCTTTTACCTAATCTTATTTAGGAAAAACTCTCACGGGATAATGTATCTTTGGTGTACCCACTGGGAACATTACTTAGATTCTTACTTAGTTTGTGTGTACAGACTCATCTAGCACTAGCAGTCAAACACAATCCCAGGCCACATATTATCTATGAGATGTCTAAACCACTCTCGTTAAATAACCTACATGAATATTTTCATTACTTGGTTATACATGATATGTTATACACTAGGTCCGAATAACTCAATCCATAGAGAACATCCATCTCATGGTTGCCCTCTTAGACTAGGTTCCCAAAGCAAATCAAATATGCCAGTCAAATGCAGAAGCAAATAATAATGACTTGATACACGTGGATACTTGATCTCTTTTTAGTTTCTCTTTCTTAGTTTATCATGTTTGATATTTGATCAAGTTTTTGGTGGTAGATAATCACGAGCCACCACTCATGATCGTACTGTATCCCAAACCAAGAGCTTTCTTGATCTTAAAACAAAGAACGTTCCTGATTTAGCGTCATGAAGGACAAGCTCAAAATCTAAACATAGGCAATCATCACAATCATGTATATACCACATCCCAATCATGCATATCCCTAGCGTCAAGTCTCATGATAACATACCAAGCAAACAAAGGTTCAAGGTATAACCTAGGCCAATATGCATAATGTCTATGAATAGGTCAAAGTATAGCATAACATAACATGGCAAGATCATATGATAACACTATGCAATAACATAGCACAACTGCCATACTTGTATAGTTAAACAGGATATATCATGAATTCAAAGAAATGAACATAGACATAGAACAATAGCCAAGTGAATAATATCTGAACTACTTTATTTCAAGATGGCAAGAACAAGCTTTATTGCATAACTAATATCATGGTCTATGCAAGAAAACGAAAGAAGTGCAAAAAATGGATCAAATTTTCAAAACTAAAAGAATCTATTTTCTTAATGCTGAGCATGTGCACTAGGAGGTTGGGTGCGTATGCTCACCCTAGTGCCACATCAACCAAGTTTTGACAGTAGACTAAGATAAAAACCAAGAGAAAAATTATTGTTAAAAGACCTACTTGAGAACGTGCCCTCATTGCTTGGGCATGTGCGCTCAAACACTATAAAACATTCTCCTTTTTGGATTTCACTGAGCACGTACGCTTATCAGGTTTGTAGGTGTTGAAAAATTCCTGTAAGTGCCTAAACATGACTCGTGACGGTGGCTTGACAATCGACGACCCATCCCACGATGCGACCAAGAACCGCTGACGATGTAATTGTGCTTCAAAACGCACAAAGCAAGTCGACGAATGCATGAAGTGCATCGACAAAGCGTGCAAGTCAGTGGAGCAATGAATCGTGGAATAAATCTAGTGACGAACATTTAGATCAGCGAGTTTTCGACAAGGCGAGTCAACCGGACCCGAACGTCAACGAAACGAAATTAACCGGACTCAAACGTTGACGGGACTGAACTAATGGAGCTCTGAGTCAACGAGAAAATCAATCAGATGTGGACTCAACACGATCGGAAGAAAACAAGGTCGAAAAAACCCAGAGACACGAAACAGTGCCTCGGCCAAGGCCGAGACACCATTTGGTGTCTTGGCCACTTGGCCGAGACACCAAGTCTTGGCCACCAAAATCCGCCCCCCTCTCCTATAAATAGAGAGGGGGGGTCTCATTGTCAGGGGCTGGAAAAGCTTTGGTCTGAGGTGAGATTTCTGAGAGCCTTTTGCACAGATCTGAGCATTTGCAAAGAACAAAAGTCAGATCTAGATCTTGTGCATGTGAAGAACTCACACCAACTCAGATCTACACAACAAGGAGAGGAGTTGAAGCAGATCTAGGTCCGATCTACCAGATCCACCCTCTAGATTAAGCTTCGTCTTAACCTCAGGGTTCGTGCATGACTTCACTTGGTCGATTTCACCCACTCCAATGATCATCTCCTTCGTGAGTTGATCCCCGTCGGCGGTTATTTCCTTCGTGAAATAATCACCGTAGATCTGTAGATCTAGCATCCAGATCTGATCATACGGTGGTCCACGGACGGAAAAGAGTCCCCGGAACATGCGAAGATCCCACACAAGTGAGGATCTGATAAACGGATCCTGCGTTTGTTCAACTAAGGTAGAAAGGTTGTAATCTTTTCTAAATTTTATTGTAAGCCTTATAAAAAGGTGAGATTTTTATTTGAATTTTGTTGTAAGTGACCGAAGCTATAACAAGTTCAATTGCAATAGAAATCACCGCAACTTTCCTCGCGAACAAGCTGGCGACCACAGTGGGAGCCAAAGGCCTCAGATCTGAGGTCATCGTGTTGCAGCCGTAAATCCAGATCCCGGTCAAAGAGGAGGTCAAATACGAGTTCGACCAATAGAAGTTCGAGGAGTACCTCTCCTCCTCCTCCAAATCCGCCTCTCCCCGCATGTCTAGAAGGGTCTCCGCTGTAAGGAAGATTTGGTGGGCCTCAGATATTGAGTCCTAGGAGGACGATTCCAACCCCGCTACCGCCAAAGTTGCAGGAAGCGGTAAAATCCCCTCAGCGCCCGCAACCCAAGTTCCCCCGGCACCGAAGACAACTGCCGATGAAGTGCCCGCACTCTCCAAGAGAGCTCAGCAGCGACTGCACCAAAGCATGGCACGTCAGTTCGCAAAGGCAATGCAATCAATGGATGGGATCCGCTACGAGGCAGATCTAAGATCCAGAATGACTCAGAGGCTTCAGCCTCAAATGGTTAGTAGGCTCGCCAAGTCGTCGACAAGTGAATGGGTCTGAGTCAAGTGGAACCGTTCAATGCTTTAGGAGCGCATCCAGAAGAGCCACGCACTCCTTGTGCAGGAGCGAGCTTTGGTGCAAGAAGCTCGGAAATTGAAAAAGGAGGAAGTGGCCACAAAGCCACCAAGAATCTGCCAAGTCTGGAGGCCTAAGATCGGCGCCCCAACTCCATGCACCATGGCGCCGAGGCCAGAGTTCGTCGGTGCCTCAACTCTAACTCCAGTTGCCCCAATGCCTAGGCTAAACTCCGCCAGCCCCCAACTCAAATTCCCCTAGCACCGAGGCTATTTTCGGCATCCACTTCTAAAATTCTGGCGAGGTTGGTTCCTGCTGTAGCTTGCAAGCCAACAATTACGGAGCGCCTCGGCCCATTACAAAATGATCAAGGAAAATTTTGATCAAAGAACGATTGGGTCCGTTGAGGAAATCACGGGTCACTCCTAATGCACGGGGTCACACCCACCTCAACAAGGTCCAGCAGACCCCTACAGCTGCACATACCAGACTGCAAATTGAAGTGCAAGAGTCCATCGAGACTTCACGCCCACATAGGCGAATGTCGAGACGAGTTACTTTTAGTAGCTTTGATAAAGTAGTCCATCCATAGAAGGAGACCTCTTCGTCTGATGATGACGACGGTATACCTGAGAAGTCGTGCCAACACACGATGGATTGCTCTGGCATTTATACAGATGAGTTATACTATCGTGCTGGGGGTACGAGCAGACCCTAAAAGAGGAGTTCACTCGAGAAGCTTGCACGCTGGGGGTACAAGCACAACCCAAAAAAAGAGTTCACCCGAGAAGCCTGCACATTGCCCCTGTTCTAGGCTAATCAGGGTAGTCCTATCGGAGTGTAGCTGCAACAAAGTAACTCCAGAAAAGTTATCGGTCTTCAACAGACTTGGTGCAGGAATGTCGAAGCCTAGGTCAAGACTCTTCTGCAGGAGAAGCGACGAATTGCCGAGAGTCACCAACAACATGACGGGTAGAGGAACATTGACTCATGCCAGTCCCTGACCATCCGATTGGATAACTCGTCTGCGGACTAGAACTATTTGGTGATCAATTTATGACAAGATCCTGAAGAGGTTGCTGTCAGATGATGAAATGTTAGATGTCGGCTCCGAACTAGCCTCTGATAACACAGTCACCAGTGAGAGACAACCCCGTGAAGCACTCATGATCAGTACCGAAGAAGTGATGGCCAAGCAGAAGGAGAACTTCAAGTTCAAAATGGAGATAGTCATGCAAGAGATGCGAGAAATGCATGACTAACAAATTCAAGCACTAACCAACCGCCAAGGTGAAACCAGTCGTTGCAACAACGTCAATCAAGTTGACAGCGACATAGATGGGGAAGAAGACCGTAGCACCAATAATCCCTTTGAAGAATGAAATGCTAGGGGTAGCCACGAGAATGCCAGCAGCAATATCGCCGTTTCGGAAAATGAGAAGATAAAGGACCTTGAGAGTAAGATCAACACTTTGATCTCCACTCAATAAGTGAAGAAGACTAGAATATCGTGTCCTTACCCAAGGGAGTAGGAGTCGATCCCATATCTGTTGAAGTTTAGCCTGATCAACTTCACGCCATTTAACAAAAAGGGGTCCCCCATTTGATCTACTTCAAGTCACACTTGGGGGTGATTTCTGGGAACGAGCCCTTGATAGTTTGATCATTCATTGGTACCTTTCGAGGAGCTGCCTTCAATTGGTACCGCCGTCTCATAATAGGAAGTGCTTCTAGCTAGGACAATATGGAGTCCATGTTCCTTGTGAACTTCTTCAACGACGACACCGAAATATCCATCGGGACATTGTTGGATGAGAAGCAGAAGGACGGGGAAACTGTGGATACATTCGTCAAGCGGTTCTGGAACAAGCGATAAATTGTCGTGATCTGATAACTGTGGAGTTCATCCTCCAAACCTACGACAACAACCTATCATTAGATATACGCAAAGCGATGGGAATAGCACCCTGCACTACATGGAAGGATCTAAAAGTACGCGGGGAGCAAGCTGAGCAGTTTCTCAAGAGGAAGAAGGTAGATAAAGGCCAGCCGGCGGCAGAAGCTCCAAAACGCAACTTCATCCCACACAACAATAGGAAGGAGTAGGCGAGAATGGCAGTTGCGAACCAGATGTTCCAGCTACAACCACAGCAAGAGTCATAACAGTGAGCGCCACAACAGTCGTCGCCCTAATGGCAACAGAGGCCACAGTAACAGAAGCCCCCTAGTTCCAGGTTCCCCAAGATATACTCCTTCAAGGATGATGAGGTCCCCGAGATCTTCAAATACCTCCTGAAGAACAACAAAATCTAACTCCCACTGATCGTGAATCAGGAGGAGGCTAACAAGGTCACGGATCCTAAGTACTGCGCCTACCATAGGGTGGTGCACCACCCAACAAAGGCGTGCTACCATCTCAAGGATAAAATCTAAGCCTTGATTGATGTGGGGGGTTATTTCCCCGTAGCCGTCAAAGAAGAAAGTGGCGGCGAACGCCATATCTATTAACTTCAGATTGGTACCATTGACTTGGTTTCAACCGAAGCCTGTCATCAAAGTAGGCATGAAGACAGTGAATGATGGTCCTCACGGGTAATATGAAAAAGGTCTTGTACCACACACCACCTCAAACGGAGAAATTCTGTGGGTCCATCCTGACCTGCTAGAAGATGATCAGTGCGTGGCCTCTTCGTCATCCAAAAAGAAGTCGAAGGGAAAGGGAAAACTATGCCACACTACTTCAGCAATCTTGGAAGAGGAGTTGAACGGATAGTGACATTCTAACTCTCTGAAGAACAACCTGAAGTCCTTACCACCAGGAGCGAGCATGAGTACAGATACAAGTACCCTGAAGTTCCTGACCCGAACGCGAAGACCTTGATAGAGCTGGGAGTAACAATAACTGCCCTTTGGTAGGCTGAAAAGGCACAGCAGCAGGTGGCTAAGTCGAAGGAGAAGCAACCTCAGGAGGTTCAGCTTCTGAAGCAGTCTCGATTCAATCGCCCGATTGGAGGAGACAAATCGGGAAGCTCGGACTCCCCATATCGCTTTAATGTGATAGCTCAATTGGAAAACATCCTAACGAGGATCACCCTTTACGAGCTTCTGCGACAGTCCAAGGAGACCTGGGAAGCCTTACAAGAGGCCCTAGCAGACTATGAGATCTTCCTCACTCAGATCGAGCTAGTTCCTGAAGAGCCAGAATCATCAGTGGCTAAATAGTACAACTTCGTGGCCGAACGCCTTCCTGCATTACCTTTACCAAGGAGAACATGCAGACGAAGAACTCGCAGCATGATAGGCTACTATATTTCACTAGGTATATTAGCTCTAGTGAAGTTAATCAGATCCAAGTTGATCCGGGTTCCGCTGTGGGCATCATGTCTTTGCACCTCATGTATAGTCTCGGGATCCTTGCCAGTAAGCTGTCATCAACAGGCACAGTGATCCACGGATTTAACACTAGCGGGTTTCGGCCGTTTGGTAAAATCTGAGTGAAGTGCCAAATGGGAGGTCTAAAGTCTAAAGTCACATGTTATATGATTGACGCAGAGACTTCCTATAACTTATTATTGGGTCACCCTTGGATCCATAATAATGTTATAGTTCCCTCCACTCTTCATCAGTGTATGAAATATGTAGACATAAATAATAAAGTCAAGACGGTGTTCGCAGACAAACAACCATTTAAGAGGATGGAGAATTAGTTCACTGATTCCCTCCTCTATAGTGATAAGTCCGATACTGAATTATCGGCCTAAGGCACGGATAGTAGTGGGGAAGCTAATACCTAAGCCGGGCATGATTACGATGGCGATTTTGTTTTAAATGACATTGTACCCATTGTAATCAATCTTGACAATGAAGAATCATCGGATGAAGGTTGTAATTGGCAACTTGCCGACAAATTAATAAAAGATGATTTAGAGTACTCATTGTCATTTGTCGATATAATGACAGGATTATACAATGACGCTGAGTTGCACCTACTGACTCAATTGTCCTGTATAACACAGAAGCTGTTCCGAGACTCTTTTGGGACAACACTCGTCATCCCGGGTAGAACAAATAATGAAAAAGACTTGGTCTACGGAAAAGGAGATGTGATTCCGACACCGAATCACTTCTTAGGAGAGGACGTCGATGACAATGAGCCTAGACTTCACTTATTTAGATACAGCCCAAAAACACTAGACCTCATGAAGAAGTGGGGGTATGACTCTGTGCAAGGGGGAGGTCTTTATTTCGGACGAGGTCCTCAACTTCTGCCCAGAGCTGCGCATGTCCCAAAAGGGAAGCCTGACAACAATTACACATTCTAGAGAGGATTAAAGTATGTATCCTCCTCAAAAGATGAGTGCTCTTAGTTGATTGACAACCAATCACCCGAGGTAGAAGATGGATATTCATCTGACTCATCTGCTTAGGATTCTGACATCAGCCTTGGTGAAGCCTTCAAGGCTCTGATGTCAAATATGGCTACAGCCGACCCCGCCACAATGGAGGGCGACGAGGAGATGCCAACATGGGAAGACCCATGGATTCATCACTTTAACATGCAATATGGGGATCGATTCGAGCAAAGAGAACCCCCCACTAAAGACATAGTCGTTCAGGTCAATATAGGCATCGAAGCTAATCCAAAGCCAATATTCATGAGCGGTAGCCTTCACCCAGACAAAAAGGAGGAGTTGATCACTCTTGTTAGGGAATATATTACTTGAAACTACGAATATATGCCAGGGCTCGACCCAAATGTGGCAACCTACCACCTCAATTTCAAGATGGATGCCAAGCCTGTCAAGCAACAGTAAAGACAGTTTCGCCCGCAGATTATGGAAGCAATTGTCGCACAAGTAAAAAGACTCATTGAGTCAGGTTTCATCACAAAAATACAGCATCCAGATTAGGTGAAAAATATTATCCTAGTTTTGAAGAAGAATGGGACAATCAGGATCTGCGTCGGCTACAGAGACCTGAACGCCGCATGCCCTAAGGATGGCTTTCGTCTCTCGATCATTGATGTCATCATCGACATCACGTGTGGATTCAAGAGAATGTCCTTTATGGATGGCTTTTTAGGTTATAATCAAATCAAGATGCACCTAGACGATGCAAAACACACGGCGTTCAGAACTCCCCTTGGCATCTTCTGCTACACAGTCATGCCATTCGGCCTGAAGAACGCAGACGCTATGTACCAGTGAGCGATGACCAGAATTTTCCAGGAACACCTCCGGAAAATGGTCGAATGTTACATTGATGATTCAGTCGTGAAGTGCCGCGGCAAAAATGATCACATCAAAGACCTGAGGACAGTGTTCGAGCTCATGGGAGCTCATCAACTGAAGATGAACCCCGCCAAATCCTTCCTCGGAATGGTGGCAAGTTTCTCAGATTCATCATCACCAATAAGGGTATCCACATTGACCCTGATAAAGAGAAGGCGATATAGGAACTGCAACCTATCCGGGAAGTGCTAGCCATTCTCCAAACTGAACAAGAAAGGTGTGTCGTTTGTTTGGGATGACGCTTGTCAAAAGGCATTCGAGGATATCAAAGCGTATCTAGCGAAGCCTCCTGTTCTTCTTGCACCGCAGTCAGGCAAAACCATTCTTGATTTACACCAAGGCGACGAATCATTTGTTAAGCGCTTTACTGGCGCAAGAGGATGACAGCGGTCACAAATAGACAGTGTATTACCTGAGGTGAACTTTAGTCAGTGCTGAGTCTCGTTATCCGATGATCGAGAAGCAGTGCCTTGCATTAGTGTTCGCGATTTAGAAGATGCGACACTACTTGGTTAGACAAATGATTTATGTTATCTCCAACGTAAATCTAGTCCATATATTCATGACGTAACTAGCCTCCATGAGTTGGCATTTGGCAAAATGGGCCTTGCTCCTGTCGCAATATGACTTGCACTTCAAACAAAAGAAGTCAGTCAAAGGACAAGCAATTTGTGATCTTTTGGCGGCGAATCAAATGTCGGACGCAGCAGAATTATATGATGACTTGCCAGATGAAGCCCATGAAGTCAGCACGACGTCGCATCAAAAGATATGGCAGTTGTATTTTGATGGAGCTTCTTGAGCAACTAATGCAGCGAGTACCCCCAGATGTTCTAAGATTTCTGCCTGAGTCAGAGTTGTCTTAGTTTCCCCGGGGAAATATGTGATGCCACATGCTTATTCATTAACTGAGCCATGCTCCAATAATGTTGCCAACTACAATGCGTTGCTTATTGGACTCAGTTTCTCTAAAAAGCTAGGGGTCGAATATCTTGAAGCCTACGGTGATTCACAATTAATAGTCAAACAGATCCGTGGAGACTATGAAGTCAAGAATCCAGATCTAATTTCAAACCACTAAGTGGCTGTTGAGATGACAGACTCGTTTGAAGAATTTTTCATCGAGTATATTCCACACCTCAAGAATGCATACGCGGACGCGTTAGCAGCGTTAGCAGTGTCATTGGTACAACCTCCCGAGACTGAGCAGTTAGTCACTATCTGGACCCACCAGCTATTCGTACCAATGTATAATGAAGATAGCAATGAGAAGGAAAACAAGGGGAAGGTTACCAAGGAAGTATACACAACCCGAACCAAATTCAAGCCCCGAGATTGGGGTTTCCCCATAATCGACTACGTTCTACATGGTATTTTGCTAGAGGATGCAAAGGGGAGAGAATCAATCTGATGAAAATCCTCATAGATCAAATTCATTGATGTCCACAAAAAATTTTCTAGTCCAAGATACCAAAATCCCCTCTTGATTCTTTCCATGAACAAGAGGTCTACTCAAAATTTCTTTCACACCAGAAATAGGACAAAAATCCTTCCTTTCTAGCATCTAGGGATAGGAGATCCCACTCTTAGTTTCACCTCTTAAGATTCTTGAAGTGGAGATCCCACTTTTCGTTGTTTCCACTGGAGATAGGACAAAAATCCTTCCTTTTCAGCACCCGGAGATAGGAGACAAGATCCTCCTTCCTCTCTATCAACAAGAAATAGGATACAAAACCTTCCTCTCTTGTTTCGAGTTTGTGAGCATACGGAGATAGAATATAAAATTCTTCCTCTCCACTAGTAAGAGATAGGAGACAAGATCCCCCTACTCTTGTTTTAAATTCGTTATTTTACCCAGGGACAGGAGATAAGATTCTCTTTCCTCTCCACCAGCAAGAGATAGGATACAAAATCTTCCTCTCTTGTTTCGAGTTCGTGAGCATCTGTAGATAGGACAAAAATTTTTCCTCTCCACTGGCAAAAGATAGGATACAAAACCTTCCTCTCTTATTTCGAATTCCTCCCTACGCGGAGATAGGACAAAAATCCTTCCTCTCCACAAGCAAGTGATAGGAGATAAGATCCTCCTTCCCTTATTTCAAGCTCATCTTCATTCAGAGACAGGACAAAAATCCTTCCTCTCCATCATCGAGAAATAGAATATAAAATTCTTCCCTTCCCACATCAATATTTTCCAATCCTTGAATCCAAGATTCATCTTGAAGAATTTGATCCCGAATCCTAAGTAGGGATAAGTCGACGCCTCACATGTATCGCCAGTTTAGTTTTTTTTTATTGAAGAAGACACCAGAGTTCGATTCTGGGGTATTTTATCCCAAAGCCCAAGAAGGGATAAAGTCGATGCCTCACATGCATTGTGCAATTTAGTCTTTTTTCAATTGAAGAAGACACCTGAGTTTGAGTCAGGGGAATTTTATCCTGAAGCTTAAGAAGGGATAAAGTCAATGACTCACACGCGTCACTGGTTTAGTCTTTTTCCGATTAAAGAAGACACCAGAGTTTGATTCTTGGGAATTTTATCCTGAAGCCTAAGAAGGGATAAGGACAATGCCTAACACGTGTTGCCAGTTAATTCTTAACTGTAAAAAGAATAAATGCCAACATATTCAAAAGTGTGGCGGGTCGTTATTAATAACACTAAAATCCACGCCTTACACGCGTGGGGAATTTTATTTTAAATCCTAAGTAGAAATAAGCCAACACCTCACACGCATTGCCAGTTTAGTCTTTTACTGATTGAAGACAATACTAGAGTTCGATTCTGAAAAATTTGATCCTGAAGCCTAAGAAGGGATAAGTCTACGCGTAACACATGTTGCCGGGTAGTCTCTTGCCCGTAAAAGAGTACCAAGTTTACGTATTCGACATCGTAGCTTCAAGTCTAAAAGAGTCTCATTCTTTTAGCACAACGTTACATGCGAAACGGGTTTAAATAATCTGTACGCTAGCCCGATTCAAACGCTAATCGGTAAAGGCACACCAAATCTGTTAATGGATGTGGGTTAGCCAATTAGCTTAAAGTCAACATCTCACATGCGTTGCCAGGGTGTCTCTTGCCCGTAAAAGAGTACCAAACCTATGTATTCAACATCATAGCACCAAGTCTAAGAGAGTTTCATTCTTTTAACACAACGTCACGTGGGGAATAGGTTTAAATAATCCGCTTGCTAGCCCAATTCAAATGGTAATCGGTAAAGGTTTATCAAATCTGTTGATGGCTGAGGGTTTTCTAAAAATCCTAAAGTGTTATGGTTAATTATTTTGAACAAAATAAAGGAATCATAATAAATGATGAAAAGAGGGAAATTTACTAGCAAGAGATCTATTAGAAATTCTCCTGCAGCTCCACCATAAGAGAGTCTTCATTGGCGTCCAGAGTTTTCGTAGCCTCTTCCTCCACTTTGGCAAGCTTTAGCTTCGAGAGCTTCGATCTTTCAGACATTGCAGTTTGAGCTTCTTCAGCATTGACCCTTGTCAGCTCCAGGACACTAAAGTTTTCGCCAGAGCTGTGCCATCTTGGCCACACTTGAAACAAGACGAGAGTGTGTATCGCTTAGAGATGATGACTTCTCGGCCAGTACCATTGCAACATAGTCCACCCAATCCCGCTTGAGCATCACGCCATACCTCCAGTTGGGACTCCATGCAACCAGCAAGCACGGCTTCGTGGCTCGGAGGGGCTATCAGAAATGTAACTGTCGTTAACGCACCGACTACTTCAAGATGCTCTCATGGCATGGTTAAGGGAAATTTTGGAATGAGGAACCAAAGAAACGGGCCTTGATGGGAGCCCCTTCCAATGATAAAAAGTTCATCAAATTGAAGCCATACAATTAATGAGAAGGAGAAAGCCATACATTCGGACGAGAGGAGCAGATCTCTACATCTTTAGGAATAGTGGGCTTAGACAACAAGTCACCAGGAAGACAGTCATCTCGGGCCGAACCATGTATCAAGTCATCCATGGGGGTGTCCACAAGCAGACCATGGCGACACCAAAACAGCGCTGAATCAACCCGGTGATTGATTCTTTCTTTCTCCCACACACTCGGAGAAAACACCGGAGAATTATTCAGTGGGGATATCATCTATTAAGTGTTAATTTTTGTCCGGTTAAATTATTTCAAGCCCCGAAAATACTCCAACAAGATACACGAGTATAAAATGTTTCCTATTTCGGCTGAGAAGTTCTTGGAAAATATTTTTATTTTAAGGATAACTCTCCATACTCTAAAAAGGTATACGAGTATAAACTGTTTCTTATTTTGTCGAGAAGTTCTTGAAGATTATTTTCATAAAATATTCTTAAGGATAACTCGACAACCTCCAAATGGGTATATGAGGATAAACTTATTCCCGAAACTCCAGTAAACATATGAGTATAAATTGTGTTGATGCCGGTCAATGCATTGCTGCCGAAGGATTCACCAATCAACGATTAGATTCCAAACAAAGTTGGACGCCACTCAACGCATCGTAATCACTATTCATCCCGAAACTCCTTCTCTTGTTATTTCTATCATCTTTTCTATTCCTTCAATCTCTGTAATTTGGTTTGAGCTCTAACTCAGCCTTTTAGACTTTAGCTTGTTTACCTTTGAGTCACTCTTTGTCATCCATTTGTGTTGGAATTAAATGGAAAAAATTGAGTTCATTATGCAAATAAGATTTATGAGGGGTGTATATGCATAATACTTATTCTTTCCTTATCTCTTCCCTGAATCACGTTTTCCCCAAATCCCTTTTCTTTCCTCTTCCGTTCCACAATCAGTTCCTCCTCCTCCGCTCTTTCCTTCGCAAGCGACGGGATCACGGCAAAATCATCTCAACGGGAAAAATCAAGAT
>JBAKGM010000139.1:29247756-29270054 GCA_037177215.1 Asparagus racemosus
TAATGAAGAAGAGTTTGCTTACGACTACTCTCTAAACTCTGAGTCTGAAAACTCAGGAGTCGAGACTCTGATGGCCAGACTAGATTTGGAACCAGCATTACATATGCCAATAAGTGAATCATACTCTGCTCTCAAGCAGCTGGATAATTCAAAAGACGTTACTTACATGGTTCCGCCTAGAGGAAATACATCAGATCCGATCTTCTTTGGAAAAGTTGAGAAGCGACCTCATTTATCAAATATCGATGAAGAGACGAAAGCAATGCCAGAATTCTCCCGAAACAGCTAGCAGTCTCAACAGATCATGGCGAAGATGGGGTACAACCTTACTGCAAAATAAGCATTGGATTTCAATAGAGGACTACGAGTCTCTTTGATCCCCTTTAGACCAAAAGACAAAGTGTTTGATTACTACAATCGAACCAAGCATGGGCTCGGTTACATCTCTTCTGAAGCCGAACCACATACCAAACCAGCATCAGATGACTTTCTGAGTAGCTCTTCAGATACATCCAGCTAGGATTCTGACATCAGCCTTGGAGTTCTATTCACAGCCAACATGGTCTCCTATGTTCTCACCGGCAATCTTGATGCGTCCGAACTGTTCGAAGATCCTAAGATGATCCTTGGACAAAACAGCTTGAAAAGCAATGGGAATCGCGCTTTGAAGCCAGAGAGCCACCCATTGAAGACAAAATGGTTCAAATAAAAATTGGTAATGAAACTAACCCCAAGCCCATTTTCGTCAACGAGAGTCTATCACCCGCTGAAAAGGAAGAACTCATAATTCTTCTTCAACAATACATCGACATCTTTGCTTGGAGTTATGAAGACATGCTAGGCCTGGACCCCAATGTGGCTGTATACCGTCTTAACATTAACCCCAACGTCAAACCAGTCAAGCAACAACAATGACGTTTCCATCCTGAGTTGATGGAGCAAATTGAAAAGGAAATCCACAAACTCATTGAATGCAGATTCATTCATGAAGAACAACACCCCGATTGGCTAGCCAACATTGTGGTGGTGATGAAGAAGAGCAGAAAGATCTGATTCTGCATTGACTTCTGAGATCTCAACCTCGCTTGTCTCAACCTCGCTTGTCCGAAGGACAAATTTCCCCTCCCCATCATGGATGTCATGGTTGACAACACATGTGGGTTTGAGAGGATGTCCTTCATGGACGGATTCTAAGGATACAAGCAAATCAAGATGCATCCGGATGATCAAAAGCACATGGACCGTAGGAGTATTTTGCTCCACGGTAATGCCCTTTAGCCTGAAGAATGCTGGCACTACTTATCAATGTGCAATGAATACGATATTCCATGAACATCTATGCAAGACAGTCAATGCTACGTTGACAACCTCGCGATCAAAAGTCGTCACAAGAAAAACCACGTCAATGACTTGAGAACAGTGTTCAAAATCATGTGAAAGCACCAGCTCAAGATGAATCTAACCAAATCCTTTCTGGAGGTATCATCAGGCAAAGTCCTAGGACTTATTATCACATCTAAGGGAATACACGTCGACCCTGAAAAAGTGAAAGCCATGCAAGAGATGTCACCACCGAGAAATCTCAAAGAACTCAGGAGCTTACAAGGACGATTAGCTTACATCTGAAAGTTTATCGCCAACTTGTCTGGGAAGTGTCAACCATTTCAAAGACTCATGAAGAAAGGCGTTTCGTTCGTTTGGGATGATGCCTGTTAAGAAGCCTTCAATGAGATCAAGCAACATCTCACAAAACCGCCAGTCCTACCTGCACCAATGTCAGGTAAAGCATTCCAAATCTATGTAAGAGCAATGGATCACTCTTGGAGCACTCATTGCTTAGAAAAAATAACAGTGGCCACGAGCAAGCCATTTACTATGTCAGCTGGACTATGTTTGGCGCCGAGCATCAGTATAATCCAGTCAAGAAGGAATGTTTAGCATTAGTGTTCGCAATCTAGAAGATGCAGCGCTACCTCACCGGTCAATTTATCCATGTCATTTCAAGAGTCAGTCCTTTGTGGATACTCATGACAAAGCCCGGATCACTGAATTCTGGGCTAGCAAAATGGGCGATACTGCTCTCACAATATGACATAACGTTCGTTTCATAGAAAGTAGTCAAAGGCCAAGCAATTGCTGACTTTCTAGCAGAGCATCCCATCCCAAAGTCTTCCAAACTTTACGAACTGAATGAAGTTTTTGAGTCAAATGATGTTTCGGACCTCTATATATGGCGGTTGTACTTTGACAATGCATCAAGACGCAACCACAAAGGAGCTATTGTCGCAGGAGTGAGGGTAGTGCTGATCGACGCCCATGGACATGTTCCTCGAGCTTACTCATTGATCGAACCAACAATGTAGCTGAATATAACACTCTTATAATCAGCCTACAACTTGCTCAAGACACAGGTGTTAAATATCTTGAAGCTCATGGTGACTCCAAGCTGATTGTGAATCAAATCAAAGGAGAATATGAGGTTCTCCACGAAGACCTCATACCTTATCATAAAGCAGCCATAGAGCTCGTCCAATCATTCAAAGGCTTCTACATCAACTATGTAGTTCGCTTAGAGAATACCCATGCAGATGCTCTAGCATCCCTTGCGGCCACACTCGCCCTGGCGCCTAAGTCCACTAGGCGCATCACAGTGTCTAGCCATCACTTATGCTCCTCAGAGCATATTCTTGAAGAAGTCCATGTCATGTCAACTTGCTTTGAAGACAATGATTGGCAGTTCCCAATCATCGACTACATCCTACACAGAATCCTACCAAACGATCTGAAGCAGGCAGCCTCCGTTCAAAGAAGAGCTCCATGCTTTTTCTACGATTTTGCCATACAGATGCTATATCGACGATCTTTCGATGGTATTCTTCTCCGATGCTTATCACCGAGTGAAGCTCGAGAAGCAATAAAGGAAGCCCATGGCAGTATATGTAGAGCTCATCAACCGGGTCACAAACTTCAAGACCGACTCGGTCGTCTAGGTTATTACTGGCAAACAATGATAGCAGATGTGGTAACATATGCTAAAAGATATCATGCATGTCAAATTCATACTAACTTTCTACATCAACCTCCAGAAGAATTACATCTAACAGCCACCTCATGGCCCTTCGAAGCTTGGGGCATGGACATCATCAGGTCGATCAGTCCACCGTCTACTAAGGGTCATCGATTTATCCTTGCCATTACAGATTACTTCTCCAAATGGGTCGAAGTTGTTCCCCTCAAAGTAGTCAAAACATCTCAAGTGATCAAATTCTTGAGACATCATGTGATTTACCAATTCGCCATTCCTAGATGAATCATTCACGACAATGGTCCGCAATTCATCAGCCGACCGTTCTTCAAATTCTGCAACAAGTTCAGAATTTAAGATGTGGCTTCTACGCCATACAATCCAGCTACTAATGGTCTAGCTGAAGCTTTCAACAAAACTATCATCAAACTTCTGAAGAAGTTCGTTGCCTCCAACAAATGAGGTTGGGACGAGAAATTTGGAGAGCGTTTATGGGCTTATCGAACAGCAGTCCGCACTCCCACCGACTCAACGCCATTTTCCTTGGTCTACAGATGCGAAGGTGTGATTCCCCTCAAAATTCAGGTTCCATTGTTAAGGATCACCATTGCCGAGAAAATGACAACCGAAGAACATCACCAAAAGTGCCTCCAAGAACTCGAAGCGTTGGATGAACTGAGACTTCAAGCTTAGCAAAGAATTGAGATCTACCAGTCACGGATTTCGAAAGCCTTCAATATGAGTGTCAGAGAATGATCTTTCAAAGAAGGCGACTTGGTCTTAGCTGTTTGTCCACCCATGTTCATGACACACAAGAATAAAGGTAAATTCCAACGTAAATGGGAAGGTCCATTGGTAGTAGAGACAGTCTACTCAAATGGAGCATATTGCCTAAATGTCAAAAATGGATTAGTTAACATTACACTTCCATCGATTTTCTACCGTTAAGTTAACATCACACTTCCAAATGGTAGTCGTCCTTTAGACTTTTTTGAATCGACTGGTTAACATTACACCTCTGTCGGTCACCCTATTTGGCACGTTAACACAACACCTCTGTCAAAATATCCTTACACTATTATGTTAACATCACCTTTGAACAGTGTCAGTCATATCAAATTGTTATGTTAACACCACACCTCTGTTAGTTTGATCCTAACATTTTCCTCCCCAGCTAAAATGTCACTACAATACGTTAACACTATAACTCTATTGCACATTCACCTCTATCGTACATTCATCTTTAAGGAGACAAAAAGTTCTTTTATTTATTAAAAGAGCTAAAACAGTTATAAAAAGAGTTATACATGGAGAGAGGATAAAAAGTGTGTATCCAAGCAACACACTCAACCATTTGAGAATCCCAGATAACATGAGCACTCTTTTGAGCCCTCTCTTTCAAGATCCAAGGATCAACAAGGGCAGCCTACAGCCTGATAGTGGAAAGACTCTTTGTTTCAGCCTGAAGCTTGGCAACTTGAGAATATAGTTTCTTGTTGAAATCAGCCTGGTTGGACACAAGCTCTGCCCTTTGAAGTTGAGCTTCTTTTAGACATGCTTGGGCTACGGCAATGGTCGCCTTGGCCTCGTCAATCACCACATCTTGTTCTTGGATAGCATTCTAGAGCTCCATCTGATAACCTTCAGTGGAAATGATGCTGTCATTCAAACTTTGAGCCTTCACGTCGATCTGCTCCATTTCTGCTCGAGCAGACTCACTGACCTTGCAATGAGTCTCCATCAAATGATGGAATTCAAGTTCGGTAATGCCCTCAAGATCAGCCATGCGAAGAGTTTTCAATTCCCGACAACATGACTCAGCTTTGTCAATCACCTTCTTGAAAGGTTCAGGACGAGTAGGACCAGCAACCGACGCCAAGACATCCAGCTAGTCCCTTAGCAACTTGAGAGTGCGGGTCGACAACTCTCTCTAAGATTTCAAGGTGAGTGCAGCATTTTGGTTAAACAAGCTCATCAAACTCTCCTACAAGATCTTTATCTCCATTTTCACCAAGTCTCTGAGGTTAGGAGGTCGAGGAATTTCGACATGACCAGAAGGATACGCTGCAATAGAAACCACTATGGCATTGGTGGTAGTAAAGGAAGTAAACGACGAGGCTTGCACCTGTTTGTTGCGCGATATTAAATATGGGGCGAGTGTGACCAAGAGTTTCGATATAGCAGGAGACACGGCAGACGTCATTGCCATGGTAGATGAGTGGCAGTTCCCACAACCATAGTTGTAGTCATGATATGTCGCTCAATATTGTCGACCTCGGCCCTAGTTCTGTCAAAGAGGATGCTTGGAAAATCAAGTAGATAAGATGGGAATATAGAATTGAATCTACTAATTAATTTCATTTAGGATTTATGAACTACTCTCTGTTTTAGCACATTTTACTTTTGATTTATTAAGCATAGACTATCAAACCACTTAAGGAAAGCAAAACCTATTAAATTATCATCCAAGTTAAATTATTATTCATGAAAAGAACAACAATTAGATAGTAATTCTAGAATTCATAAGCATAACCTATCAAACCACTTAAGTTAAGCTTTGATCCCCTTTCCTTTGCCAACTGTATGGCTTGCGAATGGATGTAGAAACAATAGGGGTGAGCCTAAGGCCCAATAAGAAATCATAATAATCTCAGATACAACATAAGGGGATAAATGAAAGGAATAATCATTGATATTTGAAATTGAACTAATAGATCTCAACAATAAGCTACCAATACTCATATCATGATCACTGATAGAAATGATAAGTTAGTTTCCCATACTCGGTTGAATATCTTATCACTTTCATAATATTCCTATTTGAATCACTTCATGCATGGGCTCTTTGTTAATTGCTTAACCATTGCTATCCCAATGTTGTTTATTTCAGTTTTGTATCTTTGATATTCTCTGAATGATTATATTGTGGCAATTCGACTTTCTTTGATGATTCTGTTATTGAGAACGATAGTATTCTTTCATTAGTTGATGGATGATACTCTATATTCATGGATTATATCCTGTCCGAAGTAAGCTTCACTGGTGGGTGGTAATAGAAATTGGTCCTGGTGGGGACATTGCCCTTTGTGAGGACGCTCATCGGCGGGTGTATAACGACATGCATGGTATATTGATTATCCCATGATTGGAAAAGTTTGGAATCCTGAATATTAGAGCTTGATTAGTCATATTGACATCTGTTATTTCAAGAAAGTAATCATTGAACTCTTAAAGCATTAAGAGGAAACAATGAAATGTTACTTACCGATTGTGTCGGGTTCCTTTGGACTGACGAATGATTCCAATAATCTTTCTCCTATATATACGTACATGTATACCAATATGAGATTCTAGACAACAAGGTCTTTTATTATTTTTCTAACTTATAGCTTATATCATGGTATATCCGACACTCGAGATGGTTACATCCAACACTTATAATATGTACAAGCAGCAAATTCAGTGTACATGCAGCAGTTTGAGATGTATGGATGGTAGGGCAATTGATGTCTAAAATGTATGAAACTAGTGCCATATGACTTATACATGTGTCTACTTTTTAGAACCATAAACAAAATTCAAGACTAATATGTATAGCTCAAGTTATTCATTGAACATGGAGGTCATATACAAACTATAACTGCAGATCATGTAGCATATTGAAGTGCATAGATGAGGGGTCAAACGATAGTCAAAATTAGAGAAACAAAATTCAAATTGCTTCTATACAAGTATATTTTTTGTAACAAAAAGAAATTTGTGCATGCAAGCTTCCTAGAAAGAGTTATATACTCTTTAAAACATGAAGGGGTCAGGATTTCAGACTCGTGCCGAGAACAGATATTACTTCCTCATCTTACTAATTCTTTCAGGTTTAATCCACTGTCCAAATTCAATTATAATTATGATATAGATAATTTAACAGACCTAGTTTTAGATTATAAATTTTTCTTTACTCAAACATAACATAAATTGAGATAAATGCAAAACATCCAAGAATGTAAGACTACATATTCTGTGCAAATATATTGAATTAAATCATAAGTTCGGACCATTAAATGACCTTGAAATTTGATAAAATTGGACTCAAATGAAAGATATGAATGTCTACATTTGCAGTTGCTGGTAGATTGCAGTTATGACTAACATGCATGGAAATATGGTTAAGAGAGTGCACGGGTGACACAGAGCACTATCATACAGATACTAGTGAACCTAAGATAGTTGTGATCATGAATTGAGGATAGAAAACAATATAAAAAATGAACTAAACTAATACCAAAAGAAACTCATATGACTCTAGTTTCCAGATTAACAAGAATTTAGTGCGTGCAAGATATAGATTGAAAGTTATGCTCTCTGTAGTGAACATATCTCAAGCAGTCTATTTCAGACATATGCATCCAAGTCTACTAAGCATTCGAGATAGCAAAAAATATCTAAATTTGACCAAATTAAGTACAATAGAAAGACACACAAGTACTGATTTCAAAATAGAAAAGTTCACTTAAAAAGGACATTCATAGAGAAAGTTATGGCCAACATACTAATATGGTGTCCTGTAGAAAACCCTCTCCACGAGATTGAGGTTCAAACATTAACATGCAAGCCATGTATACATGCAAGAACAGATTTTTTTAAGCATAACCAGAGCCATAAAATCTCAATCAACAACATCTAAGAGTAATCATGAAGAAAATTATATTTTTATGCTTTAAATGCATCAAGATAGTGACTTTACTAGCAAAGAAGGCTTTTATACTCACAAATCACCTTCCACCTTTCATGCAAGCCTTGTTCTTATAAAAATAACTCTTGCATGTCATTGAATTTAACTTGTATTCATGTAACAACAGATCTAAAGCCAAAATAATTATAAAGGAGAAGTTTTGGTTTGATTTGATACCTAAAAGAGAGATTGTATGCAATAACTCTCCCAAAACTTCTTCCTAGCTTCACAATAATCTTGATCTTTCTTGCCTTGAGAGTTTAGAGACTTGAGAGGAGGGAAAATAATGAAATTTTGTGAGGCTTGGGGCTATGGTTTCTGGTCGGCCAGAGGAGGGAGGAGGGAGAGAGGGTTTTGGGGGATTTTCTATTGAAATGAGAAAATGAGAGAGAGAGAGAGAGAGAGAGAGAGAGAGAGAGAGAGAGAGAGGGAGAGAGGGAGAGAGGGAGAGAGCGTGCGTATATATATACACATAAGCCATGTGGAGTGGAATCTCCAATTATGGCCAAAATTAAGATTTTTTGTGAAAAATTCTCCCACTATACATGGCTGACCATATTTTCAAAATTTGTTATTTAGAGAGTTTTAAAATAGGTAATTATCAAATTGGATTAACTTTAAACAAGGTATAAAACATGGTTGGTTAGACTTCTCATGCTAGGTTAATATGCATACTATAACTTAGTTAACTCTATCATACATGAGAAATTAGCTAAGTTAGTGTCCTCATGCCAGAAGATTATATGAAACAATAGGAAGAAAAAGGAAATTCTAATTCAAGGACTGGTATTAGTAATGATATCTAATCATTAGAAGGAAAGAAAAAAATTTGTGGTGTTACATACTTCCCCCTTAAGGAAATTTCGTCCATGAAATTTTACGTACCCTCAAAATAGATGTGGATATGCTTTTCACATCTTGTATTCTAGTTCCCATGTTGCCTCCTCCACCCCTTGATTATTTCATAACACTTTAACTAGCAATATTGACTTGTTTCTCAACTGCGTCTCCTTGAAGTCTAGTACTTACTCTGGTCGTTCTTCGTAAGATAGATCCTCCCATAAGGGCAAGGCTTGGTGCGAAATAATGTGTCCTGGGTGTGGTACATACTTCTTCAGGTTGGAGATGTGGAACACATTATGAATCTTCTCTAATTCTGGGGGCAAGGCTAGTTGGTAAGCCACAAGTCTGATCCTCTCTAAAATCTCAAATGGCAAAAGGCATCTCAGAGAGAGTTTGCTTTTCTTACCACCTCTTAATATGCCTTTCATTAGTGTAGTTTAGAAACACATGATCGCTGACTTGAAATTCTAGATCCTTGCATCGTCGATCTGCATATCTCTTTTGTCTACTTTGTGCCGTCATCATATGTTGTCGAATGGTTTAGATCTTCTCCGTCATCTCTTGGATTACGTCAGGTCCGAGCAGCTGACGGTCACCGATCTCTTTCCAACAGATAGGGGATTTGCATTACCTCATATATTGGGCTTCATACTTTGCCATGCTGATGCTGGAGTGGAAACTATTGTTGTAGGTGAACTCTACCAGCAACAAGTGCGTAGCCCAATTGCCTCCAAAATCTAGAGTGCAAGCCCTCAGCATGTCCTCCAAGGTCTGTATCATTCTCTCGGAATGTCCAATAATCTAAGGATGTGCTGAAGTGCTGAACTTCAGTCCAGACCCTAAAGCTCTATGTAGGCTCTTCCTGAATCTTGAGGTGAAATGGGGGGTCTCGATCCGATACAATGGGTACAGAATTTTGTCGAGCTTCATGATCACTTTAATGTATAAGCTGGTCAACTTCTCCATGGTATACGACATCTTGTAGGGTATGAAGTGCGCTGACTTAGTCAGGCGGTCAACTACCACCTATATGGCATCTTCTCCCTTCGTTGAGCACGGTAGTCTGGGGACGAAGTCTATAGTGATGTGGTCCCACTTTCATTTTGGGATGGATAAAGGTTGTAACAATCCTGATGGTTTCTTATGTTCAATCTTCACATGTTAGCATGTTAGGCACCTTGATACATATTCAGCTATCACCTCATTCATGCGATTCCAAAAAAAAATTTGTCGAAGACTCAGATACATCTTGGTGCTAGCTAGATGAAGAGTATATGGGGTCTGGTGAGCTTCTCTCAATATCTACTCCGTTGTTTGGTACGCAAAAGTGATTATCCATCATCAGAACACATCATGAATCTGAAAGTCTGAATATTTTCCTAGTTCCACCTTCTTCTTTATCTCACTTAGCTACTTTCCTTCTGCAACTCCTTGATTTGGTCCAATGGAGTTGGTTGTAGGATTATTTGACAGATCTTCATTTAGGAAGAATACTTTTAATTTTAATCTCCATTCTTTCCAGCTCTCTATTCAACTCGGGTTGTTTAGTTAATAAACAAGCTGATGCAGCTTGATTCTTCCGACTAAGTGCATCTGCTACTACATTAGCTTTACCTGGATGGTAAAGGATGTTCACATCATAGTCTTTCAGCAACTCCAACCATCTCCTTTGTCTCATGTTAATCTCCTTCTGAGTAAAGATATACTTCAAGCTCTTGTGATCTGTATAAATATTGCATGATATACTGCATATAAATAGTGCTTCCATATCTTCAAGGCAAAACTCACAGCAGCTAGGGGTGGAAATGAACCGAATAATTAATAAATAGTTCGGTTATTATTCGTCCAGATATTCGATCAAGTTCAATTCGATAGTTCATTTAGTATTAAACAAATAATTTTTAGTGTTCGGCTATAAATGAATTGAATTTAACCAAAGGTATGTTTGATTTGGTAGTTAATTAACTATTCGATAAATTTTTACATTTTTAGTCTATTAATTGAATTTATTTCAAAGATTACTTATCTAAAATTTTATTTACAAATGTTACCTATATAAATAGGTAAGAGTGGATAGTAGGGCTAGGGTTTGGTCATTCTTTCTATCGGCCTCCACCCTTCAGATCTGACACTAGGGATCGGTGGATCGCTCTCTCCTCTCTCAGTCTCTGTCATCCCACTCTCTTTCCCGTCGACCCTCGCTCTCTTTCCCTTTTAGCCTCTAATCTTCGATGCTCTCTTCCCCTGTCAACAACTCGACGCTCTCGTTCTCCCTCGAATCTCGTCATTCACTCCTCCCTCAACGCTGTCTTCCCCCTCACCCTTGGGTCTCGACGTCAGCATCCACCCATCCACTGGCGTCCGTGCCTGTCTCTACCTCCCCAACTCAATGAAACTCTACCAGCATTGCCTTTACCTCCCAACCTACCATCTCATCATCAAAATATAAGTTGAAGCTTAAAGTTACCATTTTTCTTTTTTTTTCTTAAATTAGTTGCTAAAGACAACTTTTTTATGCATTCTGCAGATAATTTTATGGTAAACTTTGATCCTCCCATTTTGAATCTGTGATTTCATTCATTTCCATTTATTTATCAAAGGTAACACAAAACACTGATGATTCATGTATTAATTTCATTTTATTTATAAAACTTGATTCATGTATTAATTTCGCTACAATCTCTGGAGCAGTATCTACTATAGTTTGCAATCTTATGTCAAGTTTATTCCCTCAATTCATTTGTTTGGCATAAGGGGGATGCATGTTGGGTTTTTATCCTTTCTTCTTTATGCTTCTTTTTGAGCTTTCATCACAAATTTTACAGTTGATGTTCTTGAATGGATGAGATCAAGTAGTTGTAGTTAACTAATCACTCTTTCATCTTCCATGTACGAATCAAGGATCCAGGCTATTGTTCTCATGATTGGTGCTTTCTTACAATTGCCGGTCCGTTCTGCTACTGGCGTCTTGGATATTTCTACCATATAGAGGAAAGGTTTGGTTGGAATTTGTTGTTTTATACTGGTCATGTGAAAGGAATATCATCTACCATGTTTAATTGCCTAAATTTAGTCAAAAATATAAGTCTTTGACTGTAAATAAATGAATAGATACAAAAGCTTCATTACAGCAATAAAGGTCACATATATAATTTTATATATACAGGATTACATGAAATTCTTAGATTACAAATCAGAAAAATATAACCACCCTCTAGAACTTTATGGGAGATTTAGAGAGGGCTCTTTCTTTGTCCGTGAATATTTGGACTACTAGTTAATAGAAATAGTTGACAGAACATTGACACCCGAGAGTACTAAATTGTTGATTTCTCCCAATATATAACTCTTAATGGTGTGATGTTTATTATGTTGCGAAGCTAACTTGGAGATCTCGATTCAGTATGTTATGAGCCTTATATATCTCTGTTTAGTGTCCCCTACTGATGCTTTAATCTGCTCATGCTTTAATCTGCTGGTTTGCTAAATTCCTACACCTGAATACATCCAATGGAATAGTGTAAATTGGAATTCATTTTCATATAATTGGAAATATGATGAAATCTTTAATGATTCAGTAACTATTCTAAGATGTATGATTAAGATACGATAAAATAGGGGTAATATATTATTTCATAACAAGAACCAGAGAAATCAACTTACTAGTCGTTGAATCAGGATCCTCCTCTTTAGCATCCTCCTCCTCGGGATCCTCCCCTTCGGGATCCTCCACCTTGGGATCCTCCACCTCGGGATCCTCCTCTCTAAACAACCGGTGTTCAACATTGACTCTATCTAATCCTAAGTTCCCTTGGTAAGGTGTCAATCTAGATCTAATACCACTATGTGACGCCCCTAGGGGTACATAAAAATTGGGCATGACCTGTCCGTAATAAGGAGAGTCGATCTACTCAGTTTTTGCATACACTCCTATACATATACCATAATACTAAAGAGTGGATTTAAAGCAGCAAAATATATATATACAATACCCAAAATCATAAGGTTGATAGCAGAGTCCACAGAATACCAAAATAGCAGGAAGCTAAAGGGAATAATAATACAATACAAGTCTGATAATACTACAATACGCATTAGTACATGTCCGATAAGTCAAAAGTACTACAAAAGTAAATACAGAATAACTCCTACTATGATTGCCACTGGAGCTAATCTTCTGTGTCGGGGTCTGTGATCCCATTGCCCATGCCAACTGTATGACCGACGAATAGACGCATAAATAATAGGGGAGAGCCTAAGGCCTAATAAGCAACCATAATAATCTCGGGTACAACATATGGGATAAATGAAAGGAATAATTATTGATATTTGAAAGTGAACGAATGGATCTCAACAATAAGCTACCAATATTCATATCATGATCATTGATCGAAATGAAATAACAGATGTCAATATGACTAATCAAGCTCTAATATTCACAATTCCAAGCTTCTCCAATCATGAGATAATCAATAAACCATGCATGCCATCATACACCTACCAGTCATCATCCTCACACAGAGAATTGTCCCCACCAGTTTCCATTTCTATTATCACTCACCGGTGAAGCTTACTACACATAGGGCATAATCTAATGAATATAGAGTTCAACCATCAACAATAAAAGAATACTATCATTCTCAATAACAGAATCATCAAAGCAAGCTGAATTTCCACAATATAATCATTCAGAGAATATCAAAGATATAAAACTAAAATAACAATATTGGGATAGTAATGCTTAAGCAATCAACAAAGAGCCCACGCATGAAGTGATTCAAATAGGAATATTATGAAAGTGATAAGATATACAACTGAGCATGAGAAATTAACTCGCAGGAATTTCAAGAAAGTAATCAATCGAACACTTAAAGAATTGAGAGGAAACAATGAAAGGTTACCTACCATTTGTGCCGGGTTCCTCTGGAGCGACGAACGAATCCAATAATCTTTCTCCTATATACACAAACGTGTATACCCATATGAGATTCTAGACAACTAGGCCTTTTACTATTTTCCTAACTTATAGCTTATATCATGGTATATCCTACGCTCGAGATGGTTACATCCAACACTTATTAGATGCAGAGACAGCAAATGCAGTGTACATACAACAGTTTGAGATGGATGGATGGTAGAGCAATTGATGTCCAAAATGCATGACACTAGAGCCATATTTCCACTCACTTTGTTAAATGCATTCAATTTTAAAGAGGAATTTTCTAGTTCATCATGTAGGGATATATTTTTCTTCTTTAGGTTTGTAGGCAGCCATTTCATAACATTATATTTATTAGAAAATTTCAAACAGACCTATTTATTCAAGATATTTGTTATATAATGCATTATAGGTTGGGTATGTACCTCATCATTCAAACTCTCATTTTCGAAATTTTTTGAATTGCCATCTTTTGCCAAGAGACAAAGGTGCACATTTTTCTCATCATCGCCAGAGCTACACTCCGACTTCTTCTCCACTTGACATGTCCCATGTTGCCACCTTGAAGCTTTTGCCATTCCCTTTTTAGTTCTTTTGTTCAGCAAGAAATTCTTCTTGAAGTGGTTGGGCTTCCTACACTGATGATATGCTAGTCCAATTTTAGAATCACTAGAATTAATTTTTTTTATCTTGCTTATGTAGTGACTCCATTTGTTGCCTAGAAATTTCTAACCATCCTTTGATTTGAAGAAGGATTTGAAGCCTTTCACATTTAGTCCAACATCATTATCCTTCTCATCTTCAGAACTCGAGCTCGACTCTACCTTTGCTTTGGCATTTAGTTTCTCCCTATTTTCTTTGAGAGTCATGGACTTTTTCCTTGGCTCTTCATCCATTTGCTCTTCTCACTCCTTCAATCTGGTCTCATGCGTGATGAGATTTACCTACACGTCTTCCAAGAGTAATTTTATATAAGTCATGTGACTCTTCAGTAGCTGTTACCTTGGCATCCCATTCATGTGGGAGTGAACAAAGAATTTTGCAGATGAGCTTGTCCTCATGATACTCCTTTTTAAGTATTCTCATCTTGTTCATGACAAATGTGAATCTGGCAAACGTCTCCTGATTCTTCTTAGAAGGCTTCATCTTGAAATTCTCATATTTGCTCACTAGCATAACAAGTTTGGCCTCCTTGATTTGAGAAGTTCCCTCATGGAAAACTTCTAGTACTTGCCAAATTTCCTACATAGTCATATAACAAGAGAAATAATTAAATTCTGATCAATAAAGAACATTCATTACATTCGCATCAACGAGTATAACTTCTTTTCGTTAGCATCCCACTTGTCCTTAGTTTTAATAAATGTGGTTTCTTCTATAGTGGTAGCCAAACATCAAATTGATTGATAGAAGCAATACTCTCACCCTAGTTGTAAGGACCGTAACCCACTCTGAATGAATTTCAACTATAGACTCCAATCGAGAGAAATTGACCCATTAGATTTCATTGAGCTCTAAGATCTTGACACGTTTCACATGCTTTTTCTTGAAGTGGAAATTTAAATTTTGTCTTATGATTGCTATATGGACCTTTTGGATCTTAAATGTGATTCTCAGTTTTCATAATAGTTTGGGTCCTAAGAAAAAGAGGTTAATTGGTTATAATGCCCATTAAGTTTATTGGGTTAGATCCAATTGAATGGCAACCCATTTGTCCCAAACCCTTAATTAAACCCTCATATATAAAAATCTCAAATTCTCTCCCTCAATTAGTTAGGACTGAAATTAGAAAGCTTGGAGGCCAAAGAAAGGTTGCATTAACACTGCAAGGCAAGTTTTTTCTTGCTAAAATGTTTATCTTTTGAAAAATTTAATTTATAGGTTTTGGAGATCGCATTCTCCTCTTTTTTTTAATGTAAACAAGATTTTGAAAGATTAAGTTTTGCATTTTTGTTGGATTTATTGAAGGAGAGGACACATCTAAGAGGAAGATCTCAATCCACAATCTCTTTTAAGGAGAAGGACCAATTGAGTTTTTTTTTTTGCAAACTAGAGTTTTGTTTACATGTTCTAATGAGATTTTTCATGGGTATTGAGCAGATTATGTTCTTTACAATCTTGAATTTATTTCAGATTATGCTATGTAGTTTGGATAACGGATTGTCCCTATTTTTGGTTTGGATTGAGAGCTCGAGTGCTCTGATGGTGATTCTGGATATATTTAGTTATTTGATGTGACTCTCAATGAAATAGATTCTCCTTGGCACTATAAAATATGGATTGAAGTTGGCTTTTAATTTGATTTTGACTCGGTAAGGTTCTAAGTTAAAAATATTTTGAAACTTGCAGATTTTAGTTCGATCACATGCGCTCGACTTGTTCAGTGCACATGCTTAGTGAAATGCCCAAGTGTAGTTTGGTTTGCAATGTTTAACGCATGTGCCTAAATAATGATTGCACACACCCAAGATTAAGTTTTTCAAAGATGATTAATTCATGGTGGAAATCATCCATTAGTGAAGTTCAAAGCGAGATCTTCGGGCAAAGTTTGAGGCGAGATTATTGGACCAAGATTAGGGCGAGATCTTTGGTCAAAGCTCGTTGAAAACTTATAAATAGACTACTCATCTTATGTTTTCTTTACTTGGCTTTCGAACCCTATACTCCTTCAACACTTCAGAGCTCTTCAACTTTTTGACCCTCTTTCTCCACAATGCTCCCCGTTGTCAACTCGTCAAGGGAAAACAAGTCATCTGCAAATCTCATTGGCCAACTACCACTTTAGTGCCGCCACAGTTGGAGATAACGTCATGTAAAAGTTCAAAACTCATCATCTTCTTCAGCCTTGCCATCATTGGTGGGGCTCTTTTTTTGTTTGTTTGTTGAGATAGCCCTTATCAGGCTCAAACGGTGCTTCAAAGTACTTGGGTTAGTTTCACCGTCAGCAATGAGGCTTCAACAACCATATTTAGTCTTAATTCTTAACTTCACTGGCAATGGTGGGGCTTTGATAGTCGCCATCAATGACACTAAATACTTGAATCAGCAGAGTGGCTGCCTGAGGAAAGAAGTTCCAAATCCCAGGGTAGAGCTACCATATACCTACTTGATGGTGTGGTATACGCTCCATTGCTCCTCGCTTATGTCGGCTATTACCAGATGTGAAGAGGGGGTTGCATTGTTGCAGCGGTATGAATCTTCAAAGTGGACGGTAAGATACGCAATGGGAATCCACTGAATTGTACAGAATAAAAATCATTATCGTGTCTATTGTTGCTCCCCCAAAATTACTATCACCAAATTTGGGGATGAATTTGAAGGTGGTCTAGGCTCGAAGGGATTTACTTGCCTAGGCAACGGTTGCTTAAATAGGCTAGTTAACATCAAACTAGGCCATGTTCTTGCTTGGTTAAATGGGACAAAATGTTATATCAAGCTCTATTTACCCTGCCATTTTGAGCGGCAGTTTGGATATGACCAACTTTATGTTGGTAATCCGAACATCGGGCTATTGCTATCTGGGAGCCTCGTTGATGGGGCCCGAGCGGTATCATTTCATTATTAGGGGCACTGGCGCCACATTCATCTTGTCTTACAATGTTCCTAACTAATATATAATGTTAGAATTTTGTAAGTGGTACAACACAATGAACGTTTCCTATCTAAACTTCTAAGTGAATAAGACCGGTGTGAAATCGATCCTTAGGAAGTATAAAGAAGCTTTTAAGAGAGGATCCAAAAGTCAAGCACCTAAACTCCAAAAATATTTGCCAGAAGCTTGATCAGATGCAGGTGAAGATGACTCGGGTAATTCAGCTGACAAGTTACCACCACACAAACCTGTTGGCATTAGTATTTGGGAGCCAACATCAGGTAGAGGGACTCATGGGAAGAGACCACGATAGGCTCGATGCTTGCAAGAGCTACCCAAATGACAATGCTTAGAGTTGCCCTTGAAGGAGAAATCCTTTGTGCTAGAGGAGCCTCCAAGGGTGAAAGAAAAACCTCCCGTGGCTTCAGCGCATGAGCCTATAGCTAAACCTGTGGCTGCTTCATGTAAAATTTGTTTCCACCTTTATCTTGATTCAATATATCTGCATCCTGGCAGCATCTGTATCTTATTTGTACATAAATGCTTCGTGCATGATTATTGGGTAGTTGGGTAGATTCGGGGGAAGAAGAGGAAGAATAGATTCATTATGACACTGACGCTTACTTCACTAAACCTGATGATTCTGCACGAGGAGACGATGCTGGGGAACCTTCCCACACTTTAGGTATGATTCTATTTGGAATGATGTAGTTATTTTCAATTTGATAATTAACATCTCATATTCCTTAGATGTCGAGCCCGAATGTGAAGTTGGTGCCATGACTACCATGCCTTCTCCTGTCGTGGCCAGACCTTTGGTTGCTAGACGCTTAGTTGCTGTTGTGGAGTCATCCGAGTCTGACGATGATGTGCCAATTTCTCTAATTCCTCAAGGAGAGGAGTGGGTATGCCTACGAAAGTGACAAAAAGACTCGTCGAACCATGGGCTGAAATTGTTAATGTTGATATAGAGCCTACGCATGTCAAGTCTACGGCCAAGCATATTGAGCCTACAACGATAGTGTTGGTCACGCAGTGCTTTGAACCTTTAGTCATACCCACGACAATAACATTAGACACACTGCACTCTAAGCCTCTGGACATACCGCACTCTGAGCCTTTAGTCGCGATCACAACAGCAGTGCTGGATATACCGCACTCCAAGCATTTGGTATATACCACCTCAGTTTCTTTAGCTCCAATTGATGTCTCCAGTATTCTAGCTTCACTCGCTTCGTATTTTATGCAGAGTGGGGATCAACTAAAGTGACATCTACTAAGGTACTAGTCATGATGAAAACTCTAGCCATAGCTACCGAAGTGAAAGTTGAAGTCTAACTATTGAAACTGGTGGGGGTCTCTGGATTCTGATGACTCGGTAGAATTAGAGATTCAAATTCTTATCAAAAGCCTGATGAAGCTGTTCAGTCAAAGTGTTGAGAGTGTCCCCGCCAAACATTTATTTTCAAACCAGGTCGACGTCCTCGCTTCTGTTGCTAGGACCTCACACATTAAGCTGTACGGGAAGATGATTGATGAAGCTAAACTCCATTTTCTTGAATTGCAACATCTTTGAGAGGCTAATATCGCTACTGCCATGGAGCTTGAGTTTCATCGTCTTACAGGAGAATGTCGTTAAATTGAAGAGGCAGTTCACAAGGAGGTCGAAGAGGTTAACCAACAACTCTAGGAGTTAACCACCCATCTCGTGGAGATTGATGGCAAAAACACTGAAATTACGAGTGCTATCTTCAAGAATAAGGCCTCCATCAATGGAGCTAAGGCTATATAGCCAAGGCACAAGCTAAATTGGAGGCAGCTCAGTAGCAGAAGAAGAGCTTGAGGCTAGATCAGTTGAGTTGGCTGCTATGTGAACCCATAGGACAGAATGCTTGAAGGTGGAACGGGCTCCGTTAGAAGCCATAGGAGCCCGAGCAATTCTAGCTAATCCTGAGGCCCTAAAGGAGCAAGCTTTGAAGGGTGCTCTTGAGAATTGAGCGGCTCTAAGAAATAGCTCATTAATTTTGGCTATGTAGCCGGTGATTTTGCCTTGTTTGTATCATTCTCTTTTGTAATAATTTAGTTCTTCATTTGGTAATAAAGAACTTTTTGGATTCAAATGATAGATGTGTAATGTTAACATATCATATAAATTTTAGAATTGTAAATGACTTTGTGGGGAAAATGACTGAGTTATGGAAACTAACTCACCTATATGACACCAATATGATGAGAGGAGTTGACAGAGGTGTAATGTTAACTGGTCGATGAAGTTACACTGATAGAGGTGTAATGTCAACATATCTGGCTTGAAGAACTAGTACTGTTTAGAGGTGTAATGTTAACATATCAGTTATGGAAAATTTTGACAAAGGGGTAATGTTAACATGTTAAATGAAACAACCCATAGAGGTGTAAGTTAACCAGTCGGGTTTTAGGGAGTCTAAGGGACAACTACCATTTAGAAGAAGTGTAGTGTTAACTTAATGGTAGTGAAAATTGATGGAACTGTGATGTTAACTAACCTATTTTAGACAAGGGACTGATAAAGATGTAATGTTAATTAGTGAGATCCAAAAAAATGTGAACCATTCAGAGGTGTAATATAAGCATGATGGAGGCAAGAGATTCCTAGGATTACAGAGATGTAGGATTAACTTGATAACTCGCTGGGGGATTTTGTTAGAATTGGATTGTTGATAATTTTGGTTGAGAAATGATTTTCATGGCTAGAGTTGGAAACTTAATTGTGACCGATGTCTCTATGGGGAGATGAATAAGGCTCAATTCAAGTGTAATCTTTATAAAGAAATTTCTCATTAATTAGCACTATAAGTCTGTTGCCATTTTGATCAATTAGGCGGTATGCTCTATTTGAGTAGATTGTCTCTAATACAAATGGGCCTCCCACTTGGGTTGGAATTTACCTTTGGTCTTTGTGTCATGACCATGGGTCAACGAACAACTAAGACCAAGTCTCCTTCTTTAAAGGATTGTTCTTTGACTCTCATGTTGAAGGCTCTTGAGATTTGAGATTGGTATATCTTGATCTGTTGTTGAGTTTTAGGTCTCAACTCATTTAGCGCCTCTAACTCTTGGAGACATCTCTGATGTGTTCTTGTGTCATCATCTTCTCTACGATAGCAGTTCTTAATGATGGAATTTGGATTTTCAATGGTATTACATCGTCACATCTGTATACTAAGGAAAAAGGCATAGTACTTGTGGGAGTGTGAGCCGTTGTTAGGTAGGCCTAAAGACACTCTCCAAATTTCTCATCCCAGTCATGCTTAGTGTAAGAGAAGAACTTCTTCAGAAGCTTAATAATGATCTTATTAAAGGCCTCTGCAGCCCATTAGCAGCTGGATTATATGGTGAAGAAGCCACATCTTAAACTAGGTACTTGTCACAAAACTTGAAGAAGGGTCAGCTGATGAATTGTGGACCATTGACACGGACTATAATTTGAGGGATGCCTACTCGATAGATGATATGGTGTTTTAAGAACTTAACTATGTTAGAAGTCTTAACTTCTTTGAGTGGAATGACATCGGCCTATTTGGAGAAGTAATGTCTGATATCCAATATGAATCGATGGCATTTAGTAGATGGTGGGCTAATTGGCCTGATGACATCCGCTCCCCACATCTCAAATGGCCATGAGGCTTCTATCGGATGTAATTCCTCTGGGTATTGGTGTAAATATTTTGCATGGAATTAACGTGTGTGGCATCGCTTGGTGTAAGCCACTGTGATCACAATCTTTGTTGGCTAATAATAGCCTAAACGACAAAGTTAGTCTTGGAGTCTAGGTCTAGGTTTATGAGCTCCACACGTACCATCGTGAGCTTCTTTAAGTGCCTCTTGGGCCTCATTCAATGACAAGCACCTAAGCAATATATCATTGAACAATCTGCAATTCAACGTTTGTGTAGCAAAATAGTAGAAAAACTGGGAAGTTCTTCTTTGTATGGAGATTGCTTGTTTCATATCATCCGATAATATTCCATGCAAGACATAGTCAGTGATCGGATAACGCCAATCATTGGCTCGAAACCACCCAGTGCAGTGTGCACGTCGTTGGCTTCTAGGCTCTGTCTAGGATAGCATAACTTGGTGGCTAGCTAGTGTAATCCGCTTAGTAGACTTGAAGTTCAAGGCTAAAGTAGCTGCGAGTGACGCTAGGGCATCGGCGTAAGTATTCTCGAGTCGAGCTACATAATCTATGTAGAAGCCTGCAAAAGATGAGCAAGGTTCAAAGCTACTTCATGGTAAGGAAGAGGTCATTGTGTCAGACTTCATACTCCCCTTTTATCTGATTGACGATTAGTTTAGAATCGCCATGTGCTTCGAGATACTTAGCACCCATGTCTTGGGTGAGTTGTAATCTAATTTTGAGGGCATTGCACTCAGCTATATTGTTAGAACATGGTTCAGTTAGCAAACAAGCTCGACGAAGGACGTGACCGTATGGATCAATAAGCACTAACCCCACTCCTACGATGATTACTCGTTTGTGATTACAGCGTGACGTGTTGTCAAAGTAAAGTTGACATAACTAATGATTCGAGGCAATGTTTGATTCAAATACTTTATCTGAGATGGGTTTTTATCATGAATAGCTATAGAGAATTGACTCTCTGGATGACATGCATGGATTGACAAGTTAAGTAATGTAGCATTTTTTGGACTGCAAAAACTAGAGCTAGGCACTCTTTTTCAACTGGGTTGTAGCGATGCTCAACTCCAATCATAGTCTATTTAAGATGGTATATGGCTTGTTCATGACCGTCATTATTTTTTTTCTAGGCAAGAAGTGCTCCAAGAGAATGATCCATAGCCTTGACGTAGATTTAGAATGGTTCACTTGATAATGGCACAGCTAGTATGGGTGGCTAATGTGATTATTTTACCGCAAGTGCACGGCGTAGTTGTAGCTGGCACCGGCAAGTACAAGTCGATCTCACGAGGACTAGTTGTTAACTACTAATTATTCACAAACTAATTATCCAGGCGATTCGATGTTCAAATGATTTAGAGTAAAATAAGCTAAAATAAATAAACTTGGGAAGAAATCAAATGATGAAGAATTTTAGAATCAAGATCCACCACAATGACGATTATCGTGTTTAAGTAATGATCCTCTCTCGAATGTGAATATCCACTCTTG
>JBAKGM010000139.1:29270154-29284734 GCA_037177215.1 Asparagus racemosus
GCTTGCACATGGTGTATAAATGCACGTGGAAATAATATAACTAATTACGTATTAATAATACAAATCGAATATTATATACATAATCAAAATAATTTTGTAACTATTAATCTAATAATATTATTAACTAAATATTAATAACCTCTATCATCAAAAAAATTATAATATCTAGATATTTAAAATACCATTTAGTAATTTAACATTGAAACAAAATACGTATCAAAGTATACAAATTAAATATCACAGAAATTTTATAATAATTAATCAAATAATATTATTAACTAAATACCAACAAACTCTATCATTAAATATAATTAAACACATTATCCAATTATGTAAAATACCATTTAGTATTTTAATATAAAAGATACGTATCAGAAAAATATACGTATCAAAGTATTTTAATATATAAAAATACGTATCAAAAAATCACGGGTGTTACAATCAAATCAATGGGATCAGGAGACTGAGGAATGGCTACAACATCCGAAAAACTTGCCCCTGCAACTGTGCTAATGTACCCGGATGAAAAGTTGGCAAGGAGTACACTCACTCGTGACCTGCCATCAGAAATGGTGCGAGTGTGACCAACAGATTAGATGTGGTGGAAGGGATAGTTGACGTCGCCTCGATAAAGGAGGTGATAGTTACCGCGGTCATCACCCCTGAGGGCACAACTTCAAGACTTGTGGATGAAGGCTCAAACTCGACACCTCTACTCGCAGCTAGTTCCTCATGCACGAACTTGGTAGCACCTCTGGGATACCTCCTATAGGCATACGTGAGACCAAAGGTTCATTCTCTTCATCAGAAGATTTAGAGATCCTCAACTAACGTCTCGCTATCGAAACGGGCCTAAGCATGGGATCTTCAGGTACAAGCCTTGAGGTGTTAAGATCTCTCCCAACAACGACCGCGGACTCAGAATGATCGCCAGCGAGAAACAGTGAGTGCATGGGCTCACCCACGTCTCCGGGACCAAACTCATCATCTGCTCGATCAATAACGGAAATGTTAATTGTCAAAATGAGACAATTCCATGGAATTGACCAAAAATACCTAGCATGTGTGAGAGACCGCCAATGTCACTGACTCCCCCGCATTCTCAGGTTTGGTCAAGTAGGTGTCAGTGTCGTAGTGGTCGTAATCAACCTGCTCCTCATTGTCATCCACGACAAAGGGTTCTTTATCTATACACAAAGGAGAGTACGTTAAATCAAAAAGCACCTCCAATCACATTGGCGCATGAGTGATAGACTACCTAAAGATCCAACTCTAGTTTCTTGTCTTGAAGTTGGGGAAGATTCCTTTGCAACCCTAGAAGAGCCCCCAAGGACCGGTTCAGGTTCAGGGGCAGTCATGCGTCTCCTTTTCAATATTAGTTTGGAAGGGGAAGCGTGTAAGGGTCTTTCCCCCTTTCCATGGACTTCAGCAGGTGCCTCATGATGAATTGAAGGTAAAGCCGGCTCACGAATTTGGACGTCGATCGACCTTTGAGACTCAATAGGTTCTTGAGTATCAATATCAGGTGGCTGTGAAAAATCAGGTTGATTGCTAGGCTCATCTGGATTATTATCTGGTAAATTTTTAGCCAGAAATTCACTCATACTGAGAATCCTGCTCCTCGAACCCTTCCTAGAGGACTCCTTGTATCGCTTTGAGATCCAAACTAAGCTGGTCTGGTTCACTCGAAAATTAGGATGCGGCTCGAGTACCTTGCTATACCATTTGCAAAATCCTAACGTCATATAACAGTTAGGAGTATGCTGTGGGAGCAAAAACGTCACCCCACTGGCACCCGCGACAAAATGATACCAAGTCCGGGCTCCATCAACTATGCTCCTAGTACGCAATAATCTCAGATTTGGGTTCCCAACATACAATTGGTCGTAGCCAAATTGGCGAGCGAAGTGACACGGTAAATAGGGCTCGATGTAACATTCTGACCCATTTAACCTGGCAATAAGATGACTAGGCTGAATCTTCACCAGCCAGTGGAAACACCCTCTAGGCAAGCAAGTGAAACCTTCGCTACTAAAGCCATCCTTGAATTAATCCTCGGGGTTGACGCCGGTTATTGAAGGAAAGCAATAATAGAGTCAGTAGTTCTCTCTGGCCAAGAGAGCCCTATGAACGTCGCCTAGGTATTTGATTAACCATTTGGAACACTTGAACCTCTAAAGAAAGGTAATTTCTTCCCTACCAGATGTAGCAGCCGACATCAACGACTGGCAATGCTGAGTAAACCATATTACCAAATAGGTATATGGGAATTCCACCTTGGGGTTAGGCACTTGCTTCCTTGGGCATTTATCCTCTTGCTTCAAGTACTCTGTGGCTAACTCTCAAAGACCATGATGTATACAACTTACCATCGCTGGTAGGAGAGCCAGATTGTATCCAGAAGCTAACATCACCGTAGGATACAATTCTTTGATTGATCGATCTTTTGGTCGAGAAGGCACTACACAACCTTTCAACCATATTGAGAAGAATCCCGCAAGTAGCGCTAGCTTGGATATTGGTTCCCTCACTTGGTGATGAAAACTCTCAAATTTATCGCCAACATGGAACCCACATATGTTGGAGTCTGCTATGTGCAGAACAGACTTCTCTTTGAAGATGCGCTTCTCGATTTCAGCTTCGGAAGAAGTGGAGATCACTCCACTGTCCCCTTCTTACTCACATGGGGGAACAAATATTCTGCCCAGGGGGCACGAGCAACAGTATGATCGTGACTCGCACTGCCTTGAGATCTTTGACAAATAAGGAAGTGGCAGGTCAGTTCTCAGAATGCCTCTGTGATTTGCGCAGTATGAGAGAAGACGCTTAGCTCCTCGTTGGTTGGGAAGAATTCCTCATATGGATGATCTCTTATTGGCAAGCGAGATACTTCAAACATCTCGTGAAGATCAATGCCAATCTCCCCCATCGGAGTGAAGAAAGTGTTGCTATCGAAATTATATAATTCCAAGATGCCGTATAATATTAGTGCAGAGATTTTAACACCATACTTGGAGGCCCTGACAGTGGCATAGAGCCCAAGTTCTCGTAACCTGTCTCTAAAAGTGATGAGAACGAATTGAACGAGATGAGACCACCAATGAGTTCCCATCGACCTAATCCACCCAGGGAACCTAGCGTCCGCTTCAGGGTATTGGGCTCCGCTCTTAGCAAGCTCATACCCAAAGCTGCTTGGGATGACTGCTACTTCATTAACTAGAGCGTCCTCTTAAACAAAGCCAGGGCGCAACCCCACAATACTAACCCTGTAAACTCCTTCTTAGCGGAAGCCACCTCCATACTTCAAAATACTCCTTTTAACGCTATCTTCCCTGTGGGTAAGATTAAAGCGCATGGGACGTGGCACAGCTAAACGCTGCAGGTACATGAAGGAAACCTGTCGCTCTATCACTGGTAGAGCACATCGACGACCTTCCAAGGTGAAGTACCAATACTCTGACCCCCAGCGAAAAAGGAATTACCACCTGGAATACTACCCCCAAAGAAGAAAGGTGGTTTTAGGGATGCTACTTCATTAGGAACAGAGAGCTTCGCGTCAGTGATTATCTCCCGAAGAGACCTATAGCCACCTGCACGACTGATTCTCTCTCTTTCAGAGCTGCTTCCTTCAGTGAATAATAGGATTTCCCCATGGAAGACATGCGTCACTTCAGGATCGTGAGATCCATCATGACCAAAGTGGTTGTATCGGTCTACCGGATCTATAGAATAAGCAACTGCACAAAGACAATGAAAGGGTTTAGTCAACAAAGATCAAGTCAAACCAACCCAAGAGCTAAGGTGAACCTCGCTCATATACATCAACTATGTGTTGAAAGAACCGAGCAAAGCGAACTTCACTTTATTTCAATGTTGGCGAAATTCACCCAATTTGAATGAGCGAACCTTGCCCAAATGAAGATCATCCAAAATGGCGAATGTCATCTTAGCGAAGATCGCACAGAATAAAAAAAACAAACAACAAACTTCGCCAAGATGAAATTCACTGCAGAAGTCCAAGAGGCTCAAGAACTCTGCCCGAAGACCGAAGTTCACCGAGAAGCGCCATCAACGGCTGCTGACAAAGGACCGTCGCTAGCAACGAAGGCTCATCGAAAAAGACTACGAATAGTCTCTAAAGTATCACCTTTAATGGCATATCGACTTTTGGATGCCATGAGGCATTGATTAAAGCCCAATGGGCTAAGACAGATTTAAAGATCACCATTAATGGGTACACTTACCCATCGCTAACTCCAGCCACGCCGGTGCATCCTCAGCACGCGGTCGTCAAACTCCTCGAGCAGAGCTTCTTCCCCTAGAAATAGCACGACGAGGGGCCATGGTTGACAAACTCTGGATATTCTTAAGGAAAACTAGGGTTTGAGAGTTCAAAAGTTGATTTCAAAGTGAAGAGGAGGGAGATGAACAGTCCTATTTATAAGCTGAGATTCCCCTGAATCTCACTGAAAACTCTTCGCCGCGAACTTTGCCAAACATCTAAACCCCAGATCCGCCAGATATCCTGCCAACAGACTTTGCCAGAGATCTTGCCTCTAGATGCCAAGTATCTCGCTAACAACCTTCGCTGAATATCTAACTGTTAGATTTGCCGAAGATTCCACCTTCAACTTTGCTCGAGATTCTAGCCTTGAACCTCACCCAGAATTTCACCCCAAACGAGCTTCGCTAAATATTCCAAATTTGAGCTAAAAGCTTTTGGGTGAACTTCGCATGACTGACTTAGCAAGATCCGCTAAAAGTCAACTGTTTGAACTTCGCCCAAGGTGATTGTTCTTCAAATGTCGAATATTAACCAAGCGAATAGAGTGCTAGGGCGAACCTCGTGAGAACGCCATAGTAAAAACTTCACTAAGCCCTCGAATTGAGTAAATCTTAACTCAATTCATTAGTGACATTGATATGGTGAACTTCGCCAAAATGACTTCACCTAGCAGACCTCAAATCAACTCCCGCTAACACAAAGAAGCCTGAGCTTTACTTCCAAATACACCAACTCCATGCAGAGTCCAAACTTGCTTCAGAAGAAAATATGCACAGATTAATTACATAAGAAGATGGACAACTTCAATATGAAGAAAAGTTTATTTATATTGATCGAAGACTCAACTACAAGGTGATATTCAGACTATCCAATTACAGGTAGATACTTGTTGCTATTTGCTAGTGCCCTATATTTCTAAGATATAGGTAGTGTGACGGCTGAGGAGCATACACAAGCTGCACCACGTTACAACTTGTGCATCCTTAGCGCACAAGACAAGGAGATAGGAAGTTCTCCCATTGCTCCAAAGTGACCCATATCAGCAGCAAGAAGTTCCTTACTTGCACGGGACTGAGCCATATCTACTGGAAGAAGCACTTCCTATGGTCAAAAATCGACGTTGGACCTAAGTTAGCCACAAAACGTCTAATTACAATCTAGGTTCACTTTTGTGACACCTAGTTGCTATCGGAGTCTTCGCTCGTGGAGATCCAAGGATCTTTCTTCAAGTGCCATTTCAGTTGGTGAACGGCCTTACGAAGAGAGCGGCACTCAAGGCTCCATGCATCTCTATCGCGATCAAGTTCATGCCAAGCCACCGACTGATTCTTGATGATCTGTTCGAGCATTGCCTTCTCAGCCAACAACAACTCCGCCAAGCAGCGGGGTATGCGGAGTTCGTCTGCTTGATTGCCCTGAACTTAGGCTAACTCCTGCTGGAATTTTCTTATCTCAGCTCCTCTTTGAGGAGCGTCTCTAGTCTATGCGGTGTTGGCACAGACATGGAGAAGAAAAAGAAGAAGAAGAAGATGGGAAGAGCAACGAGAATGGATGAGGATGACTACTATATATAGCCGATTTTAAATCTTAACTCCCGAGGCAATCGTATCTTCCCAAGATCTGATTGGACCGTATAAAGAGGCTTTGACTTAGCCTAAAAAACTCGGTCAAATCCCTAGCGGATCTCACAGGATCTCCAATAAAGAGATCTCAGCCACAAATCACGGCACAAATCTAAAGACAAATCGTAACAAACTTCGCCAACTAGCAAAAGTCGCTAGATGACAAGCTTCACCCACAACAGCTCAAAACAAAGTGAGCCCCGCCAATTAGCGAATGTCACCAATCAATAAATTTCACTCAGCAAAACACAAAGTCGAGCGACCTTTGCTCATACCTTAAAATCAGGCGAACTTCACTGATTTCACAGCATCGCCCCAACAACAAAAATGGCGAATTACGTTCCAAACATGGATTTGGACATATACAAATATCATCCAACCTTCAACAATGGCCTACGACTAAGGAAGCTACGTTCAACAGTACACCTCTGGCAACCAAGTAAATGAATGAAGACAAGATCTCACCCAAACAAGACAACTCAAGCTTTGTTCAACAGTACATCTCTAGCTATCTTATGCAAAGTATTTCAATCCCTACTACAACCATGAATGCAAGATCTTGAAAACTTTAGGGGGGGTCTTGTAGACGGTCAAACTGTATTCTCACCTAGGTCGATGACTAACTTGGACCTAAGAAGTGAACGCCCATGGGCTAAATGCTTCGAATGGGCCCAAAACTGGATACCTAGGCAAATGTCGCTTGACGACTGACATCAACCCCACCAAAGACTGTATTCTGTGTTAAATCTGAGTTCACAAGCAAAGCTCGCCAGCTAGGGAGCTCCACCAACATCAGTAAATTGGACCAAGTCTTCCACTTTCGAAGAAGGCGCCCTACGTTCAAGGGACCCTCGCCTGCAACTGCAGCAACCTTCGCCTACGACTTCCGTGAACCTCGCCAGAGCCACAAAGTTCACCCAAATAGTCATTTCAGAGCTATTTTTATGGGATAACTGCCCCCACTACTCTCTGCTTTAATGGCCACTAACCCAGGCCCTAAGGAGGCCATTAACTCTCTCTTTTAGCCTATAAAAGGAGGGGAGATCATTCATTCAAGATAGAGAGGCGGAGAGAGCTAATACGCATACACAGAGGAGTTTCACAAAAAGAAGGCTGAGCTACCTTCCAAGTGATTTGATCCCTGCCGAACACCAAAAGATTCGTAAGTCTTGATTCAGTTCATCAATGGAGTATAAGATCGACGCTCCATCGACACACAGGAAAGAACCTCAAGAAATATAAATTTTTCCTTAGTTTCATTGTTGTCACTTTTATTGTAATCTAAGTTAATTGCAATAGAAAAGACTCGAAACAAGGACCTCCAACAATAGCTTAATGCTCTTTCTCAGCGAACTGAGCTGAAAAAGGTTTGAATCACCCGACCTTATCTCATCGAGTAGGACATGGTTCCCTATCCGATAAAGTTAAGCTGCCGATGTTGCATACGTTTGATTACAAAGGTTCTCTGAACCAGCATATCTACTATTTCCACCAATAAACTAAAAATGTAGTGGGTAATGACACCATTTAGGTGTGACTTTTAATTAGTACACTTTAGGCGTTAGCCTTTGACTAGTTTCAGAATCTGCTTGAGGGATCAATTATGTCCTGGGCTAATCTGGAATCCAAGTTCCTCTCCCAATTCCATGAGGAACAATTAGATGTTACCATGAGGAAACTCCTCTCTGAAAAGAAAAGAGGAAATGAGATGGTCAGGGAATTCATCAAGCATTTCTGCAATCTTACATTACGATGTCGAGATATGCTATTGTCGATGCTACTCTAAACTTGTCGGTATAATTTCATGGGTCATGTAGAAAGTCATATGGGCACTGTCATGGCCCACAAATAGAAGGACTTAATGGAACAAGCTAAGATAGCAGAAAAATTATTAGAATGCTTCAACAAGTTTGAACCCCGTACAATTTTCAGGGGTGACAAAGACAAACAAGGGCAGTCCTTCAAATCAAAAACCAAAGAGACTTTCGCGAACGAGGTCAAGAACCTCGACAAGCAGAAGAGGGAATCAAAGAAGAATGTTTAATGCAACTACTCTTTTAAGGAGGAGCATATGGTGGCTATCTTCTATGTCCATAACAAGGGAAATTGGCTAAAGCTTCCTAAAGCTCAGTGCCTCAAAGAAATCAGAAAGATTAACGATCCCAATTACTGTCTTTACCACAGAATGCTAGGACACCCGACGAAGACCTGTTACATCCGTAAGGATAAAATACAAACCTTTGTCAAGTCAAGAATCCTCAAGCTCAAGCCGGAGCAAAAGAAAGTCATTGCTAACATGGTGACTCTTCAATTCAGCTCCATGCCAGAAATCCAGGTCTAAGACAAAGTTGTCCCCATTCCCAATCATGACCAACAAAACTAACAAAGCCAAGGCTTGGTCCCTCTCACTACAACAAGAGGAGAAATGATGTGGGTACATCCCGATCTTCTCCAATATGAACATTGGACTCTTCTAAAGTCTAAGTCAAAGGGCAAATACAAGATGAAGTCCTGCAATGTCATCTCAGTAATCATCAAAGAGGAATCCCTATGAGTCTCTTCACTCACTGACTCAGAGGAAGAAAAAATTGTCATGATGGGAACAAGGTCCAGTCAAAACTATTTGAAGAACTATGATTAGCCAGTACCCTCCAAGATACCAGAACTGACTAAGCAAAAAGAGACTTGGTTTTACAAGGAATTGCAGCATCCCTCAGACGATCCAAAAACCCTATTCTTATACAATATCATGGCCCAATTAGTCTATATCCCAGCTTGTATAACCTTATTTGAACTTCTACATTTGTTTAAGGAAATGAGAGAGGATTTGAAAGAAGCTTTGAACAACAGCGAGGCGTTCCTTGCCCATAGGTCCGAGCCACCGAAGGAGGAAGAACATATGTAGTGCTATCAATGTCAACGATAGGCTATTTGTATCACCTTCACTCTAGATGACATGCTCATCATAGACCATCATCACAACTGATCCCCTTACTATACTGGGTATGTGGGATCGGCGAAGGTCGAGAGGATTCACATTGACCTAGGCTCTACTTTGAGCATAATCCCATAGAGACTCTTGAGATTTTTGAGTACTCCCCTTCACAAGCTCTCAAGGACTACTTTCACTGAAAATAAAGTGATCCAACTCAACATAGGTGACGAAGCTAATCCCTACCCATCTTCATCAGCGAGCATTTGTCACTCACTGAGAAAGATGAACTCATAACTCTCCTTTAAGAGTACATTAATGTCTTCACCTGGAGTTATGAAGACATGCCTAGATTGCATCTTAACCTGGCCATACACCACCATAACATTAACCCCAACGTTAAGCCTGTCAAGCAACAACAATGATGCTTACGTCCCGAGTTGATGGAGCAGATCTAGAAATAAATTCGCAAACTCATCGAATGCGGATTCATCCTTGAAGAACAACATCTACATTGGCTCACCAACATCCTTGTGGTAATGAAAAAAAGGGGCAAAATCTAGATCTCTATTGACTTTAGAGATCTTAATCTTGCTTGTCCAAAGGACAAATTCCCTCTCCCTATCACGGTTGTCATGATTGACAATATGTGCAGGTTTAGGGGATGTCATTCATGGATAGATTTTCAAGATATAATCAAATCAAGATGCATCCAGATGATTAGAATTGCAGAGCTATTAGGATACCCTTGGGGGTATTCTATTATCCAGTAATGCCCTTTGGTATAAAAATACTAGAGCAACTTACTAACGCGCGATGAACATGATTTTTAGTGAGCATTTGCCCAAGACGGTGGAGTGCTACGTCGATGACCTCGCAATCAAGAATCGTCATAAACAAAACCATGTCAATAACTTAAAGATGGTGTTCGAAATCATGAGAAAACATCAACTCAAGATGAACCCAACCTAGTCTTTCCTGGGAGTATCATCAGGCAAATTCCTGGGGTTTAAAGTAAAATCCAAAAGAATACACGATGACCTCAAAAAAGTGAAAGACATCTAAGAGATGCCGCCTCTAAGGAATATCAAAGAGCTCAGAGGCTTACAAGGATGATTAGCCTGCATCAGCAGGTTTATATCCAACCTGTCTGGAAAATGTCAACCCTTTCAAAGGCTGATGAAGCTACCTATTTGAGCCACAACGGTTTGAGGTAAACCATTCTTAATCTATGTCAGGGCAATGGATCACTCCCTCAGAGCATTTCTTGCTCAAAATAATGATGAGGGCCATGAGAAAGCTAGTTATTATCTCAGCTTGACAATGATTGGTGCTGAGCATCACTACAATCCGGTTGAAAAAGAATATCTAGCATTGATTTTCATTGTCCAAAAGATGCACCACTACCTGTCTGGTCAATCCATTCACGTCATTTCAAGAGTCTATCCTCTATAGACACTGGGTATGTGGGATCGGCGAAGGTCTAGGGGATTCACATTGACCCAGGCCCTACTTTGAGCATAATCCCATAGAGACTCTTGAGATTTTTGGGTATTCCCCTTCACAAGCTCTTAAGGACTACTGCCACCGAAGATAAAGTGATCCAAGTCAACATAGGTGACGAAGCTAATCCTAAACCCATCTTCATCAGCGAGAGTTTGTCACTCACTGAGAAAGAAGAACTCATAACTCTCCTTTAAGAGTACATTGACGTCTTCACCTGGAGTTATGAAGACATGCCTAGATTGCATCTTAAAAAGGCCATACACAGTCTTAACATTGACCCCAACGTTAAGCCTGTTAAGTAACAACAATGACACCTTCATCCCGGGTTGATAGAGCATATCTAGAAATAAATCCACAAACTCATCGAATGCGGGTTCATCCATGAAGAATAACATCCAAATTGGCTGGCCAACATCGTTATTGTAATGAAAAAAAGCCAAAATCTCTATTTCTATTTACTTCAGGGAACTTAATCTTGCTTGTCCAAAGGACAAATTCCCTCTCCCTATCACGGTTGTCATGATTGATAATATATGTAGGTTTTAGAGGATGTAATTCATGAATGGAGTTTCTAGATACAATCAAATCAAGATGCATCTAGATGATTAGAATCGCATAGCTTTCAGGACACCCTTGGGGTTATTCCGTTATATAGTAATGCCCTTTGGTTTGAATAATACCGGAGCAACTTACTAACGCACGATGAACATGATTTTTAGTGAGCATTTGCGCAAGATGGTGGAGTGCTACGTCGATGATCTCACAATCAAGAGTCATCATAAACAAGACCATGTCAATAACTTGAAGATGGTGTTTGAAATCATGATAAAACATCAACTCAAGATGAACCCAACCAAGTCTTTCTTAGGAGTATCATCAGGCAAATTCCCGGGGTTTATAGTAATGTCCAAAAGGATACATGATGACCTCAAAAAAGAGAAAGACATCTAAGAGATGCCACCTCTAAGGAATCTCAAAGAACTCAGAGGCTTACAAGGATGATTAACCTACATCCGCAAGTTTAATCAACCTGTCTGGAAAATGCCAACCCTTTCAAAGGCTGATGAAGAAGGGCATTCATTTGTTTGGGATGACACTTGTCAAAGATCTTTTGATGAGATCAAGAATTATCTCACGAAGCCACCTATCCTAACCACATTGGTTTTAGGTAAACCATTTTTAATCTATGTTAGGATAATGGATCACTCCCTTAGAGCACTTCTTGCTCAAAAGCATGATGAGGGCCATGATCAAGTTATTTATTATCTTAGATGGACAATGATAGGTGCCGAGTATCACTACAATCCAGTTGAAAAAGAATATCTAGCGTTGATTTTCATTGTCCAAAAGATGCACTAGTACCTAACTGGTCAATCCATCCACGACATTTCTAGAGTCAATCCTTTACAGATACCCATGATGAAACTTGGATCTTTGAACCCCAAGTTAGCCAAATGGGCAATACCACTTTCATGCTACGACATGATATTCATGCTACAAAAAGTAGTTAAGGGCCAAGCAATAGATGATTTCTTGGTGGATCATCCCATCCTGAATCTTCCAAGTGTGGTAATTTTACATCGACGGCGCATCAAGATGTAACCACAAAGGAGCCATTATCGCAGGAGTGGGGGTAGTGCTAATTGATCTCCATGGACACATCCTCCATTGGGCCTATTCATTGACCAAGCCATGCTCTAATAACATAGCTGAGTATAATGCCCTCATAATTGGTCTGCAACTTGCTCAAAACAATGGTATCAAAAACCTTGAAGCCTAAGGCGATTCTAAATTGATTATCAATCAGATCAAAGAGGAATATGAGGTCGGCAACAATGACCTTATACCCTACCATGAAGCGGCAATGAAGCTTGCTCATTCATTGAAGGATTCTACATTAGTTATGTAGCCCACCTCAAAAACACTCAGATGGATGCTTTGGCATCCCTTGCAGCCACTCTTGCCTTGACTCCCAAGTCTACTAGGTGCATCACAGTGGCTAGCTATCAATTATGCTCTCCAAAACAAATTCTGAAAGCTAACAAAGTGCACGTCATGCCAACTCACTTCAAATCCAATGATTGGCATTTTTTGAGCACTGATTATGTCTTGTACGGAATAATACTGGATAATCGAAAGCAAGCAATCTCTATCCAAAAAAGAGTCTCAATGATTTTTCTATACAAACTTTGTATCATCGATCATTTCACGGTGTGTTGCATTGATGCTTATCACCAAGGGAAGTTCAAAAAGCACTCAAGAAAGCTCACAATGGTACATGTGGAGCTCATCAACCGGATTCTAAACTTCTTGACCGACATCGTCTTCTGGGCTATTACTGGCTAACGATGATTGAAGATGCAGTGGTTTATGCCAATCGATGTCGTGCATGTCAAGTTCACACTGACTTTCTGCACCAATCTCCGGAAGAATTACATTCGACTGTTGCTTCATGACCATTTGAAACATGGGGTATGAACATCATTGGACCTTTAGCCCACTATCCACTAAAGGCCATAGTTTTCTCTTGGCCATTATTGATTACTTCTCTAAATGGGCTAAACCTATTCCCCTAGGAGAGATTAAGACATCTAACATGGTTAGGTCCTTGAAGCACCACATTGTCTACCGATTTAGCGTCCCTTGAAGGATTGTCCATGACAACAATCTGTAGTTCATCAATTGACTATTGTTCAAATTCTGTAACAAGTTTAGAATTCAAGATGCGGCTTCTACACTATATAACCTGACTGCTAATAGTTTAGCCAAAACTTTCAATAAAACCATCATCAAACGTCTAAAGAAGTTCGTCTCCTCCAACAAATGAGATTGGGATGAGAAACTTGGAGAATGTTTATGGGCATATGGAACAACAGTCATTACTCCCACTAGCTCCATGCCTTTTTCATTGGTCTATGGTTGCGATGTCGTGATCCCTCTAGAAATCCATATGTTATCATTGAGAATCGCTCTCGTCGAGAAACTGATGACTGAAGAACATCATCAAAAGCGGCTCCAAGAACTAGAAGTGCTAGATGAATTAAGACTTCAAGCTCAGTAATGAATTGAGATCTACCAGGTATGGATCTCAAGAGCCTTCAACAAGAGAGTAAGAGAACGAGCCTTTAAGGAAGGCGACCTAGTCTTAGCTGTTTGTCGATCCATGGTCATGATGCACAAAACTGAGTCTAAATTCCAACCCAAATGAGAAGGTCCATTTATAGTAGAGACACTCTACTCAAATGGATCATAATGTCTTATTGACCAAAATGGGAATAGGCTCATGGCGCCAATCAATGGGACGTTTCTCAACAAATATTACCCATGATCCTCACAAATTTCATCTCTCTGTAGAGATTCTGGTCACATTTAAGTATCCACCTTTGACCATGAGAATTAATTCTCAACCTACATTGTTTATCATTTTGATCCCAAATCTAATCAAAATCCCTAACGCGTCATCAAGTTAACAAACAATCACACCTATGCTTGACTCCAAATGCATTACCACCGTCATGTTAACATTATACCTCTGCATGGTTTACACCTTTATGTCTAACTAGTTAACATTACACCTCTGTCAGATCATTTTCTTGACTGGTTAACATTACACCTTTATCGACTTGTCGTTTTAGATTTGATCGGTTAACATTACACCTCTGTCAATCCAATCTTACTAAAAGATCAATTATTTAATGCTACAGTTCCATAGCTTTTCTGCCGTTAAGTTAACATTATGTAGGTGTTGAAAATCGCTTATCAGTCCCTGAACTAGACTCGTGAAGGTGGGTTCGTGACCGACGAACCATCGATCGACGTGACCAAGAAACAGATGACACAATAACGCCACAAACGCATGAAGCGGGTCGACGAACATCTGAACTAAGTCGACGAAGCGTACACGTCAACAGAACGACATATCACGGAATAAATCTGAAGGTCACGATCCAAAAATAGCGGGAAATCAGCTCGGCTAGTCGATCGGACTCGAACGTCGACGCGAACGTAAGCGACAACGAATCGACGAATCAACCGACCCAATTCCGGACTCGACGAAAGACCAGAATACAAGTCAGAACGGACGACAACTCGGCAAAATGTCAGAAAATGGCAGAACGGCAAAAAAATCGCCGAAAGCGCGTGAACTTCATCCAAACTTCTGCCTGGCCGAGGTGCAGCGACCATTTGGCCGCTGCACTTCGGCCATGGCCGAAGTGCACGGCCAAATGGCCGCG
>JBAKGM010000139.1:29294360-29338823 GCA_037177215.1 Asparagus racemosus
CTCTCTCTCTCTCTCTCTCTCTCTCTCTCTCTCTCTCTCTCTCTCTCTCTCTCTCTCTCTCTCTCTCTCCCTCTGCTACTTCTCAAACCCTAACAACTCTGAAGGACAGTGCTCCACACGAGATCACTAATCCAGCTTGTTTCTACCACATTGAACCTTTTCCATGAGAATAACTCATCAATCAAAGGTTGGATTCCTGCTGTCAGTGAACTCTACTATCAGCTTTACCCCATTCCCCTTTTCAGTGAACTCTACTATCGGCTTAACCCTATTCCCCTCGATGATTCTAGGATTGCACTCTTAGATAGACTCTTTGTCAAGTGGTCTGCCAAATTTTCTCTGACTTTACAAATTCCAGAGTAACATATTTTCCCATAAGGCTTTACACAGATTTAGATCTTATCTACATATGTCTATTCAACTTTTTATTGATGGCATTTTGTTTTAAGAGTTCTATAGTAGATCTAGAATCTGTGTGAATAGATAAAGGAGGAATAGGCCGAGGCACAAAAGGAAGCTCAAATATAAGGTTCTTTAACCATTCAGCTTCTGAGCAACAAGAATCTAAAGTTATAAGTTCAGACTCCGTGGTGCTTCTAGAAATCACTATTTGCTTACAAGATTTCCAAGATATAGCAGCACCACTAAGCATGAAAACAAATCTAGATGTGGACTTCACATTGTCAGAATCACCGACCCAATTAGCATCACTATACCCTTCAATCACATCAGGGTATCCCGAATAAGTTAAACAATAGCCTACTGTACCTCTCAAATATCTCAAGACTCTTTCTATGGCATTCCAGTGTTCTTGACTTGGGTTACTAGTGTATCTGCTTAATCTACATACTACATAAGCAATGTCAGGTCTAGTTTAGTTTGTCACATAAAGAAGAGAGCCTATCAATTGTGAATATCTATGTTTGGATATAGGTTCACCATCATGTTTGTTCAAAGTGATTGAGGAATCATAAGGTGTACTCACAGGTTTGCATTTATGAAATTTAAATTTCTCTAACATTTTCTCTATGCTATGGGAGAGACTCAAAGAAATGCCTTTGGAAGTTTTGGAGATTTTCATTCCAAGAATCAAATTAGCTTCTCCAAGATCTTTCATGTCAAAATTCTTTGACAAATGATCTTTGGTTTCTAGAATGATTTCGATTGAGGTCCCAAAGATGAGAATATCATCTACATATAAACACAAGATGACACAACCATTGTGAACAACTTTCGAGTAAACACATTTATCAAACTCATTGATAGAGAAACCATATTCTATAATAACTTTGTCAAATTTTTGGTGCCATTGTTTAGGAACTTGTTTAAGCCCATATAATGATTTCACCAATTTGCAGAGCTTCCTTTCTTGACCTTTGGCTATGAACCCTTCCGGTTGGTCCATATAAATCTCTTCTTCGAGATCATCATTTAAGAAAGCGGTCTTAACATCCATTTGATGAATGATCATCTTATGAATAGAAGCTAAGGCTAGAATAACTCTAATTGTAGAAATCCTAGCTACAGGAGAGTATGCATCAAAGTAGTCAATACCCTTTCTTTGAGTATACCCTTTTGCTACTAGCGTAGCTTTGTATTTCTCAATTGTTCTATCAGATCTTAATTTCTTCTTGAAGATCCATTTACAACCTACTGGTTTACATCCTGGAGGTAAGTTAGTCAAAATCCAAGTATTATTTTCCATAATAGATTTAATTTCGCTATCTATGGGTTCTTTCCAGAAAGCAGCTTCAGAAGAATCCATGGCTTCTTGGTAGGTGTTTGGATCACCTTCAACTAGAAAGGCAAAGAACTCTTCTCCAAAGTTCTTTTCGATTCTTCCTCTCTTTCTTCTTCTGGGTTCTACTTCTATAGATTGTGGAGTACTGAAAGATGAGGCAAAGCTAGAAGAAGGAAGTGTGCTAGAAGAGAGCTCACTAGGAATCCTAGCCTTGAAAGGGAATATATTTTCAAAATATACTGCATCTCGAGCCTCAATAATAGTATTGTTGGTTATATCACTAATATCTGAGTTGACTACTAAAAATCAGTTTGCATTGCTATCTAATGCATATCCAATAAATACAGCATCTACAGTTTTAGAACTAATTTTCCTCTTCTTGGGTTCAGGTATCCTTACCTTAGCTAGACATCCCCAAACCTTGAGATAATCTATTCTAGGTGTTCTACCTTTCAAATGTTCATAGGGAGTGACATCAGATATTTTGTGAGGTACCCTATTAAGAATATAGCAAGCAGACAGGAGTGCTTCACCCCAAAGGTTTTCAGGTGCTTCTAAGCTGAAAAGCATATAGTTCACCATATCTATGAGGGTTCTATTCTTCCTTTCGGCAACCCCATTGGATTGAAGTGTGTAGGGAGCAGTGATCTCATGAATAATACCATGCTCTTGGCAACATTCGGTCATGTTATTTGAGGTATACTCCCCCCACGATCCGATCTTAGGATTTTAATATTCTTTTCAATTTGGTTCTCAGCTTTTTCTTTATACATCTTAAACTTTTCTAAAACTTCATCTTTAGTTTTGAGAAGATAAGTATAACAATACTTTGAATGATCATCTATGACTGTTACAAAGTATCTTTTTCCACCCCTAGTAAGAACTCTATTTGAATCACAAACATCACTATGTATGAGTTCTAGAGGTTCAGAATTTCTATGAATGGAATAGAAAGGTTTTCTATGGCTTTAGCTTGAACACAAATCTCACACTTAGAAGGTGGATCTATCTTAATTTTGGCTATCAAGTTTAAAGATGTCATCTTTCTAATGGTTCCATAATTTATGTGTCCTAACCTTCCATGTCATTTGTCACAAGATTCAACATTTAGGATTATGGAAGAAGAACTTTTATTATCAGAAGGCATTATTAATTTATCTTGAAAAGACCATCACAAACAAAACCTTTACCAATGAAAATATCATTCTTGGTAATTACAAACTTATTTGACTCTTTGACAATTCTAAATCCAACTTTCAATAAAACAAATTTACTAATCAAATTTCTTCTAAGCAATGGTACATGTAAGACATTATAGAGAGTCAAAATTTTTCTGGAAGTCAGCTTAAGATCCACACGTCCGCTTCCTATTATTTGTCTAGTTAAGTCATCTGCTAGGATTACACTTCCTCCACTTGATTCCTGATAAGTTGAAAGCTAAGAGCGATTAGAAGAAATATGAATATTTGCTCTAGAATCTAACCACCAGTCATTAGAAAAAGTGATAAAATTTACTACATAAGAAGAGGAAGCTAACCTAAAGGAGTTTGAGTTATTTTCTACCATGTTGACCCTATGACTTGCTTCTCCACCATTTTCGCCTACAGGAGTCTTGATAGGAGCTTTCTTCTTGTAGAAACACTAAGTCGAAAGATGATTGGTTCTCCCACAGACATAGCAAAATTTAGTCTCAAATTTTTGGCTGATAGGTTTGTAGTTTCTAGAATGATTTTGATGTTGGTTAGGACGATGGAAGTGATTCTTCTTCTTGAAGTTCTTGCCCTTAGGTTTGTGATTTGAGTTTCTAAAGTTTTTAGGCTTATCCTCCACCAGGTTTAATTTAGCTTTCATTTCATTTTTTCAGTTTGGAGTTTTGCCTACGTTGGTCTTCTATCCTAATACCTTTGAGGGCTTGCACAATGGTCAAGTCACCTTGAAGAGGACAGAGATCCTTAGCAAAGTCAGACCAAGAAGGAGGAAGTCTATCAATAAGACTAGATACTTTATATTCTTCCATGAAAGTATTTGCTTTCGACTGAAGGTATCAGATGTAGTCTTGAAATTCATGGAGCTGATCATTAATGGGTTTATTGTCCACCATAACAAAGTTATTGAAGGATGAGGAGGAGAAACGTTCTATGTCGGCATCATCTAAACCGTATTCGAACTCTAGTGCTACCCACAATTCTTTTGCATCCTTATTCTCATAATGAATGTCATATAATTTGTCTGAAAGAGCACTAAGGATTCGGTTATAACAATGAAAGTTTATTTCCTTAGGAGTTTTGAAAGTTGTGGATGTAGTAGAAGGTGTAGGGGTATGTTCATCTTGTGATGATGACGAGGGCGTAGGTGTTAATATAGAAGGGTCAGAGTCAATCACAGAAATAAGTCCTAGAGTTGCAAGCCAATATTTCATCTGATTAGCCCACCGTTTGTAGTTCAAAGCGGTGAACTTCTCAGGCTTCGCTGACGTAGACATATCAACACTAGCCATAAAATCTGAAAATAAAAATTGCTAGTCTTTGCAATTCAAAGGATCTGACAAAAGAGCTTGTTTGTGAGATACTGACTTAGCACTATATGACAATGGACAGAATTCAAGAAAAATAAATCTCGCAATTGTATGCTATCAAGAATGGATAAACATGAAACTATATACACACTGAATTTATTGAAAGATACAGAGAACTACAAAATTGCTTTGCATGGCAATATCAAATGAATATCACTATGTCTGGATATGAAATAATTTATAAAACTTTAAATACAAGTTGCTTTACAATAGAGTTCTAGAAATATGCAGTGAAAGGTATGATGGAAATTTAATTGCAGATACTAAAGATCACAAAGCAACTCAAGTTACTAAATAACCAATGCAATAGATACAAGGAGAATAATTAAATATGAAGGATCTATTTAAAGACTTTGCTAGACTAGGCAAATATGAGATAAAATAAGGACACAAATACTTGAACTTATATATAACTGAACCTTCGGTGATGATTTAACCAGCAAACTAACAAATAAATACTATCAAATTGGTTATTTGAATAGAATTAGCAGTAGATAAATAAAGAAAAACACATGCACCAAAGTTAATTATCTTAGAGCATGTTCTGCTAGCAAAACATATGAACTTAGCTTATAAAACTTATACATGCAACTGAATGATATGCGGCAGAGAACAGAGACCACTAGATTACAGAGGTAGTGAACAAAGACTTATAAATATTATCAGAACTCGTATGAAGAAAACTACCAAAGCAGAGCTTAACTTTTAACTATTTGATACAACACAATTGGAGATGAGAGGTCACTGTACAAGAAACAAACAAATACAGTAATTGGAAGAAAATTGCAGATGGTTATTTGCAATAGAAATAAATATATAGAATTTAGATTCAGACTGTTGTTCTAGATTGTTATGAATAATCCCTGCAAGATTCAAAATTAATTTCAAAATTGAAAAAAAAGGAGGTTAGAAACACAGGCCTGAAAGCGGTAATCGTGTGATCACTGCCCTAAAACAATAGTCGCCGCCTTCGTAGAGACGATTTGATGCGACCACGCCTAGCGGTAAAAACCCCCTGAGAAAGCTGGCACCAAAGCTTACTGTGAACTTTGATCTTTTTCTTGTGTTTTTCCATCCTTCCTCGAGATCCCCTTTTATAGCCATCTTGATTTTTCCATTGAGATAATTTCTACCGTGATCGCGTCGCTTGCGAAGGAAAGAGCGGAGGAAGAGGAGGAAATGGGAACGGAAGAAAAGAAAAGGAAAATAGGAGAAAACGGGATCTGGGGAAGAGGATAAGGAAAGAAATAAATATTATGCAAATACACCCCTCAAAAATTATATTTGCATACGCATCAAATAAAGGAACTCAAATCTTTTATTTAATTCCAACATTAGTTACCCCACGTTTGCCAACCCTAGGTAATTAAAAAATAAAAATTGTAAAAAACAACCAATTTTCAGAGCATTGATGTGGCCGAAAGTGATCATTTTTCGTAAATAAATGATAACTTAGACTATTTTTATAATTAAATAGAAAAAATGTTTGTTTAAAACAATTACCCTCAGTTTTGATGAAATAGAAATTCAGGATTATAACGTTACAAACATATACCGTTAAGCCTAGCTTCAAGTTTACTGATCATTTTTCAACTTGATCTGCACATGATTGACTTTCGATGAGGAGGCTGAAAGAAATATTGATTCTTGAAACAAGAGGATTACAGGAATAGTGCCATGGACCTGAAGATCTAATCTTCCTCAATTTTTTGGAGGACCCTTCCACTTGAAATTGTCTGCATAGGCTTTCGGCTGCACTAGGAAAAAAATTTTGAACTTATGAGAGCTGCTCCCTTATTTGCATGCTTATTTGACAGTAAACAAAGCCCTTATTGAAGTAAACCCACAGTTGGAACATCTAATAGTGTCACAGTTAATTTTGTCACTAACATCTTGTTTGGATTGAGGTGAATGAGGGTGAAGGGAAGGTAGGGGAACACTTCACCTTGTTTGGGAACACTTAAAAGGTGAAATTTTCACTCTCATTCACTTTGATTCACCCCCAAATAGTGTAAAATTTGTTACACCCTAAATTGGGGTGTAACCAAGGGGAAGGAAAGTTAGGAGAATTGTTATCATACCTTCCCTTCACCCCCTTGAAATCCAAACAAGCAATAAAAGCAATGTCCCATTGAGATCGTAATTGAACTAATAGAGGATAATGGAAAGAATAGTTCAAACATTAACAATTTTACCAATTTTTAAGTGTAGCATAAAATTATCAAGCAGAATGCGCAGGACTACAGTAAATTAACTTCAGCCACATAAAAATGGAAATGAATTGCCAGGCATCTCTATCAGATGTAACATATATAGGCAACTAAACCAGCAATGAGATTTCCATTCTTTAAAAAAAAGCCTAGCCAATAGATGTTTCCATTCAGAACTCATGCTTTCTAACATTTCGTCAGTTTAAATAGCATACATTTCAATTTAGACAACATATACTCCAATAGGTATTCAGGAGATCTATACAGTAAAAATGATGGAAGGTACAGAAGACAAAATTCATGAATAATAATTCTAGGTAAACTAGACATTTTAGAGTCCACAACTAAAAGGTAACATGAGGACATTCTAGATGAATAAATCGGAGCACCAAAACTGGGGTAGACAACTAACTGCATGTAACCTACTGAGAAGTAAGCCTTATTCCATAACTCGTGTATCTGCATGATGTCCTTCACATTCTCCTCCGTGGCAAGGTTAACCCCTAGAAGAAAAATCCCGTGTTTCTAATGGATTGTATTATAAGCCTATTTAAAAAAATTATATATGATTCAGTCTAATAACAGCCAGCTATGCAGGTCTCAAATTGCTCAAATTATAACTTTACAACAATACGGTTCAATCTTAAACTTCAGAATCTGATGTTTGAATGCTAAAACAGAAAAAAGAATTTATTTCAAGCAAGGTTTCAAGAACAATGTCTCAAAAAACTCAGTCAGTGTTTCACTCAAAATAAGCTCCAAATACTAAAATTATACAGAAGACTGGATTTAGGGTCAAGGACAATGGTATAAGAGATGTGTTACTTTCCTAGATAGATTTTGATGAATGCAATTGCTGATGACCCCAATCACGCTCAATTAATGTCAGAAACAACTTCCAAACAAGAAATAAAGGCAATATTCATCATTCTAAACAGTTACCGAAATGAGGACTTGAGATTCATTGATCTAAAATTAGTAAGTTAGAGAAATGAAAGAGTTAGTTTTATGAAGCTTAGTTTTGTGAAGCAAAGTTCACCCCCATTCAGGCCGAGTACAGTACTTAAGAAAACATGAAGTCTCTGATATTTTCCTACTGTTTTAATATGAGCTCAATACACTCAAGGGTTAGTGAATTTATTCATTGAACTCCTTTGTACTTTAAGCTAATATGAAGCTTCACGTTGCCTAAATCTGTAAGCAGATACATAATTGCAGCAATGGGTCCTCGCATTGTTACCCAATGTAATAAATCGATAATGTGCCATTAAAGCAAATGAAGGCATGCAACAGAATAAAGCCATATCAAACTTAGTTCAACTGAAGGGATTGCTGCAACATGAGACTAAATGCATTGATGGACAACCCCATACTCAATCCAAAATGCCATCAAAAAGCAATAAAAGTTATATTTAGTAAGGCAGTATGAACAGCTTCCCACACTGTTAACTATTGATATCGTTTTGCAAAAAACAACACTAGTTCGTATGTTAGTCAAAGTTTTGACTCTTCTATTTACAAAAGGTAAACCTATTTAACCTGAGACACTTCTGAGCATTATCTCACAAGAAAGGAGTCCTTGCACAGATTTTATATTGCAGAAAACAAGTCGGTAATCAGATATCAACCAAAGAGGATAAAGATTTGGATATGGATCTGGGTAGATCTGACTAAATTCGACCTTAAATTTTAGTTTCAATAATACCTAGGAAGAATATCTTTTTAGGGCATGTTTGTTAGCAAAGATTACAAAGGAATCATTGTAAAATCTATCAGAACGCAGATCCCAGCAATAAAAAATGGTCAGAATCAACATTCTGTGGCACATTCCTTTGTTTGTTTGCAAAGAAAACAGCATGGATTTTATTGAAACACCAACAAAATGTAACCTTAGAATTCCTAACTGAAAGAGAGCATTTGGAGAGCGAGAGTTAAAGGTCACAACACAGTCATGTTGTGTCTTTACAAATTCAAAATAATAATAATAATAACAAAATAATAATAATAAACTGTAATCTAACAAAAGTCAAAGGCTAAATAGCACTTTACCCTATTGTTTCACCTACTTTTCACTTATATACTCCCACAGTCCCACTTGTATTTGTAGCAAGATAATACCCTAAAGTTTTTTAAATTTGCACTTATATACCCTCGCTCTTGATAGCACGTATATACCATAAAGTTGTTAAAACTGGTATTTAAACACCCTAAAGTTTTTAAAACCGACACTTAAAATACCCTAAAGTTTTTCAAATTTGCACTTAAATACCCTCAAGTTTGCATAACTGAGGGCATTTATGTGCAAGTTTTAAAAACTTTGGGGTATTGAAGTGTCAGTTGTAAAAATGTAAGGGCATTTAAGTGCCACGGAAAAAATGAGTGTATATAAGTGCAAGCTTTAAAAACCTTGGGGTGTTTTCTCACTACCAAATACAAGTTGGGTAAAATAGTAAAATTTTGAAATTTAAATTTTAAAAAATTTGAAAAATCTAACATTCTAAAATTTTTAAACTTCTGATTCTTGTAGTAAACATTGATTTTTTAAAACAAATACAAAAAAGTAACATTCTATTACTCCAATATTTTCATTATTTATTTTAGAACAATAATACTAATACTAACATAATCTATTTTCAATACAAAACCAATCATTAGTAAGACCCATAAATCACTTCCTCCTTTTATCACTTTCTTTAAAAACAAAAAATAACTCATGGAATCTTTACAAAACTAACTTAATACTCCTTTTTTCCACAACCCAAACGAGAAGCTTAAAACTTGGATTCTTTAGCTTTCTGATTGTCATAAATCCCAAATACAAATCCTGGAGCCAAACATCCCCTTGGAAACTGCAAACATTGGAACAGAAATTTAGGGCTCAGACAGGAGCTTAACATTAGCAGTAGTATCCTCAGGAACTACAGCTCCATCTACAAGATATAAATGACTATTCACTCAATTATGGATTTAGACCAAAATTGTGTTTGTCAATTGTTAGATGTTATTAGTATTTAGATCTAGATATTACGAGATATTGTGGGATGTGATTTAATATAATTTTATCTCATACCTATTTCATAATATCCTTCTAATATCTATTTAAGAGAGGTTAGGGTTAGATGCATAAATAACTTTGTCTTCTCTATTTCTCTACATGGCATCAGAGCCTACTCGATCCTAACAATTTTTCTCATCTTTGTAGATCTCAAGGCTGTCGAGGGGGTTTTGCATGGCCTTCATGCTCCCCTTGGCGGCTAAGACAACATCTTTGGCGGCTTCAACACATGATTTCTACGTCATTTGTTTACTAAATCTCTGTTGAACCTCAATAAAAAAAGCCCTACCCTTGAACAACCCTAACCTCAAAAGGAAAAATTGGCAGCATTTGTCACGGAAGTTGTTCATCAATGAACACTATCCCCTCATGTACTATTCATCATGAACGGTATTGCTCCTTGTCATCTTCTGATGGTTGGATGCAAAAGTACGTAGTTGATTCCGATGTTACTTCTACTAGCTGACCCGTCTAAAATTTCTCTTCACCGGGTGACCCACCTAGAGTTTCTATTAGCGTACCCGCCTAGAGTTTCTGTTAGCTTACCCACCTAGAATGTTTCTACGGGCTTACCCGTCTAGGGCTTCCACTGAATTACCCGCCTAGGAATTGATTGACTACACTTTTCTGATTGCTGACATCTTCAAGTACTCCGAGCACAGATACATTACCAAAACTCTTGCAACTAGTCATTCTATTTCCATTTGTAACAAGCTGGACATATACAATATATATGTTCCAGCTTGAGAGGGAGTGTTAGGTGTTATTAGTATTTAGATCTAGTAAATATTATGAGATATTCTTGAGATGTTGTGAGAAACGATTTGATATGATTTATCTCATATTTATTTTGTAATATCATCCTAATCTTTATTTAACAGAGGTTAGGGTTAGATGAATAAACAACTTTGCATTCTCTATTTCTCTATACATGTTAGATGTTATTAGTATTTAGATTTAGTAGATAGTATGAGTTAAAATCATATCAAATCACATCTCACAATATCTCAACAATATCTCATAATATCTACTAGATCTAAATACTAATAACATCTAACATCAATCAACAAACAGCTTTTATGTTTGCCATTTGTATATGTTAGGGGTTGTTTAGCTCAAAGTTCATATTTTGAATTTGATATTATCAAAATCCAGAAATCCACAATAGTCCAATTTTAAAATTTTTTGCTTAATCAAGAGGAAATAAGAATAGAAAGTTAGTTTTTGAAAGAGCTTCCATGCTTTTTGTTTGTTCCCAAAGAAAGTAGAAAGTTAGAAAGTATTACCTTGATAGAAATTCTTGCAAACAAAGGGGGTTTAAAAGGATATTATTCATAGTTTAGCGTTAAATTTGTAATTTCAGATCCCAAAACAATGTTCTTTAGTTTGTATTTTCGAATTTTGACATTTTGGGAAACCCAAGGAATCCATAACTTTCCAAGTTTTCAGTTTTTTTGGTTCGTAGGGAAATGGAATCAGAAGTTAGTTTTAGAGAGAGATTTTACGACTCCTCGTTTGCTTAACAAAACATTAATAAAGTAGGAATATGATTTATGAATCCCACTAATGTTTGAGTTTGCATTTAAAATAGAATATGTTATTATTTGGTAAAAGTATTATTCTAAAGTAACTAAAAAATATATCAAAATAGAAGTGGTAATGTTTTTATGTGCTTTTTTTAAAACGTCTAAACTACGCTTTATTGAAAAATAAAATTTTTTTGAAGATGTTCTACACTGTTAGAAGTTTTGGATCTTTTGTATTTTAACGATTATTACAATTTTAATGTTTTTGGATTTTGCATAATTTTTCCTGCAAAATTTTGGATGTTTAACATTTTAAATTTTTTAAAGATTATTTTGAATTTTAAGATATGTTTTGATTTTTAAAAGTATGATAAGACACACATTTTCATTTTCCCTCTCTAAAATCCCATCTTCTATTTATGAATTTTGAGACTACATTTTCCTCACGTGCTACCAAAATCCACAATGCTTTCCAAAACCTAAATCCTTGCAAACAAAAAAAAAGATCAGGAGATTTAATTATGATAGTTTTAGATTGGTGGGCTCAAGATCTAACAAATTTTCGAGGATTCTTTGAAAATCATTGCAAGTAAACAGGCCATTAGCAAATTAAGATGAGTATCAACTTAGCAGCTAATTTTTCGTTTCCTTGACAGCCCACACCCTCTCATAGCCATAAATGTTGTGTCATTTGAGCAATCTATTTTCAAATTTTAAGAAGCCCCTCTAGCAAATCCTACCATAAAGCAAACCAAATAACGGATTTGAACTCATTTATCTGCAATAAATTTGTGGTAACCAAAAAGAAAACTCAAAAGAGGTATCATGGTTCTTTTAGCCTAGGTGGTAACTCGATCAAGACTCCTATATTGTCTAGTTCCCCAAGACTACTTCCAGGAACTAACATGTAACTAGCTACTTGTTTACTCTCTGATACCTTGTCAATTTCTCAAGGCATGCAGATCTTTGTTAACTAGTTTATAGCCCTTCTTCAGACTGTTATAGCCAAGTGACATAAAGTAGCGGAAAGCAGAGTGAAGCGGCAAGGCATCACTTGCGCTTTGGGGGCTTAAGCGAGAAAAATGCCAATGAGATTTATTTATTTCTTTTAATTCTCAAATAGGCACTAAAACTCAAAAAAACATCAGAAATAAATCTTTAAAATTACAAAACAAGCAAAACTTGGAAAAAGAAATTCTACAAATGCATATATAATGTTTATAAAGACCCTAACCACAAAATAGATGTTTAACAGTACTTTGATTCAATTACGCAATGTTAACAAAACACTACCCACGTTGTAATATGATAAACTAATATGCAGTGGACTATACACACTAAATAGTCAACAAGTTAATAAATTAATATACAAATTATCAAAGAAAAATATTTTGGTGGTCGCTATTGGGTTTAGAAGCCATTTTTGGACCGCTTTTCATGTCATGTCTGTTTTTGGGTGGGGCTTTTTTCGAGTGCAAAGTGGCTAAAAGGCCCAAAACACTTAATCAACCGCTTAAGTGCCGTTTTTACGATTTTCACAACACTGCTTCCATATTCGTCTGTGAATATTACTTCTATTGATCATCTTCCTCTTCATGCTTAAATACTTTAAAACTATCCTCTTATGTCCTATTAAGGATCCTCAAAGAGTCAAAGACAAGTTATGGCATATATTTAGAGGATATATCAGTTGGAGGCTTGAAACATCAGCATGTTCATTTCATACATGCATCTATTGACATTTAGAGCATAAGTATTTTCCACATAGCAACATAGCTGTAATGTTGCTTATGCAATTTGCCCCTCTTGATGGCTCCTTTTGAAGGGAAAAAAAATTCTAAATTCAGATACGTAGTCAAAAAGAAAACAGCACTTTTCTTCTTGTCATGTATCCTCTGAACTCAGGTTGCAGCCGTTGATATTTGGATTTTGGGTTCCATCTTCAACCATCTATCTGGGCTTTTAGTGAATTATTTTCTAGAACTCAGTACCTATCATGTGCTAACTGTAATGTCTTTAATATCCATCAGAACTCCAGTAAGCTAGCTCAGGCTACTTTGGTAGAACAGTAATCCATCCCAAGAGATGGTATAGGCACCTCACCTCCAAATGAGATGATAATAGCTGCTCTGGTTGTAGAGTTCCTTAGCAGCGTACCATCAAGAAGTTCATTTTTTCTCCCTAGAGCACTTTTTCTCAAGAAATTCACTACATCTCTGTTTACCTTTAGATGCTAGTACCTTTGGATATCATTATTATATCGCTTCATCCTTCTACCTATGGGATACATTAAGCATTTCTTGCGAATGAATAAGAAACCAAAGTAGGAGAAAACCAGCGGTACCATTTTTATAAACCCTGAACATCATCACCCTAATTGTTGTTTACAAGAGCAAGTCATCAAAAAGCTCTAAACAGATACCAGAAGACCACTGACAAAGAACAGATATGCATGATAATATGACTGGTAGATATAAAATGAGAAAGGTTTCTCAAAGGACAAAAAAATCACGTAGCAGAGCCCAAAAATAAAATTGAGAATAATGGTTTCCGCTCTATTGTTGTCTGCCTAAAATAAGGAAACAGATGTCTATGAAACACTTAGTGCTAACAAGCATATTCATATTTCAATATCAACTATAGAATATTGAAATCACACAACTGAGCCTAAAATTGAGGATAATGACTTCAGTTCTATTGTTGTTCATCCAAAATAAGGAAAACAGACGTCTATGAAACTATGGAAACAATTATTACCACCAAGCATTTATATATCTATATCAAGTATAGAGTATTGAAAATCTGCCGCAATAAAAAGATTAAAAAAACATTAAAGAATTTGGAGAGTAAAGAACATACCTTCAAAAGAGGAGTGTGACGCTTCTTGACCTGTGGTTAAAAAAACATTATAAAAACATCAGGACATGTGCAAACTCATGTAATAATCTCTTAAGTATAGAAGTTCAAGACACATGCAAACTCATCTATTTATATCATATCTTGAGTACAGAGGTACAACCTCAACAAAATATTCTACGGTCCTTGTTGTATTTAGACAACAGTAACACACTAACATATAGGCCCACAAAAAGTGAAACATCAGTAGAGACACCAAAACTTGCATGGCATATAAACTATATGTTTCACTTTTGGAAAAAGGTCCTATTTGCCCACATCCATGCAAGACAATTTCATATGAAGATGACTAGATCCTAAATTGAAACCATCTCCAACTTTTAATCAAGGCACATGCACTTATTGTTGTAAACCAATGACAAATTTAGTTAGAAATTCTTGGTCACTGGTAATTATCTTTCAATTTTAGAAAAGCTTTTTGCATATTTAATAAATATTTTGCAAGCTTATTTGATAAGGCAGATCTTTTTTTTTTAATTATTTATCAAGAATTAGTTCTTAGACAATGAAACAAACACTTTTGGTAAAATAGTTACTTTCTTTGAAAAGTTATTGAATGCTGAATGATTAATGAAAAACAATAGACTGATGATTGTTCGATGTGATACCCTAATTTGAGGTTGAAGTCTATCCGGTAAGTACCCAATATGAGGGTGAAAACTTGCTTGCTAAATCCAAAAATAAACCATGTCTGCCACCTGTCTCTAACCCTAATTTTCATCCAATTCATATACTACCATTTTGGTATTTCAGGGAAGAGATACACCACGAGACTTTAAATTTGTACTGTTGCTATTCTTATTTTTATTATTTCTTTTACTTTTTTTTGGGGTAACAAGTAACTCTTTCTAGGCACATGGCCTCCCTCAGGTTTAGCCTGAGTTCGAACACCACCCCCAATTAAATAAACAGCAGAGATCTGGGTACCGCCTCTATTCCTCCAAAGTCTCCAAGTTAGTAGACGACAGGCTGGGGGCAGGAAAAGCCCCGAGTCTCAAGGCGCACCACAGTGGGTGTATCAATGCTACACTACACGCAACTACTATAATATCAGTGGTTGTTACAGTACCAATGACATATAATACTAGTGGTTGCTACAATAATTTCTGCATTATTTGTATGTATTATTCCCGACCTCTTCTATTTATAATGTTCTCGTAAATCTTGTCATTGTAGTCATTTCTATAGCAAGTTGCATGGTAAATGATGCTACAATCCTATATGGGAACAAACAATCAGTTCGTTCATACAGACCAATAGGGCTGTATTGTATTTATAAGGCATCTTGGGATTGGTAGCTTGTCTATGAAATGAATTAACAAGGAAAAAGAAGTTGTGAGGCCAACCTGTTCTAATATAACCAATGTTTGAAAAAAAGCTTTTCTGAAACCCGCTTTGCAACTTTTTGAAGGTTAAACGCTTCGAAACTCTAGAGTGAAGCTATATATCCCTTGAAGCTTACGCCTCATCACTTTGAAGTGTGCACTTCATGCTTCATAAAGCTCTTTTCTGTTGAAGCGCATGCTTTAGACAAGATAGAAGGATATAAAAGAATTTTTTTACGAGCATCAAATGCCCCTATGTATTTCCAATATGACCATGTGAGTGTAAATAAAATATACATGTTATGCATGTCGCTTAGTTTATTATGATTCATTTCCATATTTTACATATTTAATTCTTATTTACTAATCAAGACATGAACGTATATATTTGTAATTATTATACCACTATATATTATATGCTCATAATTTTTACAAATTTAAAATTAAAATACTTAAACTCACGAAACTTACACCTCACCCTTTGAAGCTTACGCCTCGCTTTATCAAAGGGTCTAGCGCTTCGCCTTGTGCTTCCGCTTTTTTAAACACTGAATATAACTAGCAGGATCCTTCTAATATATGATAAATGACCTACATACTAAGCTTAACAGCAGCCAGCAGGAAATTAATTATTTTGCTAAACAAAAACGCCTGCACGAAACACTATAAAGGTTGTGACATGCAGAACAAAATTTACAAACCAAGGCATCAATGGATTTTGCTATCAATTGCTAAAATTATCTGCTGTAAAATTTAGAGACCGAACAACATTCAAATGCTAAACAGGTTTTTAAATGTGACTTTAGGTATTAGTTATTAAGTGCGTCATGATCATTCTATTCTACAGAATTGCATACCTTAACTCCCGCACATATTATTCCACTGCACCTTGTTTAATAAATTATATATCCTTATGAACTATTGTATAGTTCAAGTCTTTATTAAGTGTATGTTTATTACAAGCTTCGGCTATTGTTTTCTTCTCAATGAACATATTCATAATAGGCAAAAGTGAAGGGTAAGGAGATGAAAAGATAGCAAAGCTGCAACGATTGAAGGAAACATTAACCACTTTAACTAGGTTCATAGTATGAATATTCCAAACTGACTTTCACGTTCATTATCCAGTTCCGAGTTGGTTGAAAAATAGCTCTGCAAAAACCTATTTGGAGTAAAAAAACTGATTGAAATAAAGCACATGAACGAACAAATGTAGAAACTTCTTCAAGTTGTTTCCACCTTTCTCTATAAAAGCATGGAAATATACAAACTAATAGTCAGCAAGGGACTCCACAAAGTGGCGAGGCTATGGAAGGTCCCAGTGAATTTATGCAGTGCCTGAAACTGCATGTGGGCTTATGATTAAATAGTGGTTCCAATCTTCAATATCTGTTATATATCTCAAACATCATATGTGTCAAAAAAATAATTATGCTTATCCAAATATAGAAAAAAGTCAGGTAATGCATACCATATAATGCCATCCATGCTTCTCAGCAAATGCTTTTGCAGCTTCCTCGCTGTCAAAAGCAAGCCCAGCATCGCCAACATTGGCATATGGATCGCCGGTAGAGGTCCAGCCCATCAATGGATTCTCCCATCTGCACGCACAAAAAAATACAAGCATTAATGCATGTTACACTCATAAATGCATCAATATACCTGTCAACCATATGTACATTTTTTTGTGCATGCAGATGTGTATGTAGAAAGGAATGGAGGCCCCTAAAGTCTACAACAACAAATATTGAAGACAATGACGACGCAGAACCCTAAAAGTAAGTAAGATTCTAACTAGTAGTTTCTCATTGTCTGCGCCAGTCAAATACCAAAGTATTAATGTTCATTGTTACTGTTGCTATTTCCCAACTACTATTGCCCAACTACGCCTTATATTAATCTTACTTTGGCATTTTGCCAAAATGGGGCTATATTATTGACTTTGTTTCCAATGATGTAGGCTGACTTACAGGATGATTCACTCGTGTACGGTGTGAGTTATACTTGTTAATCAGTATTCCAACTTTCATTTCCCCATGTGAGCCTATGTTTGTCAAGTAATATGATTTGTTCAATCTTTTAGGCTGACTAAGGTTTGACTAAATTGGGGGTCTGAATCTAAAAGACAAAAGAAATGGCCACATTCTAGAGCTGCACACAAATCTCTATAAATCTGCATGCAAAAAGTCCACTTTAAACACTCTAGCTGACATGAGATAATTTCTGGACAATTTCCAAAGATATACATTACCATGAAAACAACAATTAGCACGAACCAGTGAACATATGAAACTTTCCCTCTGTCCTGATTTATGCACACATACGTCAATAAGGTCAGAGAGAAAGTCTTTCATAGAATCTGGGCCTAGGCCAACAAAACAGCAAGTGAAACCTCCCTTAGTTAGGTGAAACGTACAAATAACAATGAAAACAACAACAAAAAAGCCTTTATCCCAAAACTTTGGGATCAGTACATGAATCCTTATCTTCCATTAAGTTCTACTATGGGTCATCTCTTTCATTAACTATTATCATACTCCTCTGATTTGTTTCCAGCTAATTGCTCTTAGGTTTCCTCTAGTCCTTTTTGCCTCCATTAACTACAATCTTATCACTCCTCGACGCATTTAAGACATCCGTTGTATATGACCAAAATGAGGTTGACAACATTCTTACATTCTGAACAATGAACTTAAGTAGCAGCTCATCGTCCAAGCCTCTAATTCCACCAGGTTGTCATTTAGATAATGTATTTCATGAACATGGAGGGCCACCAACTATGTACTATGGACATAATAGTTCTTCATATTGTTAATATGCGCTCTACTGTATAAAGCTAAATTTTATTGAAATTAAACATTAAATCTACTTCAACTGAAATAGTTATTTATGAACCAAAAATGTGGTCATCCAATCCTTTAAGTAAACCAAACCAGTGTTCCACATGGCCACCAATCAGTGTCCATCATACAGGAAGTGCTTTACCACTATATGATGCACTGTTACCAGTGACATGACATTATGTTTTACGTAATTATCTTAATTCATTAGAAAAAATTGAACTTTACAAAAAAAAATTACTGCATTGTTCATTAAAAACAGATTCACAAAAATAAATAAGAAAAATCATGAATCCTCTAATAAATACCAGATGTTAATTTGCTTTACATTGACAACTACAAGATTCATAACTAATGCAAACTTAGTTCTATAGTACTAAAGATTATGGAACTAGCACTTCCTAGAAACTCAAATAAAACAGGAATACTCGTCATATATTAACTCTTGAAATTAAATGTTTACTCCAAATAATCTTTCCTGTGATGATAAAAATAAGACAAAACTGCACTATACCTTCACTGGAAAAAGAAATGTTTGCACCTCAACCACCCATTTATTTGATTAGAAAACTTGCCAATGTTTTAATAAGGGAGTTCATTATCTCCAGAGAATGGAAGACGATGTCTCTAATGGTTCATGGCTAAAAAGGTAAAATGTTTTAAATGAAACAAAGTATGAATGTCATCAAAATAGAGGTACTAACAAAAATGAACACAGGCTTACTATCCATTTCCCATAACTTTTGGGTAAGGCTGCAAATTTTACACCCCTTTGTATAAATATATAGGGTACAAGTTAGAAAGTTTATATTTGTTTATCTGAAATGGTAGGGTATAATATTTTTTTCTTTATTCTTGTTGCAATGCTCATTTATGGTTATATTTTATATTTATAAGTAATTTTAGATTTTTTCAGACTAAGTTGCAAGCCCAGTTACTCTATACTGTTAAAAAAAACATTTGACCCTTTGTCCATTATGTTTGAGTAATTTGCATTCTTAAACTTGCCAAATGATATATATTTAGGGTAACTGCAAGGGCAAGACTCCTAACCTTGTAAAGGATAGGTATTTAGGGTAAGGGTAAGACTCCTTACCTACGATTCCCTATCCATTGTCATGCCTTAACAGATTGCTGTACTTCATAATTTCAAGTTGAATTCAAATTGTTAAGAACAATGAAGAAAGAATGAACAAGAGAAACATTTAAAACAGCAAAAACCTTTAAACAGGCTAAATGTCAATGACATCCACCCTTGAGTTAATACATTATACGTGATGAAACTTAAAACATCGTAAATCAATAGTCCGTAGAATTGGAGATAAAAATTATCTCCAAACTGCATTATTTGGCATACTTTTGGGTAGACAGAAAATTGATTTTCCATTTTCCAACTTTTCCAGATCCCTGCTGAGAAGCTGTCCGAGCTGGAGAATAGATAATGACCTGCAAAAAAAATACAACAATGAGGTTAGTGGTGCAAAAAGAATACACAAAAAGAACAAGGAGACATGACGGGTGTGAGAAACAAAAATATTAAGGAAACTGGAATAAGTTGATTTCTGATGACAAAAAAAGCAACTGTCAGAGAAGCCATATAATGACTAAGAAAAAGATGTTTTATGAAACAGCATTCACCGAATAATAGAAAAATGCATGAGCAATTGAGGTAAGCTCTCACAGTGATAGAAAGTCGACGAATCATTCTTATAGGATGACACTATCCAATAAAATACTTATTAATTTTCAAATTAAAAAATTAATGAAAGAAACCTTTGCAGACTTTTTTAGCTTTAATGTTAACTAGCTCCTTCCAAGTGCTTGGCAATGTTGAAAGATATATAAAATGCCGTTTAGGAATTCCCCAAAATGCCGTTTAGGAATTCCCCACCTGGCATGTGCCCACCATAAACAAATGGGCGAGTCCCTTAGATTTATTAAATCAACTATTGGCATATGGTAAAAGAAACATCACATTGCTTCGAATGCTATTGAACTAGAAGAATAAACTATGCTCATTTATGCACTCTCTCTCTATAAGAGAAAATGTTTGTAAATACTTCCTTGCAGTGTGATGTCTTAGACTATTTTACTACTATGCATAACAGAGATTGGATGAACCTGCACTGAAGTATGAGTGAGAAGTTTTAACTTCTTTTCCTCCTTAATTATAGTGATGCATATTGGAAATTTAGGTGACACCTTAAACAGGGCATGATGTGTTGATAAGTGGCACAATAAATCAAAACTTGCACATAATTAGTTAAATAACTTAAATTCATAAATGATCAAAAGATTGCTGCACATGCATGTAGGACCATAAGAATAATGGGCAAGTCTCAATAATGCATTGAATTATTGGAAACAAACAAAATTAGCCCAATATGCTAGAGAAAAGAGAGGACAGTTCCACAACCAAAAAAACATATGTTCGAAAACTGTGTGTTACATAACATCTGCCTAATGCCAGATTCCAACAACAACAACGAGCCTTTACCCTAAATTTTGGCATCGACCTTTTCCTCTTTAATTATAGTGATGCATATTGGAAATTCAGTTGACACCATAAACAGGGCACCAATTTGTTGATGAGAGGCACAACAAGTCATAGCTTGTTTGTAATTAAGCCAAACTCATAAATGATCATAAATTAAGTCGAACATCTTCCCTGCCAAAGTAATGGAACAGTAGGAAAAGTTTCAGTAATTAGTTAAATAGAAGCACAATTAGGTCCAATATGCTAGAGAAAAGAAAAGATGATTACACAACAAGAAATACACATGTCCGAGAACACTGGTTACATAACAAGATTCGCCTTCTGCCATATTCCAACAGCAACAAAACAAAACCTCATCCCCAATTTTTGGAGTCAGCTACATGAATCTTAATTTTCAATTCAGATCTATTACTCTGTTAAATTAACTGGTATTATATCCATTCAGCTCTGTTCTGCCACATTCCAGCTTTTGTGAAAAAAAAAATCAAAAAGAATAATGAAGAATCTCCACTTTGAAATCAAATTCCAATTGTTGCACACAATCAGAAAACCACTCTGCTGCTCACTGTGAATTGACACATTCACAAGCCAACTTGTGATGGTTTGACTTTACAACATTCCTCGAGGCAGCCCCTACTAATTAGTCATCTGCCTCATCAGGTGTCTCTAATTAACCATTTATCTCTCATGTGACACCAGTGATTGGCCACTTGCATACTCTTCACGGTTCGATGATTTAGTTTTTTCCCTGCTCTGGCTTAAAGAGATCGGTCAGTAGACAGAGGTGCATGGTGAGCCCAAAAGGTAGGTTTAGAATTTGGAGCATGACAGGGCGGGAAGGTGAAGGACAAAGGAGAAAGAGAAATGATGGGGGCAAGAGCAGGAGGATGAAGTAGTAGGAAAACGGAGGTGTGGTCAAGGTTGGTGGATTAGATTCAAAACACAGATACAAGATTTCAAAGAACATGGAGGAGGACAGTGGGGAGAAAGGAGACGGGGTAGCTAAAAGTAATGATTCACATTCTTAATAACATTGTATGGGTGTAATGTTAAGCAACGATGGGAATTAGCACAGAGTTTTCTGACGCTATTTAGTTGAGTACTACAGTGTTGAGTGTTGAAGAAGCTCTTTAAAATCCAACCTAACAAAGACTATTGCAGATATTAGTGACCAACTAAATCAAACTTGTAAGTTACAAATCAATCATTTTAAGTGGATCAAATTGATCTATGCCCCCCCCCCAAGGAAATTAATTAGTAATCCTCTAGATATTCACATTTGGACCTTAATAAACATTAAAAACTCTAGATTTTTAAACTTATATTGAAACTATGTTTCCATGATGCACAACACTATTAAGTGTAATATTTTTTGTAAGTTTCGAACCCTACTTTATTGTCTTCTCCAAAGATTTATGCCTATCTTTATATGCTAAAAGCATAATTAAGTTGGGTCTTCATTGGTTTTGAATAGACCAATAACGGCATCAAGAAACTATCTCCACCGTGCTTAATTTCTAACTTCCAAAAGGAATTGTGTTTTACAGCAATAGTAATCTGAATATTCATGCTTAGGAAACTCTTACTGTAGTATCCAAATAAAAGTTTTAGAAGTTTTCTTTCCAAATGTCTTCCCTAAATATCCTACTTCATCAATTAGCACATAGACTTGGCATATCTCAGTTGATGCCCCAAAAGAATTATGTTCAAAATAATCTAACCAACATTCTCGTACATGCTTTCACTAATGAATTGAAGATTTGGAACTAAGAAAAGACAGTAAAGATCCAAAAGAACATGGCAACTATCTAGTAGACTAGCGAGGGAAATTTGGGCAGAGATGGCACTTTTATATCAATAATACTAGAACTTCTACATCATATCATTTAGAGTGAAACCATAATTGGCTCTACTAGAAGCGTCAAACCATTTCTATGTTTTGAGTATATCCAAAAGGAAGAATTATTATGGGCAATTGGGCATTAACAAAGAAATGGCTGAAAATCAAGGCAACTTTGCAAATATTCACCATCATACCTTTCTGCAACGATGTGAGATTTAAGTCTAGTCTGTCTAGATCACATATCTCAGCTAAGGAACTCTAAAGATAGATTGGTAAAACCTTCTGCGATAAAGCAAAGACAACAAGCTGAAATTTACCCAACAAGGCTAGCAAGCTAAACCTTGATGCAACAAAGAAAAAAAGAATGGTAAGTACTAGGTTTAGCTTGGTCCCTTATTGTCCTTAAGAATAGAAAGCAGAGCAATAATCTTTGACTTTTTGGCGGATAATTCGCAAATAAATAGACATTATCAAAGAGAGTACAACAACAAAGGAGACCATCGTTGCGCGATTCCCCAGACCCCCCTCAAACCGACGTACAGTTCCTGCAAACCAATTCCCTCCGATACACGAACAGGTTCCCCAAAATTGGTGTACCACTTACAAGTATGCTAGATGTAAAGTCTCTTTAATTGCACGTGTGCAAGACGCAATACAATGTGTGCAATTAGGTGAAGGGAGACACACAATAGAGTATATGAGCCAATGACTTTACTGTAAATAAACATGTATGTTAATTAAATATAAAACGAAATGATGATCCTAAAACGAGCTATGTGAGAAAAAAAAGAACAAAGAAACAAACACCATCAAAGAGAAGTACTTAAGTATTTTGTATGAAAAAAAAAATAAAATTCATAATTAGTTATCTAGTTTTCTACTATATACTTTGGAGAACTTTAAGCGCACCCGAAAAAAATTTACAACATAACACTAAATGAACTTGCGTACCGAAGCAAGCTACCACCTAATGAATCCAAATTTTCTAAGTGGCGAATTGCGTACCCGAATTCGTACCATGACCCGCTACGTACCGCGTACTGTGTAACTATGATGTAACTATGAAGGAGACTATATGGATGAGTTATTATGAAGCAAGAGGTTAGGTAGAAAGTAGAAACCCTTAAAATGTAATAATTATATTACTTGGAAGTAATAAATATATTACACGGAATCTTGATCAATATGCAAAAAATGCGCAATCTTAAACTAGCAAAGGGCGACTATCATATGCAGTCCAAGAATAATAAGGACCACAAAAGAAGATAGACAAATATATCCAAGGGTAAATTGCAGATAACTCCCCATTATACCTTCAGTACCACTTACCATGCCTCAACTACTTTGTTAGCCCTTAACAATTCTTAAATCATGATTGGGAGGGGGTCCTCTGCAATTTATTCTTCTAAATTACCAATATAGGGATGTTGCTATTTATTCTTCTAAATTACCAATATAGGGATGTTAAATGCTAATAAAATAATTGAGAGGTGATAAGTGTTGTTGAAGGTATAGGATGGGGGAGGGGGTTATCTGCAAATTACCATATATCCCAATAGCAGCGTATTTGAGACCATAGTACAACACAAACAAGAACACAAACAAATTAAGTGGGTACCAAATTTTTTGCAAAGAATTTCCAACAACGGAAAATAAAGGAAAATAAAGGCTATCTAATGTTGGATTTGCGTATATATGTCCACTCGAGCACCCAATTCTTATGGTGTTATTGTCAAATAGTTGGCATGAGTTTAAACATAAACAGACAAGACAGCAATAAAATGTGAAGGACTATTTAATGAAATCATGGTCCATGATAGAATATTTAGACTTTAGAGCGCAACAGCTCCTTAAATAGTGCATATATTTCCATAATGATAGAGCTGTGCTTTAAAATCATCAGATTAAATTCACAAGACCAAGGACTAAGCTTTAGTAATCTGCTAAACTCAAATTCCTGACGGTTTCCCATAAAAATACGCATCTGTAACAGATACGTAATCTGAAACACCAAAAATTTCTCTTCTTAGCAAAATTTCACCATTTCGTACAAACTAAGATCCAAAACAAAAGAAAGATAAATTGCTAAAAATAAATAAATAACCTGTGAGGCATTAGGTTACCTTTCGCTTGAGGTGCTCCTCAGGGATTCCAGAAACGATCCCGATTTCCCCGGGCTTGATCTCGACGAGAGCGTCAGAGGAAAGCGACCTCGTTTGATGAGCGATTTGAGCTGAGCGAGAAGCGAGGAGGCGAGATAAGGAGGAGCTTCGAACTCGGAGGGAAGAGGAGGCCATCGATGCCCTCGATAGCAGCGAGAGATATTGTAGGATTAAGCGCTGATCTCAGTTTATAAGGGTTCTATGTTTCCGGACGAGGGCAAGCAAGTTGCAAGGGAAATGAGAGAAGATGGGGAAGAAGGATGTAGAGGCATCTACTGGATGTTACTAACGGGCCGGGTTCGGACGTTAGACGTAATTAGGATTTGTTTTATCTAATTGTTCGATCAAATTCGGTTCAAGAGTATTAAGGTTTATTCGGCAACTTAGAAACTAACTTTAGTTTTGATCCTCTTTCAGATAGGCTTGATTGGACTAAATTAGTTTGTATGTGTACTAATTTTGAGGTGACCCAAGCTTGACTGACTTTTAGAGGCTCTTTGGTTGGTAAAAAAATAAGGAAATCTATTATAGGAAACCTATTTCCGATAATAGGCTATTTTCTTATGTTTGGTTCACTTCCTAAACGTAAGAAAAATAATGAGATGAGATGAGTTGTCATTATATTATTAGATGATGTGACTCAATTTTAAGAAAACTCATTTCATGACTTTTTTAAAGGAAATGGGTGGAAGACAACTTTTGATGATTTCCTTATCCTATTTCCTTTTCTTTGATTCTAGGAAATCAACCAAACATACCCTTAAAGAAAACTAATTTAGAACTATTTCTTTTTTGAAAAATACATAATATATGCAAGATAGCAACTTTGCTAGTTTACTTATTTTTCCTTCTTTTTTTCTTGATTTTTGCGCCAGAGCTATCTGGTTCTTTTCCATACTAAGAGGGTATTAGTTTAACTCTGGCTCAGTTATGAAGCAGAAATGGGCCAAAGGAGAACTGGTTTAGTCGAAGTTTGTTGGTTGATAAACTACAACTAAATACTTGAGCCAAATTTATTCCACTTAAAACCCATTTTATTCATTTGCCAAACAGGCCCTTAGGAAAATCAAATATTTATCAAATATTAAGATATATTTTTCTAAATAGAATTTAGGAAAAATTATGTTAAGGGGCCAAAAATCAATATTTGATGTGTCGCAGCCCTTAGGATTAATTTTATTGTGTGTTGACCCTAAAAATTGTATTTTACCCAGGTTCTCCATTTTACCCCTCTCCACCTACTAGAAAGCGTCATCATCTTCCCATTCTTCCTCTCCCATCATCTTCCCATTCTCCCTCTCCCTAAATCCTCTTCTCCTACCTTCGACTTCGACGTCGCCGATAATGCTACTGTTCCTCCCTCTTCTTCTACTCTTCTCTCCTAACCTTAACCTTCGCGGCTTCTCTTCCTCCTCTCCTCTTACTCCCTCCACTATCAAGAAAAGCACATACTCATATCTCAATCTAAGACCCAACATCTTAAATCTACATCCTCCTTCCCTAGCTCCATCGTCGGCACTAGTGCTGCTACTCCTCCTCCTTCCCATCCTCCTTTCCTTCCCCAAAACTTAATATTGAAATCTCCCAGGTGTCGTTGTTACAAGTAGCACTGGCAACAAAGGAGGTGAAGCATGTGATGAGGGAGAATGAGACAGTTGGAGAAGAGGGAGGAGAAGGAGGAAGAGAGGCTTTAAGGACAAGCTATTGGATCGGGTTTGGGTTTGGGTTTGAAGCATGGAGCAGTAGAGGGAGAGGGTTTTGGATTTGGGTATGGGTTTGATTGAGGACTTAGGCACGGATTTGATTAAAATGTCTAGGAAGGAGCTTGTGAAGAAGCAAAATTTAGCATTCAAGCTAGTTCATGTTAAGGACATGTACTTCAGGTCCGAATGGTAGTTGGATGCAAGAAAGGTGTTTGATAAAATGTCACACAAGAATGTTGACGCTTGGAGCTCTACTATGCTATTGAAGCCTGAATTAATCAAAAGAAGGAGCTCAGATTGCTATGATTTTGTTACTTTATTTTGTTGGTCGTTCATAGGATACAAGAGATATTGTTGAGATGATTAGTTTTTGTTTAGAATTTTATTGTATACAGACCATTTTGTTGGCTTGGGATTTATATGTAGTTTGTACATAATGCGTTGGTAATTGAGAAATAAAAACTTACATACAAAAATGTTAACTATATCATTCTTAACGTTTTTGAAGTACATGTTAAGGTTCTAGCATATATGTTAAAGTTAGGCCATATCATTAATTATATCAAGTCCCTGTTAAGTTTATATTATAATTATGAGGGTTATGCAATACATATTAAACTTACCACTTACCTATTAAGGTTATGCCATATCTGTTAATTTTATGGTGTACCTGTTAAGCTTATACTATAACTGTTAAGTTTATAATTATAGCGTATATTTTACTAATTTTGATTTAAATGTTTAATATTGTAGTGCATACTTTACTAATTTTTATTTAACTATTAAGTTAATTTTACTAATTATATTGTTAAGCATTTAAAAAGAGTTATGAGCATGTCCTTTAGCCCATCCTAGATTATGAGAAGAATAGTGTACCAAAAGATGATATCGAGATATTACCACCAATTACTACCAAAAGGAAGGGGGAAAATAGAATAAGACTATATCAAGTGTTGATGTAAAGAACCAGAGTTGGTTGTTAGTGTTAAGGCTTGGATGGTAACTGTGTCAACTTGGGTATAAGACTAATCAATATCTATTCAATATACTTTATATCTGTTAACTATATCCAGTATCTGTTAACTATATCAAGTATCTATTAACTATATATGTGTCTATTAACTATATTAAGTATATATTAACTATATTTAATATCTATTAACTATATCTAGTATCTGTTAACTATATTCAGCATCATGTTAACTGTGTCATGTACCTGTTAAACTTTATATGTTCCTATTTAATATCAAGTAATTGTTAATATCTATCAGTTAAAATTCACCGCTAATTCATATATCTAATATCTGTTTGTTAATGTTAACTGCTAATCTATACAGTTAACATCCACTGGGTAAAGTTAACATCCAGTGGGTAAACTTAATAAAAATGGGTAGACTTAACACTCAACGTTCAGAATTAACATTCATTATATAAACTTAACAGTTATGCTATAAGCTTAATATCCAACAAGTAAAGTTAACATCAGTTAGGTAAGATCTACAGCTAATCCTTAATAGTTCATAATTAACCCGTACAATTATATGTTTGTCTAGTTTTGACGTTTACTTACACATAACTACACGGTGAGATCTCCATGATATTTTCTTTACATTTTCTTTGTACATGACTTGTTACTATCATAGTCCAAGAAACCACATCTCTCTTTGACATTTCATCAAACACTTTACAAGCAATCTCCAAACCATCACAAATCATATACCCTTTGAACATACTATTCCAAGAAACCAAATAACACTCATCCATTTCAATTTAAAATAAACTAGCAAGATCCAATCGACCACTAATAAGTAAAATCACAAATAATCCAATCATGAGATTTGTTTGAGAGAAATGGTGAAGGGGAGAGGAGTGGAGGTCGTAGGCGGTTTTGAGGAGGAAGGTTTGGGGCAGAGTTGGCGACAACGAGGAGATGGGGACGGACTTTGACAAAGGAGATGATGGTCTCGGCCATCATGCGGGGAAGTTTAGAGGAGGAGAGGGGGGTGGTTGAGGGAGGAGAAAATGGTGGTGAGCTCGGAGGAGGAGATCTTGTCATCACCGTTAGAGTTGAACTAGTTGAGGATGCGTTCGAGGTCGGTGGTGGCGAAGGGGGAGGTGGGAGAGGGAGATGGCAGGGGTCAAAGGATGCTCTTGAGGTTGGTAATGGTGGAGGGGGAGGTAGGAGAGGAAGATAGTAGGGTCGGAGGGGAAGAGGAGGAAGAGGAGGAAGAAGGAGAGAGAGGAGGAAAGTTAGGGTTAGGATTAGGAGAAAGGAGGAGAAGAGGAATAGAGGAGGGAGAAGTAACCATGAATGTTAGGGTCAAGGTTAGCGTTAAGAGAGAGGAGAGAGGAGGAGGAGCAACAAAGTTAGCAATGGTGTCTATTGTGGAGGTAGGGGAGGAGGATTTAGGCGATAGGGTTGAGTTAGAAGAAGGAAGAGAAGAAAAATATCACCATGGTAGTGATCTCCATGAGAGAGAGAGAGGGAGGGGTATTTTTAAAATTTTTTGGGTTTTTTGGGGGCAATGTGAGTAAGGGCCGAATCGCAAAAAACCATTGTATTTAGGGGCAAAGACATAATAAAAATAATACGATGAGGTAAGCCACATGAAGTTTTTATTTTTGGGGTCTTGACATAATTTTTCTTAGAATTTAAATTTCCATTTGAAATTTTACTTTTTATAACTATAATATATAAATCTTTAATTTGAATATTCTGGTTTGGTGCGCTTAATATTGTACTACTGATTAGAGTATGATGCATTTAATATCGTACTACTAATTAGAGTATGATGCGTTTAGTATCATACTACTAATTAGAGTAAAGGTCTTATAAACATGAATATTCGAATTAAAGATTTATATATCATACTTATAAAAAATAAATTTGAATTATAAATTTAAATTATTTTTAGAGAATAAATTTTAATATTCTATAAATATTTGAAGGATGCTTGTGTTTGAAATTTAAATTTGAAGAAACAAGGAGAAGAGAGTTCATATTCAAAAATTTTAAGTGAACTGGCATTATTGCATGTGCAAATGTGCGATTGACACCGAAACTTAATTATTATAATATTTATAACAAAAGGATCATGTTCATACCCTAAAGTATCAAAAATATTTCTAAGATCTTTTTATGATATATATGCTAGAATAGTAATAATATGTCCTTGAACATCCGATACATTTTATGTAATATTCTTGAATATTAATAAAGATTTCATTACTGCACGTATAATTTGGGTATCATTTATATAATTGTTATATGTCCTTAGTGTTGATGTTAGTTATCAAACAGGGGATTAAGTGTAGATTTTGTAGTAGTTTAGGGTTCCTCAATCTTCTTTGATGGTTGGTTATGGAACAGAAGATTCAATCCTGCATACAAAAATAACACGTGAGAGGATCAGAGTTGGGATCTTCGGTGATTCCTCTGACAGTCAAATTAGTGATAAGCTTGAGTGGAGAAGAAGTGTGAGTATCAGATGTTTAATTTGTAAAATATTGCTTACCCTAAGTAGTGGACATCACCTTTCCTTTATAGCAAATCCTAAGGGGCAGTTGTGTAACTTCGACCGAGTTCAAGCAAGCAGCTTAGTCGGTAGCTACTTTACAGGTGCCGGTTCCAGAGGGAATGAGTCACCTAGGAATTTAATGTGATGGTGACGAGGGATGCATGATGCTGACGAGTGTAGACAATCAAAAAGTCTAGTCCTGAAGACGAGGGTCACATACCCCTCTAGTATCAAAATCTTGAAACTCGAGGTTCGCCCACGCAGCGAAGCTCGACACTCAACCGAGGTTCCCCTATGCAGCGAAGCTCGACATTCAATCGAGGTTCGCCTGCACAGCGAAGCTTGACATTCAACCGAGGTTCGCCTACGCAGCGAAGCTCGACATTCAACCGAGGTTCGCCTACGCAGCGAAGATCATTATTCAATCGAGGTTCACCTACGCAGCGAAGCCTGTCATTCAACCGAGGTTCACCTACACAGTGAAGCTCGACATCCAACAGAGGTTCGCGTGTGGAGCGAAGCTCGACATTCAACTGGAAGGGCGAGACATAGCGAAGCTTGAAGCGAAGCTCGTCATAACAACCACAAAGACCACGAAGACCTTGACAGCCACGTGGGTTAAGTGGTGGATGTCAGTTATGCCGACAACCCCATCAGTTAGGTGATGTTCCCATGATTTTAGCTCGCCAGTTACATGCTCAAACTCTTATGAATAGCCGTAAGTAGTTATTAAAGAGGCACGGACAAAGACGAATACACGGAGAGGAAAGAAGATCATTCAGCAATCTCAAAATCACCGGCAATTTTGTTCTGATCATCAACTAGGAAGCAATCTCGACTCAAACATCGAGGGAGGCATCCTTTCGCCACCAAGAACCCACGTTCAACAAAAGAGAAGTCAAATCATTCTTCTCTTCCTCTGTAATCGAGAGAGTGTGATTGTAAGGGATTGAACCTATTTCTTCAAAAGCAATCAAACAAACTTTTTCGACCCAACAGTCCATAAAAAGAATGTTGGTGGAGCTCTTGGTATCGACCAAGATTCTTTTGACCCTAAAGCCATTAATCTTGGTCGATATAATGAGTGAATCATCATGAGACATCTCTACTCCCCTCAGATCAGCTTTGTGAAGGAAATAGGCTGACCTGTTCTTGGTTTCTTCTCATAGAGATTGATGTCCAACGCTCGTTGAGCATATTTCTTCTGAGAATTATTAGAAATTCCTCCTACTGCTAGACCATAGCTGATGGTATTGATGACACCCCGACTGCCTATCTCTCGGGGTTGTTTGTCTTGCTAATGTTGGTGACAGGGCGATCTTGATCGAGACCTTCTTTTAGACTTCACTGGAATGGGTTCTCCCCTGTCTCATCAAGAGATGAGTCTCTTTAGCAGTCCTTTTTGTGTCAAGTCTTCCATATCTCTCTGGAGGATTCTACAATTATCGGTGTGATGACCATGGTCTCTGTGATACTGGCAGTATTGCTTAGTATCTCTGGATTGAGGGTCCGACTTCATACGGGGAGGAGTGGAATTTGGGTATCCTTCTCTCTAGACCAAGTAGAGAGCTTGCGAGAGAGAAGTGTTGAGGGAAGTGAGTGTAGGCCTCCTGACTGCCTCTTTCCTCTGGTCTCTTTTGTCAGCCCTATTCTTCTCCGTCTTCTCCTTTGGAGAGGGCTCGGCTTCTACCGCCGCTGCTACTGCTGCTTCTCTGGTTGCCTTCTTATGGGCTCGAACATCTTTCGCATTCATGTGTCCTCAAGCTCTAGCCATTAGCTATTTATAGTTGGTGACATGATCTATGATGAGCAAGTCGGACAACTTGTCATCTTCTACTCCTATTGAGATTGCAACCATGGCGACCATGTTATCAAGGTCATCAACTTCCAACCTTTTGGTTTGGAATCTCTTGTAGTAGTCCCTGAGGCTTTCCCTAGGGTTCTGTCTCATTTGCAGCAAGATGTGGGAGGGCATTTTCTCTTTGGAGTCAACCAAAAAATAATGCACAAATTTTTGGCTGAGTTGCTCAAAACTGTGGATGGACTTTTTGTCCAATAAGTTCCACGCTATCTTAGCGCTTCCTGTCAAGGTGATAGGGAAGGCTCTGCAAATGATTGGTCCGGTCACCTGCTGCATGTTCATCAGATCATAAAATTTCTGTGCATGCTCTGCCGAATCTCCCTCGCCTTTATACTTCTCAATGTGCGGCATCTTGAACTTGCGCATGGAGCATTCATTATCCAGTCGGCAAGTGGAGTATTCCCTCTGATGATTGCAATGGTGTTAAACGTCCGGTCGTAACCAGATGCGAGATTTGTGGTGGAGAGACCCAGAGCAGCATAAGGGTAACTGGGGCCGTGCGAAGCCGTCCATGCAGCACGCTCATGGCCACCATGGCCGAAGCTGGGGCTTTCCCCTGTTGCCTCTACGTACTGTTGGGGTTGTCGAGGAGGAGTGGCCAAATGAGCAAATTGGCAAGGCAGAGGAGAGGTGTGTTCAGTGTAATCTCATGTGCTCGGGAGGAGGAGGAGGAACGAACGGCGGAGAAGGCTGTGGTGAGGAATCCGGCTAAGAAGTTCATTTGTGAAGGAAGTGAATTGTTGCTAAAGAGATTGGGAAATTCTTTGGGCGGACTCCTCTAATTGGGCTTGAGTAATGTAGCCCACATGTGGTTCTTTAGCGGATGGATTGGAGGATCGGCCTAGACGGTCAGAACCAGCCATCTTGTGCAAAGAAGAAAAAGAGGTCCCACCATGGACACCAAACAATTGATGCCAGTTATCAAACATGGGATTAAGTGTGGATTTTTTAATGTGTTAGGGTTCCTCAGTCTTCTTTGATGATTGGTTATGGAGCAGAGGATTCAGTCCTACACACAAACAACACGTGAGAGGGTTGGAGTTGGGATCTCTAGTAGTTCCTCCGACGATCAAGTTTGTAGTGAGCTTGAGGGGAGAAAAAAGTATGATTATAAGGTGTTTGTTTCCAAAAATTACTTACCTTTTAGCAGTGGATAGTCCCTCTTATTTATAGCAGATCATGGGACACAATTGTGTAACTTTGGCCGAGTCTAGGTAGGCAGCTTAGTCGGCAGTTATTTTACAGGTGTCGGTTACTGATGGGATGAGTCACCTATGCATTTAATGTGATGGTGATGAGGGAAGCATGGTGCTGACGAGATTCGATGAGTCACAAGGACTTCCAGCGCTAGAGTAATGATGATTTCGACCATGCATTCAATGTGATGGTGATTGACTATCGGCGGGGGATTCGAGGACAAACTGCCTTTCATCTCGGCATTGCGAGAGGGTCGACAAATGACACTTTTCTATTCGGCCATCTTGGGTTTGAAAGTTCTAGATCCGGTCTTGCCAAATGAGGAGGCGGGGTCGACCTTAACATTGAGTTTCGAGTAAGGACGCCTTTCGACTCGGCCCCTCTTAGGAAGGGTCGAGTGTTGACGTTGCTTGAGTCGTCCTTCATAGGGTGAGGTCGATTTGATGCTTAGTCTATATGGGACACGTGTCAGTTCGTGGGAGAGGATTAACACTTAGCCATTTCTTTCATATAACAGTACATATTTTAAGTTTTGAATTTTTTTTAAATAAAATTGTATAATAAGATTGCTTAAAAAGAAATGTATGAATTAATTATTATTGTGTAGTTATTATAACTGAATGTTTTTCTTATAATGATCTCCCAGTGTTAACTTTTTTCTAAATAAGTCCCCAAATCTAAAATTGTTCTTAAATAAAACTGTCAATTTTATAAGTTCTCTAAAATATGCCCCTCCAACTTGAAAGTTGTTAACCTAATTTTAAATTGAAAGCTTTTTCCTGATATTCCCTAGAAAGTTACACTTGATACTCGCAACATATTGCAATAGTTACTTCTCATTATAATTATTTAATAAGGTAAATTACATTAAACCCTTATGAACTTTCAAGTCATATGAACTTTCAAAATGACACAAAACTCCTAATGAGTTTTCTGTTTCAAAGAAGACCCCCAATAACTTTCTAAATTTTGCATATAACCCATATAAATTAGAACTAGAAAATAGCATAAAAAGGCATTTTGAAAGTTATTGGGGTTTTGTTTATTGGGGTTTTGGTGTAATTTATCTAAGAAATATTGGGGGCTTTCTACAAAAGTTATTAGGAGTTTAGTGTGATTTCGAATGTTCATAAGGTCTATTTACTACAAAATGCTGAAAGTTCATAGGGGTTTACTGTAACTTACCTTATTTAATATTATAAATCTTAGTTCAAGTAATACTATTAAAACAATTATACTGTCTATATGCTATAAAATATTTATCTAGTTTATTTTTTTAATTATGCTCTTAAATAATTTAGTACTATAAATATTTTAAAATTTTTATTATACTATCATTACCAATTAACAGTACTATTATTAATATTAAATAATTTTTTGTAAAAAGTTTAGTTTTCAATCATTACCAAGTATAGATTATTCAATATCATGTAATAATTTTTGAGAAAATACTCTAAAAATAATATTAAATTATTTATTTAAGTTATTTAATAATATAATATTAAATAAATAGTGTAATTCGTAATTTATGTGATATTAATAAAATAATTACACTATTACGCGATTCAAAATCTATTCTATTTATTTTATTGCTCTTTGAATTATAGTATAATTCTTAACAGTATTTAATAATATATTATTCCATTTATATTTTATTCTAATTGTTTTATAATAATTCATAAATAATTATTATAATAATTTAATTAGTTACTACTAATAATAGTGTATACTTAATTAATAAATTATTTTATTTAAACAATTAATAGTTATAATATTATTGATAATTATAAGTATTTAGAAATGTGAGGAGGAATATAATTAATGAGAGGTTATATTTATTTAATGAAAGATTGATTAAGATAATGGCATACTTAGAATATATCAAAATTTGAGAGAGCAAAAAAGAAAATTAAAGGTTTTATAAAATTACAGAAATGAGCCAGAAAATACCAATTGCAGGAGCATGATCAGTAACAAGGATTTTAAATCTGGAAACTTCGGAGAAAACCAGAGACATGACATGCTTGGGCATTATATTATACATTTCAAGCTTTTCGCTTAGCAATTAAGCATTCATCATCCACAACGTCAAGGTTACTTAAGATGGCATATTATACCCATCTAAAGATGAAACCCCACAAAATTTACAGATCTGATGAAACACCACAAAATTTACAGATCTGACGAAACCCCATGCTCTATGCCTATTCTCTGGCGGCAATATTTTGAAGTTTGATTTAGTTAAATAAATGACAAGTTTGAGCATATAGCCTACAAAAGTACAGCTTAGTCAAAAATTTAGCACGAGGTAAAAGCTTCTCCATAACTCCTAAGATGGCGACTGTGATGGACTGTGACTTTCAGCAGCACCAGACTCTGCTTCCCTTTCAACCTCAGCCTTAGACCTGATAGTGGAATTACATGGTTTAGGTTAGAGTTTGATCAACAGAATATTGTAGTTGCGCTTTTAAGTTACGAAAGAAATGTAATTAGATGAAAGATGTGAAGTTTTGCATGACCAGAAAACTGAACTCAGTTAACTACAATAAGTTAATTCAGAAAATCTGAAAAAGAACAACCCCTAGTGCAAGGTTGCAGAATGCTCGGGCACTAGAACATCAATCTATCCATACAAGTGTAATTAGGAAAACTCAATTGTAAAGAGAATCACTTCTTAAACTGAAAGATGTAAGAAACTCACTCTGTTTTTAACTTGTAATTGTCTAAATCATTTACGACGTGGATGAGCGCATGAAGAGCCATTTTTTTCACCTGGTCGAAATAAATTTAAACATCAATATGCAAATTAGATAACCAATCCTCTTGATAACAAGCAATACACAAAATTCCTCATATGGACTAAAAATATATAATATATAAAATAAAGGAGATGGCATTAGATAAGATGAACAGACCTCTAATTTGTCTTCCTTGGCCAAGTGATCTGGAGGTAGCACACGAAATTCTTCAGTTAATCTCACACATTCGCGAACATTTTCAGGAGATACAAAATCAAGGGCGACTTTTATACAAGACTGAGAATACAAGCATCAGATAGCAAAGAAAAAGGGTTACTAGCACATTCATAGCAACATAGAGAACAGTTTAACCAGACAGATAGAATTGAACGTAGCACGTAGTAAAACTTATCCAGTAAATAATACATACTGAACTTCATATGTGAATGGAAAGGAGGGGAGGCAATGGGAACGAAGTCCATCTGTACCAACATATGATTCAAGTGTAGGAGTAAATAGGAACAATACGCTTCAAATTCAATCCTAAATTCCTTGAGAAATACCTTACTGATGTGGTACGGCTGATGTTCAATGCCATGAGATTTAGAATGTTATGAGCTTCCTGTATCAACAGTGAACAATTTGCTCGTACTGAAGTGAATCTTACTCATTGATTCTAAGCAGTTTGATGTTTGCTTTGCTTTTATTTTTAGTATTTCTTTGCTAGCATGATTTTTTTTTTTTTTTAATTTGGACCCTGGATAAAAAAAAATTTATTCTTTAGCAACTTATCAGAACAGAACCATCATATTAGTAAACATTATACTATTATTAGTTGGCAACAAAGAGTTTGAGATATTCTCATTTTAGTCATCTTTCATACGAGCCACAGGTTCTACAGCATTCATCTTCAAATACATGTCTTTATGCTTATCGAACAGCTATACCTTTTCTTGTGTTATGTTAATATTTTGAGAACAATTTGGCTTGTATCAGACCCCACATGCTATGCAATTTCTAATCTTCATTCCTTCTAGAGGTTTGGATGGTTACTCTTGAGGTTTTACAATCTTCAACACAAGATTGTGGAAAGCGAAGCCAAGCGGTGAGGCACCACCTAGGCCTTTTGGGGCTTTAGCAACAAAAAGCAGTCCAGTTTAAATATGTATAAATATTCAAAATAACAAGAAAAATTCAAGAAAAATCTTAAAATTCTACAAATACAAAAGTTGAACACGGGAGCTGGATGTCAAAGGAGAGAATTGCATGTAGGAAGTGGCTTCGACTGGAGGAGTTTGAGGACTTCAATTGGAGATAGTGATGGTGAGCTTCAAATGGAGATGGTGATGGTGAACTTTTGATGAGGAGCTCAAGAGAAGGTGATATCGTGACAATGATGGCAAAGGCAGAGCTTGCTAGAGAAGGATTTGGAAGCGGATTTGACCATCGATTTTGCAGCAGGAGGCGGTGGAGTTTGCTATAGGCAGTGGACGAGGCGAATGGAGCCAGAGTTAGGGTTGTAATTTATCTTCGTCTCGAGTCGTAAAAGGAGAGATGACAGAGAGAGAAGCGGAGGGCTTTACTTAATAAAATGGTTAGGATTTGGATTGGGTATAATATAAACCTATGTGTTTTTTAAAGCGCTGCTAAGCAATTAAAAAAAGCGCTTTTACGAGCTTTCTACCGCGTTTTCAAGTAGAAAGCGCAACATCCGCTTTCAATGAAAGCAGAGTGGTGAAACACCACTTCTGCTTTGCAAAGCACTTCGGCAGCCAAAACCAGGGCTTTTTTTCAATAATGCTTCAACAGTTTTAGAAGTTTGGAGGGCTACTCCTATATTTTATGAGGTAGGTTTCCATAGGATTGGCCTCCAATGTTCTAGGACAACCCTATCTTGAGTTTCTTAGTGGAGGTTCCGCCACATTGAAACACAAATGTGACCGGAAAAACTTAGACTTGTGACGTTACTCAGAGAGCATACTTACCATTATTAAGGGATATAAAACAAATGTGAGATTTATGATATTGTGACAGCTTACTAATCTTAGTAGGAAACTGGCAATAGGAGAGAATTATTGTGCCAGCCTCACCATAACAGCATAAGGGAAGAAAACAGCCTTGGCCTGCTGGTCTCAGTATAATAACACACACATCTTATCCACCTTAATGTAAAGCGCCATGAGTCCCACTTGAGATATACACGATAAATTGTTCTCTAGGTTCCAAATACCATAGCTCCACACAGACATTATCAATTATCCCCAAAGACCATCATCTAAAGCTACAAGTAATGAACTACTTTAAACTTCTAGCAATACAAACTTGCAATATTATGGATCAATTGGGTTCTGCATTACTACAGGGGAAGGGAGCAAATTTATGTTTATCCTCCAACTTCTGAGTCCAGTCTAAGTGATATATTCTTTAACCTTATTGTTTTGTTTGTTTTTTGGTATCATTTGTTACACTTTAGTTTAATGAAGAGAAGAGACAATATCTGATTATACAATTCCTGTTGTTGGTTGTCAATAGATTAACCAAACGGATTACCTTGAAACATCGTTGTGCAATTCCCTGGACCCCCCCCCTCGAACTGTCAAACAGTTCATGCGAACCGATTCCCGGTATATTTATGAACCGATTCCCTCCGATACACAAATTGGTTCCCCAAAATTAGCCTGCCGCTTACTAAGTATGAGGTGACCAAAATTAATTTACAAGTCTATTTTCGTGCACATGCGCAAGTATATTTTTACATGTTTCGATAATATCATTAAAAGTATTATGTTAGTGTATTCTGTTAGTAAGTGGAAGTTATCCAAAGTTAATAACTAATTCCAGATCACTATTTCTTTAACTGAATTATATATGAGACAAGACAATATATTATCAATATGAGTGAATGACTTTACTGCAACTTACAAAATAGCTATGTTAATAAAACATGAAATGAAATGATCATCTCAATAAAAACTATGTGAAAAGAAAAAAAATTTTAAACTCTAAAGAACAAAAAAAAGAAAAAAGAATTGACTGGAAATGCATGACATTCTTGAAATAGAGAACGAACTTCTAAAAAAACATTAAGACGCACTTGATGTTAAGAGGAAGTTGCAAAATAGAAAAAAATTAAGAGGCTGTCTAATATTTAATGTTTTTAGTTTTATGTATTCAAAAACTATAAAAATAAAGTATCGAAGCATTTTATATGAAAAAATATTGAAATGCACAATTAGTTTTCTAGTTTCTAATTTACTACTATACACTTTGAAAAATGATAAGGGTACCCCAAAAAAATTACATTATTATATCCTATATTGAACTTACATATCGAAGCAAGCTACCCCCCCAGGTCGAATTCAAAATTTCAAAGTCTCGAATCGCGTACCCCAATTCGTACGACGACCTGCTACGTACTGCAAACCATGTAACTATGCCTTGAAACTAGCAAAATTGTAACACATAGTGAAACTTATCCAATAAATAATACATACTGGAGTTTATGACTGGAAAGGAGGGGAAGTTACGAGATGAAGTCCATGTGAACCGACATACGATTCAACTGTAGGAGTAAACAGAAACAACACACTTCAAATGGAAGCAAAAACATTCTTGAGAAACAGCTTACTTATGTGGTACGGGCTGAGGACTCAGATCTGAATGATGAATCAGTTGTTAGATGATTGAATCTGAACTCTGAAGAAACGTTATTAAATTATTGAGATCAGATCTGTGTCAATGAGTGTTTAGCAGCCCTTGAAAGAAATAGTTGGCGGATCATCGGCATCGGAAAGCATCGTCAGAGCTTACTTGGACCTGATCAAAACAGAGAAGACATCGACGAGCTTCAACACGGACAGCAATCTCAAGGTCCAACGAAGATGTATGAAGGGGCTTCAGCTTGATAGTAATTGTTCAAGTAAACGCAATATCCGCGAGATACTATTCACGTGAACAGTACCCTCAATAATTTCTTTTTTGGCCTTTTTCAAGAAGGGAGTCATGATGGTAGGCAGCAGATTAATTTGGAGAGGGTATTCGGTCTAGTAAAAGAATACGGGTAACTTGTGGAGAAGGATCGTCAGCATCAGACTGCAGGGTCTTCAACATCTACAAAACTGGATATTGGGCTGGTGGAGAAGGATCTAACATAACAAATTCAATTCGAGTGAAATTGCAGTAAATCAAACTTGATTGTAATCTGATTTACCGTCATGATTTCAAACCTTGCGCTCGGGCTCAGACTCTAAATCTGGATCGGGCTCTAGGTCTACTTTCTGATCTGGTTCCGGTTTTTGTTCTAACTCAGGTTCCACATTTAGCTAGAGTTCTGACTATGGTTCTGACACATAACATCTTTCAATGAGAATTCCCTTCTCAACCAATCTATCTAAGGTTTTATTCATATCATTAAGTCAAAACAAGATCTTGAGCTTGTCCTCCATGAAGTAATATCCCAATGTAAATCAACTTGCTTAAGTACCAATTGATACAGTAGGAGGCTTAAGACTTGGATTTGAATGTGACGAATCTGTTGTTAGATGATTGGGCTGAAGTCTAAAGAACCGTTGTTAGATGATTGACATCAAATCTGAGTGAAGGGAGTGTTTGGCAACCATGGCAGGAGAGCGTCGTCAGAGCTTCAATAGACCTGATCAAAACAGAGAAGAGATGAGCTTCAATTGGGGCAACGAATTCAAGGACGCATCGTGTGTTTTTTTTGGGGGTGGGGGTGGGGGGCGGGTGCGGTGGGGGGGGCTTCAGCTTGATAGCTCCTGCTCACGTGAACAGTGTTGGTGTCGTGCAGTATTTCAAAATTGTACACTTTTTAGATGCTATCTACACAAGGAAAGACATGTTCAAACTATCTCGCTGCCCAAAGGACTAATTTGACTGCTGCAGTTGATGTCTTTTCTCTGATCAAGGTTGATCTGACAGCTGCAATGTGACTGATTCTGCCTGCAGCAATTCAACTTCTCTCCGCCCAAAAACAGAGCAAACTAATTATTTCCAGCCAGACTTTTACAGCCAGAAATCTTTTGATTCTAAAAGAGATATTTGGCTTCTCCAAGAAAAATAACTGCTGTCCTGCCCAAAAGATTTCTCTTCAAACTAAATTGAATCTACTCTCCTCTATAAAACCAGCAACCACCAGCTCCAAAATACAGATTAGGAGAACTCATCTCCAGCTATCTTTTTTCTCTCGAACTCTATGTTTCCTCTTCGTTTCCTTCTACCGTAAAGGTAGAAACACTACTCAGCTGTTCAAGGGCTTGTGGATTGTCATTGCATGCTTGCTGGGCCAACGATCGTTGAATTCTGGAGGGTAAGCCACTGAGATCCTGAGGCACCAAGAGATACTCTCTGAGGGGCGTTGTCTACTCTGTAGGCAGTGCTTTTGCTCGCCTTGATCACACCGAGATAAGTTTCCTATCAACTTGAAAGTTTAATTTCAGTCCTCACGGTAGTAATCCTCAGGAATTTTTCAACAAACAGTAACCACAAGTTACAGTTCGCGTGAACATCAACTACCCCAGAAATTTATTTAATCTTTTTTGGATGGGAGGCAACAAATTAGCTCAGAGAGGGTATTGGATCTAATAAAAATATGCGTGTAGCTTGGGACTTCACACCCAATGAGGCTTCACAGAAATGCCACTTCACATGCCAAAGAAATGCAAGTAATTCACGTGCTTAGAGAAAATTTCTCAAAAGAAATAACCATATAATCCAAGTCTATTCTCAGAAAGAAACATAGGCTATTTATAAAGAAACCAAACTATATAAATAAATCTCAATCCTACAAACATTAAGAATCCTATCAGAACCACCCATAAAGAAGTGGGGTGATTTACAAAATAAACAGAATGGCTAGAATTCCCAAACCCTCTAACAACCCGTGAATGGTACATATCACTCCATTTTATGGGGCGTTCCAAAAGAAGTTTAACTCTCCTAGCAACAAATTGCAACTAAAGAGGCGTTATTCATTGGGTCAAGTTCGGGCCAAGTGGGGCAACTATCCTTTTGGAACAATTTTAACCCATCGAGACAATCTGAGTGGGATAAAGTGGGATAATTGGACAATTTAAAAGTAGGAGTGGGATAATTTCAATAGGAAAATTGATGATGTGGCTGTTTCATGTAAAAATCTCTTCTCCGATCTGTATTTGTCAAGTTGTTTGTTTGATCAAAAATTGCTTTTACAACAGAAGCGAAGGAAAGGCCCTTCTTGTTTTTAACGTGGGTCCGTCGGTAGCGATAGGACGCCTCCCTCGATGCTCGAGTCGAGTTTGCTTCCCTTGGACGATTCGATCGACGTTGCAGTTGGAGAACTTCAGTACGCAGTAGAAGTTCCAGCGTGCTTGAGTTCGATTCTACCCGAGCCTAGCTCACTTGGGCACAGCTACGATGCAAGAGTTTGCAAAGAGCTAGAGAATTCTCCAAATCTGAGAGTTCAGATTGAGACTCTTAAAATACCAAGCAGCTGGATGCCTCAATGCCTGCTAATTCCCAGCCCTCTAGAAAGGAAGTTCTCAGAAAGTAGGAGCTCTCAGGAAACAGAAGCCCTCTCTGAGCTGAAGCAGAAGCCCAAAAGCCGAAGCCCCCTCATGTGGAGATGGTGCCTTATAAATAGGTAAGGAGATGCATGGTCATCCCCTTGATTCGTGGGATATGGTCATGCCTAGTTGAGGAGAGCCATACCCCCCTATGGGATGTGACCACTTTAGGGGTGATGAGAGCCATGCCTCATCATTACCCAGGACGGGGAAAGTGGGTAGGCCCACTTCCCAAAGCGGAGGGCCGCCTGTATTGTTCAGGCGAGGCCAGTGATCGAACAGGCGAGCCCGGGGAACGTGGCGAGGTTTAACCAACTGTTGGGGTCAACTGGCGGACCCTGCCAACGTATTCAGGGGGCGGGCGAGGTGTTTAGGCGAGCTTGCGGTCAAACTTACTTTATGTAGACGAGCTTCAAGCATGCAGGCGAGCTCCAAGTCCTCATGCGAGCCAAGCGAGATAGCGCTTGGGTCTGTGGGCGAGCTTGCTTCAGGCGAGCTTCGAGCCTTAAGGCGAGCTTACTTTATGCGGACGGGCTCCACATCCTCATGTGAGCCAAGCGAGCTGGCGCTTGGGTCTACGGGCGAGCTTGATTCAAGCGAGCTTCAGGCCTTCAGGCGAGTCTGCGGTCGAGCTCGCTCCAGGTGACATTGAGTTCGTTCTGGCGAACTCAACAAGTGGGAAGACTTCGTGCAGGCGAGCCCTCATTCAGGCGACATTGAGTTCGTTCAGGCGAACCCAAGCGAATGGGAAGGCTTTGTGCAGGCAAGCCCTCACTCAAGCGACATTGAGTTCGTTTAGGCGAACCCAAACGAATGGGAAGGCTCTGTGCAGGCGAGCCTTCCTTCAGGTGGGGTGGGCATTTTTTACCGCCTACAGTGGCGCTTTATTAAAATATGATATTTATTTATCACTTAAGTCTAGCTTATTTATGCAATTTGTTCAATGTAATATTTAATATACCATATCATAATAAAGTATAATAAATTATTTTAATTTATAAATTACAATATAATATAATACTTATTATCACTATATTTTTATTATAAGTATACTATTAATTAATCCATTATATTATACTATAACAATATAATACAGTGTAATGTGTTATATTATAATTAATTTAATGTATTACATGAATATTGTATACGTAATATTATATATTGTAGAAACATTATATATTATAATATAATACATTATATTATAATTATTCCCATATATGATAAAAATGCTATAGTGCTATTAATTAATATAATATATCTATCAAAAAATAATATATTATATGATATATATTATTATCATATTATTAAAATATAAATATTAAATTATACTTTTAAATATTATATATCATGGAATATATTATATTACATTACGTTATGTTATAAAGGGTTAATTGCATATTAGTCCCTCCAATCTTTCATAATTGCAATTAGTCACTTAAATCTCAGTATTTGCTCATTAGTCCCTCAAAATCTATATTCCTCTTGCGATTTCGTCCTTCTAGTTTTGCAATGAGAATTTTGAGGGGAATATTTCGTCATCTTCAACAGAATTAGAGGGTTCGCCATTATATTCCCATTTGAAACTCACCAACCTACTTCTTAATAGGTTTAAACACAACCCACTTGTTCAAAACTCGAACCCAAAGGGATCTTCCCCAACAATCAAGGGCACCCCCAAACCCATTTGAGAGCTTTCCATGGTAATATTTCTTCTAAACCATATATAATCCTCTAAATTGGGTTGTTTTGAGAGAGAAACAAATACTAGAGGGGTGTTTAGGTAATTGCAGATGTTGGGTTAAGGGTTAACCTAACCATGGTTAGACAAAATAACGAAAAAGTTAACAAAAGGATGAAATTGCAGTAAAATTGCATAGTTGAGGGACTAATGAGCAAATAGTGACATTTAAGGGACCAATTTGCAATTATAGATTATTTAAGAGACTAACATGCAATTAACCCTGATTAAATAATATTATAATAGCATTTTACTATCTTACATTATAGTATAATCTATAATGCAATATAATTAACATATAAGGAATATGGGTATCCTTGGTACTAAGGACCAACTTTGGTCATCGGTAATGGGATGGCTTACTCTCATCTAAAGTTTAAATGGGATTATTAAATAAAGGGGATCATTTTCAAATAATGGTCATTTGAATGAGTGGATGAGAATGAGTCACTTTACTA
>JBAKGM010000139.1:29343736-29358636 GCA_037177215.1 Asparagus racemosus
ACGTTTTCTAATCTCTTCACACTCATTTTCCTTCCTCGTTTTATTTTACGCATAATCCACATCCACTCTTCTAACCTCTTCACCAACATTTTCACCATGTTTCCATTTTATTTCGAATAAACTCCTAATTGTCACGCATAATCTAAAAAGAACCAAATTTTTATAAATAACTCCTAATTCACGTTCCTCGTGGGATCGATAATCTTTTATACTATAACTTGTTAGTTGTATACTTGCAACTTGTGGAGGTAATCTTTCCGACACAACAAGTTTTTGTCCCTCTGAATTCTCTTAGATTTTTTAGGGTTGTAATTCATGTATCGCCTTCACTTTATCTGGGTCAATATGAATACCCCTAGTGGTGAAAACGAATCCGAGGAATTTACCACTTGACATTCCGAGGAAGGATTTGGTAGGGTTTATCTTTAACTGATGACTCCGCATGAGATCAAACATTATCCTCAGGTCTTTAATGTGATCATTTTTGTTGCGGCTCTTCACTACTAAGTCATCAATGCAAAACTCAACCGTTTTTTGAAGATGTTCTTGGAATATTTTTACCAATGTAAAACTCAGACCGAATGGCATGATCGTGTAGCAGAAGACACTGAGGGAAGCTCTAAACACCATGTGTTTTTCATCATCTGGGTGCATCTTGATTTGATTATAACCCGAAAAATCGTCCATGAAGGACATTCTCTCGAATCCACATGTATTGTGAATGATAACGTCAGTGATTGGAAGAGGAAAGTCGTCTTTTGGGCATGTGGCGTTCAGATCTCTGTAATCGATGTAGATTCTGATCGTCCCATTCTTTTTCAAGACCGGGACAATATTTGATACCCAATCTAGATGTTGTTATTCCCTGATAAAGCCCAAGTCTATAAGCCTTTTCACTTCCGCTACAATCACTTCCATAATCTGCGGACGAAATCGCCTCTGCTGTTGCTTGACAGGTTTAGCATCTGTCTTGATGTTGAGGCAGTGCGTCGCCACATTTGGGTCGAGTCTTGGCATGTCTTCATAGTTCTAAGTGAAAATGTTAGTATATTCTCTTATGAGAGCAATCAATTCTTCTTTCTCCTCTGGGGAGAGACTGTTGCTATAAATATGGGCTTAGGGTGTGCTTTGTCACCCATATTGATCTAGACCACTCCATCCTCGGTGGGGGTTCTCTTTACTCGAATCAGTCTCCGTATTGCATATTTCGATGATGGATCCACGGGTCTTCTCATGTTGGTATCTGCTCATCGTCCTCCACCATGCTGGGGTCGGCTGAAGTCATATTCGACATCAAACCCTTGAACATTTCCCCGATGCTGATGTCAGAATCCTAAGCAAAGGAGTCAGATGAATATCCATATCCCGAATTTAAACTTGGTTTTTGGTCAACCAACATCATTCGTCTTCTGAGAAAGATACATACCCCAATCCTCTCCTGAATCCATAGTAATTATCGGGTTTCCCCTTTGGGACATGTGCATCTTTGGGTGGGACTTGAGGATCTCGTCCGAAATAAAGACCCTCTCCTTGCGCAAAGTCATACCCCCATCTTTTCATGAGATTCTGCACTTCTGGGCTATATCTGAACAGATGAGAGCCAAGCTCATTGTCATTAACATCCTCTTTCAAAAAGTGGTCTGGTGTTGGAATCGTATCTCTTTTACCATAGACCAAATCCTTTTCATCACTTGCTTTACCCAGAATGATGAATGTTGTCCCGAAAGAGTGTCGCATATGCTTCTGTGTTACACAAGACGACCGAATCGGTATGTGCAACTCGAGGTCATCATACAATCCTTTCATCACATCAGTAAGAGACAACGAGTACTCTAAATCATCATTTATTTCATTACCGACAAGTTACCAATTACAACTATCATTTGACGATTCTCCATCGTCAAGATCGACTACAAATGGTACAATGTCATTTATGACAAAACCACCATCGTAATCAAGCCCAGCTTCAGTATCGGCTTCCTCGCCAATGTCTGTGCCTTGGGCTGATGTTTCAGTATCGGACTCGTTACTGTAAAGGAGGGAATCAGTAAAGTAGCTCTCCAACCCCTTAACAGTTGCTTATCCACAACCACCGTCTTGACTTCATTATTCATGTATTTTAGATACAGCTGAAGAGTGGAGGAGACTATAATATTATTATGGATCTATGACCGACCCAATAATAAGTTATAGGAAGTCTCCACATCAATCACATAGCATGTGACTTCAGACTTTAAATCTCTCATCTGGCACTATATCTAGATTTTACCTACCGGCTGAGACCTATTTGGTATTAAATCCATAAGTCATTGTGCCTGTAGATCCTAGTTTGTTTGTAGGAATCCCGAGGCTATACATCAGGCGGAGGGGCATGATACTCACAGCGAAATCCGGATCAACTTGGATTCAGTCAACTTCGCTGGAGCTAATGTATCTGGTAAAATATAGCTGCATGTCGTGCTTTGAATTTTTCGTCTACATGTCTTCCTTGGTAAAAGTAATGTAGGGGATGTGCTTGGTTGCAAGGTTGCATTGCTGGGTTGAAGACTCTGGCTCTTCGGGGTTTGGCCCAATCTGAGTGAGGAACACCTCAGAGTCAGCCAGGGCTTCCTAAAAGGCCTCTCTGGTCTCTTTTGACAACTGTAGCAGCTCATAGAGGGTTATCCTTACTGGGATTTTAGCCAATTGGGCCATGACATCGAAGCAGTACGGGGAGCTCGAACTTCTCAGTTTGTCCCTTCCAATCAGACGATTTAATCGAGACTACTTCGAGACTTGAACCTCCTGATGTTGGGGTTGCTTCTCCTTCAATTTGGCCATGTCCTCCTTGGAGGTCGCTTGCTGCTGTGGTTTGTCAGCTTGTGTAGGATGAGTCATCGCCACTCCTAGCTCCGTCAGTGTCTTAGCATTTGGATTAGAAGCTTCGGGATACTTGTATTTGTACTCGTGTCCAATCCTGGTGGTGAAAACTTCATGTTCCTCTTTGGATAGTTAGAATGTCATTATGTGTTCATCATTCTCCTCCAAGGTTGCTGAAGTGGCATGATATAGTTTCCTCTTGCCTTTTGATTTTTTCTTGGATGAAGAGGCCGCCCACTAATCATCTTCGAGCAGGATAAGATGAACCCAAAGAATTTCGCCATTTAGGGTGGAATGTGGCACAAGCCCCTTCTTGCATTATCCATGAGGATCATCATTCACCATCTTCATTCCTACTTTAACGATAGGTTTCTGTTGAAACAAAGTTTAAGGCACCGATCCAAAGCTGATGGATATCGCATTCGCCCCCACTTTCTTCTCTTTGGGCAACTTTGGGGTAATGACCCCTACATTGATCAAGGCTAGGATCTTGTCTTTGAGTTGATAGCACACCTTTGTCAGATGGTGAACCACTCTTGGAACGCGTAGTACCTCAGATCTGTGACTTTATTCACCTCCTCCCGATTCACGATCGGTGGCAGCTAGATCTTATTGCTCTCCAAGAGGTATCTGAAAATATCGGGAACCTCGTCTTCCTTGAAAGAATAGGCTTTGGGGGACCTTGGTTCTGACGACTTCTATTTTTGAGGTCATTGCTGCCATTGGGGCTACAATTGTTGCGGCGTTCGCTATTGCGGTTATTGCTGCGGCTTTAACTGGAATGTTTAGTTTGCGCCCATTGCTTTCACCTGCTCCTTCCCTTTGCCACGTGGAACAAAATTTTATCTATGAGCAATTGCCATTTGCTGGCCTCTTTTTGCCTTTTTCCTCTTAAGGAATCACTCGGCTTGCTCCCCATGCACCTTCAAGTCTCTCCATGTCTTGGAGGGCGCCATTCCCATTGCTTTTAGCATGTCCACTGAAAGGTTGTTGTGGCAAGTCTAGAAAATAAACTCCTCAGTTATCTGGTCCCGACAATTCATTGCCTTGTTTCTGAACTGCTTGACGAAGTTGTCTACTGTCTCTCCATCCTGTCTCTCCATCCTTCTATTTTTCATCCAACAATGTCCTGATGAATATCTCGATATCGTCATGGAAGAAATTGGCGAGGAACATGGTCTCCATATCGTCCTAGCTATTAACACTCCCCAGCTTGAGACAGCGGCACCAATCGAAGACAGCTCCTCGAAGAGTGCAAACGAGTGACCGAACCATCAAGGGCTCATTACCTGAAATAACCCCCAGGTGGGACTTAAAGTAGATCAAATGCTGAGTGGGTGAGCCCTTCCTGTCAAATGGTGTAAAGTTTATTAGATTGAACTTCGCCGGATACGGGATTGATTCCCACTCCCTTGGGTACAGACACGGTATACCCGTCTTCTTTACCTCTTTGGCAGAAATCAATGTGTTGATCTTACTCTCGAGGTCCTTTATCTTTTCATTCTCACTCACATCTCAGTTTGGGTGACTTTGAGGAGGGACGACGGTGTTACCACTAGCGTTCTCGAGGCTACCTCTCACATTCTGTTTATCAGGGGGATTATTGGTGTTACGGTCTTCATCCCTATCCATGTCGCTGTCCGTTTGGTTGACGTTATTGCGACAACTTGATTCACCCTGGCAATTTGTTAGTGCTTGGATTTGCTGGTCATGCATCTCTCTCATTTGCTGCATGGCCATCTCCATTTCGAACTAAAAATCTCCTTTTTGCTTGGCCATAGCCTCTTCAAGCATCTTAGCCACCTGTTCTGCACTGATCATGAGTGCATCATGGGGTTGTCCCTCACTGGAAACCCTGTTATTGGAAGCAATTGCAGAGCCAACGTCCGACACTTTATCATCTGAGGGTAACCCCCTCTACACTTTGTCATAGTTAGATCGTCTGATAGTCCCGGACCACAACTGAGTCAATCGTTGAGATACCTCAGGCATGGCCCATTTCGACGCCTCTTTGCTAGTCATGTTGATAGTGACCCTTGGCAATTCATCACCTCGAAACACCGATCTTCTTCTGTGAAAGTGCCTCGACCTGTGCTTTGGCATTTCGGAGCCAAGCCTATCAAAGACTAGTACCTTCTGTGGAGCTGACTTGGTGTAGCTGCATTCTGACAATACTGCCCTGATTAGCTTAGAACACAGACAATGTGTGTTCAACTCTATAGAACTTCTTTTTTCAGATTTATTCATACCTCCAGCACAATAGTACAACTTGTCAGCATGAATGACGGAGTTACCCATCGTGTGTTGGCACGACTTCTCAAGTATAACGTCATCGTTGTCAGACAAAAGCATTTCCTTCTAAGGATGAACTGCGTTATCAAGGCTTCTAAAAGTGACTCGTCTCAATGTTCGCCCTTGTAGGTGTGAAGTTTTGACAACCTCTTGAATTGCAATTTGCAGCCCGATGTGAACAGCTATAGGAATTTTCTTGTCATGCTGGAGGTGGTTGTGACCCCCAATACTATGAGTTGTCTAGGACCTCGTCAACGGGCCCAAACGTTCCTGAACTAGAATTTTGCCTCGATCATCGTGCAACAGACTGAGGCGTTCTAATACCGTCTTCTTGCTTCAGGGTAAGCCTGGGGGATCGACCAAAGTGGGAACAGAGTTAGACGGAGACTCGATTATTGTGATCGCTGGGGGTGGAGTTGTCTGAATTGTTGTTCTGGATTTCAGCCTCCAAACTTGATGCATCTTTGGTGGCTTCTTGGCCACTTCTTCTTTCTTCACTATTTGGGCCTCTTGGACTTGAGCCTGTGCGTGCGCAAGCAGTGTGCGGTGCTTTCAGATGCACTCCTCGAGCGTTGAGCGGTTTCGTCTGACGCGGACCCGTTCACTTGTTGACAGCTTGGAAGAGCTACCAACCACCTATTGTTGAGGCCTTTGACCGCTTCTGAACTTGAGATCTGTCTCATAGCAGATCCCGTCAACTAATTCTAGAGCCTTTGCGAACTGACGCGCCAGGCATTGATGTTGCCTTTGGCGAGCTCTCTTTGAGAGAGTCGGCATGCCATCAATAGTCATCTCCTACACAGAGGAGTTCAGATCTGTAGATCCGGCCATGTTAGACACCGGAAAGACGCTGCTTATTGTGACTTTGGCAACAGCAGGGTTAGGATCCTTACCTTGAGATTTCAGATCTGAGGACCAGCAGATCCTCCTTGCGGCGAGAATTTTCCTAGATTTGCGGGGGAAGATGATTTGGATGAGGATGATCCGGTTCAGTCTCGTTGACGTCTAGTGATCTGAAGCTTCATAGCTGTGATCTATCGCTTCACTAACTTGAACGCCTCGCCAACTCGCTTCACGCATTTCTTCGACTTGCTTTACGCATTTCGTCGACTTGCTTTATGCGTTTATGTCGTGATTACGTCGTCAATGGCCCCTCACAAATCTAGGAAGATTTCTGCTGCGAGGAAGATCCGCTGGCCCTCAGATTTGGAATCTCAAGTTTTTTTCAACGGCAGCAGATATGTGGGTGCTGCCAAAAACTCTGAATGGAATAGCTCGCTATTCGTCAATGGTTCGCCGTTGCATCGTTGGATAGCTCGCCAATCATTAATGGTTCGCTGTTACATCGTTGGATAGCTCGCCAATCATCAACCTACTATCATGAGTCATGTCTGGAAACTTATAGGTAATTTTCAGCGCCTACAATATTGCATGCACAACACTACATGATATATCCTTTTAAGACTTATGAATGTTTTTCATTGATTCATATATCCATTCTTGTGTAGCTGATAAGGATTAAATGAATATCGTGTAGCTAACCATTGATTATTGTAGTTCCTCATATTTTCCTCAATTACTTAACATCTAACCCTTTTGTAGACCCCCCCTTCCTCAGGTAAAGAAGTGAGTCCTACTGTAGCGGACCAAACTAACTTAAATAAGCAAGTTATGAGGAAGTAGGCAGAACCATGCAGTAGCAAATATAAATATAAATTATTTTAATTGTTTATTATTTAGTAGATACTTTGTGGTTTCTCTAAGTATATTATCTAGTTCTGATAGCTGTGTTTGAGCTAAGACTTATATTTAATTTTTGCATATTGTAGTTTATCTATCTAGTATACTTGATTCTTTGATAATTGTTATATCTCTTTCTTATTTTCTCTTGATATTTGTTGCGATGTTGATGTTGTTGTGATAAAACCTGTACTTTTATGTATATTTGTAGTATGCGTGGTTATGGATGAATAACAAAATAGGTTGCAAGGTATTTATAGAGCACTTTAAGTTTTTAGTTCTACAAATTTTCTACCTACTAAGTCATTTCCCATGAGAGGGGCATGACAACCTAGATCTTTTAGTGTGATGCAAAGGCAATGTGTGCATCTAACAAATATCATATTTTACTTAATCTTGTTTGTGAAAACTCTTAAAGGATATTGTATGTCAGGTTTACACACTGAAAATGTTACTCGAATTCTTACTTTACTTGGTTTACATGCACAGACTCATCTGGCACTAGCGCTCAAACACAACCATGGGCCACACGTTATTTATGAGATGTCAAATTCCCTCCTATTAATTAATCAACATGAACTTTTACATTACTTGGTTATACATGATATCTTATGCACTAGGCCTAAATAACTCGATCCGTTGAGAAAATCCATTATGTGGGCGCCCTCTCCAATTGGTTCCCAAAGCTAACAAAACATGTCCGTCAAATATTAAAGCTAGTTATTCACGACTTAATACATGCAGATACTTGATCTCTTTCTTGGTTTCTCTTTCTTAATTTATTATGCATTATACATGATCAAGTTTTGGTGGTGAGAATCACGAGCCTTCACTCACAATCACAATGTATCCCAAACTAAGAATTTTCTTGATTCAAACAAAAAATACTCTTGGTTTAGTGCCACGAGGGACATGCCCAATATCTAAACAAAAGCAATCATCATCAGCATGTATACACCACTCATGGTGCTTAATCATGCATACCCCTTAGCCCAACACTCATGCTATCGAACAGAGTAAACAAAATTCTAAGGATTCATAAAGCCCAATATGCATAACGTCCATGGATTCTACGTCATAGTAGGAAATAACATATCATGGTAGAAACATACAATATATCACTACGTGATAATATAGCTCAAAAGCTTTACTTAAATCTAAACAACAATATATCATGATTTTGATATACCGAACATAAACTAATAACTATAATTAAGTAACTACTTTATCATCTACTTTATCTTAAGATGGTAAGAATAAGTAATTCTACAAAACTGATATAGTAACACATAAATGGGAACCAAAGGATCACAAAAAATAAGCTCGAACGAATTAAAATTCCAAATTTGGAGGAAACTATCTATTTTGAAATAAGTGCCGGCACTTGGAGGTTCAACGTGTGTGCTCACCTTGATGCCACATCATTCAAGTTCTAAAAGTAGATTGAGAAATTAAATAAGAAATCATATTCAAAAAACCTATTAGGGCGCATGCGCTCATTGTTAGGGTGCATGCCCTCAAAACGTGTAAGCCAAATTGCTCTCAAGTATGTTACTAAGTGCGTGCATTCGACAGATTAAGCACATGCGTTTAGTCTAAAATCTATGAGTTTTAAAATAATTTCAACTCATAACTTCCTCAATTCCAAACCAAATAAAAAACCAACTTAAACCAAACTTTTTTCACTGCCAATGGGAATGTATTCCATCAAGCTTCACATCAAATGATCGAGTACATCAAAAATCACCATTAGAGCCTTCGAGCTCACAATCCAAACCAAAAATAGGGACAACCTCTTATCCAATCAACTCTAAATCATCTAAAATCATCCAAGAACTACATACATAACAAACTACTCAAAACCAAAGAAAAATCTCATCAACACATAGGTCAAACACTCTAGCTTGTAAATTTAACATTATTCTATAACAATGAGCTCTTTTTTTAAAGAGATTGTGGATAGAGATCCACCTCTTAGAGAAATCCTTATCTTGATCAAATCCCTCGAAATTGCAGAACTAACCCTTTCAAACTCTAGTTTATATCAAAAGAAAGAGAAGAATGAGACCTCCAAAACTCATAAGTTTAAATTTTCCAAAAGCTAAACATTAAGCAAGAAAAGTTGATGAGATCCTCTCAAATCTTTAATTTCAAGCTTTTTTATGAAAGATTAATTGGGAGTGTGTTTCAAATGGTATCCATTCAATTGGATCAAACCCAATAAGCTTATTTGGCATAATAACCCATTTATCTCACACTCTTAACGCCCAAGTCATTATGCAAAACCAAATATTCATATTTGAAATTCAAAAGCCTAATTTAGCAAAATATAAATTTCAAAATGATTAAGCTTTTTTACTACCAAGAAGAATCTATTCTATCAAGTTTTGAATCACATGATCAAGTATATCCAAAATAACCATTAGAGCCCTCGAGTTCACAATCCAAACCAAAATAGTACAACCTCTTATCCCCTCTGCTCAAAACTAACTAAAAACATCCAAGAACTATAGAGATCACAAAACACAAAACTAAAAAAAATCTCATCAAAACATGGATCAAATACTTTACTTGCAAAGTTAACGTTATTCTACAACAATGAGTTTTTCTTTTTTAAAGAGATTGCGGATTGAGATCCATCTTTTAGAGAATCCTAACCTTAATCAATTCCCTCAAACTTGTAAAACTAACTCTTTAAAAATCTAGTTTATATCAAAAGAAAGAGGAGAATGAATTATCCAAAACCCATAAACTTAAATTTTCCAAGAGATAAACATTAAGCAAGAAAACACTTGTCTTGGGTTGATGCAATTTCTCTAATCTCTAATATGGGGCTTTTTTATGAGGGATTAATTGGGGGTTTGGGTCAAATGATATCCATTCAATTGAAACCAATCCAATAAGCTAATTTGGCATAATAGCCCAGTTAACTCTCACGCTTAAGGCCCAAATATTTATGTAAACCCAAAAATTTACTTTTGAAACCCAAAATTCTAATGTAGCAAAATATCAATTTTTATTTCCACTTGAAGAAAATGCATGTGATACCTGTCAAGATCGTAGGACTAGATGTAATCTAACGGCTCAAGATTACTCAATCAAAATCTACGATCGAAATTTAATCAGAGTAGCGTAGGGTATTTACATTGAATAACTCAATGCATAAGTAACATCCCTCATGTGGATACCCTTTTCGACATGGTTTCCAAAGCAAATGAAACATGCCTGTCAAACATCAAAGCAAGTAATTCATGATTGATACACGTGCTTGCTTCTTTCGTTTTAGTTTATCATTATACTTGATCATGCTTTTAGTGGTGGGGAATCATGAGCCGCCACTCATAGTCGCAATATATCATAAATCGAGAACTTTCTTGATTCAAGAAGAAAACGTTCTTGATTTAGTATCGCAAGGGACGTGTCTAATATCCAAACATAAGTAACTATCATCTTCATGTATATACCACAGACTGATGCCTAATCATGTATACCCCTAGCACCAAGTCTCTTTATAATGAACTGAGTAAAACAAAAGTCCAAGATATCACCTAGGCTAACATGCATAATCTCCGTGGATTCTAAGTCATAGTACAACATGGCCGAATATAGCGAAAACATACGATATATCACTATGTGATAATATAGCACCACAAGCTTTACTTGAATCTAAACATAAATATATCATACTTTTGATAAATCAAACATAAGCCAAAAGAACTTTAATTTATCAATTGCTTTATCGTCTACTTTATCTCAAGATGGCAAGAACAAGCATTACTGTGTATCCAATAACATAGCACATGAATGTAAACTAAAGAATCACAAACCAAACTCAAACGAATCAAATATAAAAATTAAAAGAATCTATTCTCTTGAATTGAGCACATGTGGTCAAAGGTTGGGCACATGCAATCACTCGATGCCGTGTCAGCTGATTCTGACAATGTATTAAAAATCAAATAAGAAATCATCTTTGAAAAACCTACTTTAGTGCACGCGGGTATTGATGAGGCGCATGTGCTCAAACATTATAAACCAAACTACTCTTGGATATCTCACTAAGTGTGTGAGATGGACAGGTCGAGTGCATGCACTTAATCGGAAATCCGCTAGTTTCAATACATATTTGACCTATAACTTTCTTGATTCAAAACTAAATCAAAAACCAAATTCAGCCCAAGCTTTCTACTACTAAGGTGAATCTACTCTATCAAGTTACACATCAAGTAATCAAGTACATCCAAAATCACCATCAGACGTCTCGAGCTCATAAACCAAACAAAAAAATGGGCACAACCCCTTATCAAAAGTACTCAGAATGAGCAAAATCCATCCAAGCTTGCATGGAACAAGAATTACTAAAAACTCACAAAAAATCTCATAAAAAATGGATCAAAAACTTAATTTGTAAAATTAACTTTATTATACAATAATGGGTCCTTATCCTTGAAAGAGATTATGGATTGTGATCCATCTTTTAAAGATATCCACCCCTTGATTAAATCCAACAAAAATGTAAACTAAATCTTTTAAATCTTATTTACATCAAAAGAAAGAGCAGAATGACATCTCCAAATCCCATAAATTAAAAATTTTAGAAGATAAACATTAGAGCAAGAAATCACTTGCCTTTAATTTATGATGCAACTTCTCTTTGGCTCCAAGCTCTCTAATCTCAATACTAATTGATTGAGGGTGAGATTTTGAGGTTTTCATATGAGGTTTTAATTAAGGATTTGGGTCAAATGGTCACCATTCAATTGGATTCAACCCATTAAGCTTAATTAGCATAATAACACACTAACCTCTTTCTCTTAGGGTCCAAACCATTATGAAAACTAAAAATCACATTCAAAAACCCAAAAATCTAAATTTATAAAATTATAAAACAAATTTGATTTCCATTTAAGCATGTGACACATGCCAAGATTTTAGAGCTCGATGAAATCTAATGGCGCAAAATTACTTGACGGGAATCCATGGTTGAAATTTATTCAGAGCAGTGTGGGTCCTTACAAAAGAAGTATTGGCATTACCCTTCTCATGCGTGGAGGCTTTATCCACCACTTGAGTTTAATTTCATGCACGGATTAGGCTTTTGCCCTAACTAACAAACTCCTCATAAATAGCTTGATCAAACTCGATCACTATGGTCTTAACCTTTGAACTAATTTTATTGGCATTGTGTTGCGTCATGAGCAACTTGCCATTAGAGTAGCATCTTACATTGTGATCACCATTTGTTATCAGAGAGGATGAGTTGAATGTAGCCATATTTATTGATATTTAAATAAGGAATCGGGGAGATGTGTCGACAGGGTCTAAATTCATAACCTTGTTGACCACTCGAATACCAACGTAGTTGTTGAGACTTTAGAGAGGTAGGCCAATCTCTAAAGGAGTTCTCTTTGTCCCTGAGTGATTAGATCACGTGATGAAGGAAAAGAAGAGTTGATAAACTCTTGAAGAACTTGAGAATACTCAAGAACATAGAAGGGGCTCATAGGTATAAGGGGTGCATAGAGTTAAGAGGGAGAATTTTAACTATTTGAGGAAATGAGCAAAATTCAGAGCTTATTGCAAGTGGGAATTAACTATTTATAGGCAAATGAGGCCTTCATTAGTGTGCCTCTTCACCCATGCACCCTTCACCAGTGCGCCCTATTCTTAATACGCGGTGAGCCAGCTGCCCTACTTCTAACTACCTCGCCAGGATTTTTTAGAACTTACCTACAGAGGAAGCTTCCTGTTTAGTAATATTAAGGAACAAAGAATCAGAGTAACAGTTCTTAGTCCAAGCACGTTGGACTAAGATGAAAGTTGGCTCATTAGAGAAATTTCACCATTTAGTGCACCTACAAGGTGGGTGCACAAATGTAGGAGCGCATGGGATATTGTGGTGATCCTTTGCTTACCATATGTCTTCATTTAAATCTACATGATGATGTGACTATTTGGAGTTGGTTGTCATCTCAACAAATTGTTCTCTCTTTTGAGAGCATCAAGTATTAATTCACAGGCATGCCCTTCATCTATGCACTCCCTATCTATGCACCCCGTCATTATTGTACCTCTCATCAGAATTCTAACTTCACTTGTGATATGTCTTGGTCATTTAGAAGAATTATATTTCATGTCTTTATCGATGCACCCCTTCATTTATGCACCCCCACCGTGATGCGCCCCATTCTAGACATGAACCATGCTTGATGTGTCTGACTTTGAGTGCACCCTAATTGGTTTCAAATTGGTCTTCTTCCTTCATGTGCCCCATTAGCTATAGGCCCACGAGGATTGATTTTTTAAGCTTTTTAACTTTTCCCAATATGTTTTGGCTCAAGACTTGGGATCTCATTCCTGTAGCCAATTTAAGAGTTCTCGAGCTTTATTAATGACTAAAATGCCCCTAGTAGGGTTTACATCATGCCATGTTTATCTTGTTTGCTTTTTTGATCATCTATAATGGCATGTAGATGACTTTAGAGAAGTCATCAGTGCATTCTGAGGATTAGCGTGGTGTGGTTCCTGACTGATCATGGATCTCATTGATCTCGTTGATCTCCTACTCTTCAGGTTAGCCGTCCTTCATTCATTGCGCATGAGGCTCGTCCTTATTAGTGGTTTGCCACTTCTTTTTTACATATCGACCTAGATATCGCCTTTGGCTTAGGTCTTTGATGCCTTTTTTAGGGCTTTGAATTCTTCAGTTTCATATCTGATATCCTTGTGGTATTCATAGTATTTGTTCTTAGCTCGCCTATTGTGGTCCCATGTGAGTTTGGGAGGTGTATTATTAAAGTATCATTCCTTTTAGACTTGGAACAAGACCTGTGCAATAGGAGTGTTCAGGGAGGTGTATCGGGCAGAAGTCATCTAAATCTAAATAAGTACAAGAGGATAGTATCCAAGTCCAAAGCACATAAGAAGCAAAAAAGAAAATCAAACGGATCAAATTGTTGATGGCCACTTGAGAGATATGGAGATATTAGAAAAGTTTAGCTACGTTTTCTTACTACTGATTGACTTGATATAGTAATGGGCACTCACGCGCTGCTTACTATTGTTGATGTTAGTTATCAAGCACGCGATTTAGTTGCGGATTAGTGTAGAGTTAGGGTCCTCATACTCCTTCCGATGATTGGTACTGGGGCTCGTTATTCTTCCTTGCACATGGACACTCGTAAGAGGGTGGAGTTGGGTTCTTCAGTTGTTTCTCCGATGATCAAGTCAGTATTTGAGCTTGAGTGGAGAAGAAATAAATGACTTATAAAATTTTTCAGTCTAAATGTGCAGAAATTGCTTACCTTTGTGCTACAGAAAACCTCTCTATTTATAGTAGGTTCAGAGGGTAAATCTTGTAATTTCAGTCGAGTCCAAACAAGCAGCTTAGTCGGCATCTGCTTTACAAGTGTCAACTGCAGAACGGGGGTGAGTCATCCCGGTATTTAATGCAACAGTGACGGGGCATGCGTGGTGTTGACAAGGTCCGATGAGTCATAAAGGCTATGAGGGCTAGAGTAATGATGATTTCAACCAAGGCAATTAATGCAAGAGCATTCAGCTAGAGAGGGGTTTGAGGTAACTACCACCTCTCAATTCGTCTGGTTAAGGGCTGACAACCACCACATTTTCACTCAGTTACACAAGTTGTCAGCTGATTGAGTCAACCGTGAGAATGGTCGGCTGATAGTTGTTGAGCCGACAGTGAAGAGCCTTTCAACTTGGCTATGTGAGTTGTCAGCCTATCAAGTCGACCGTGGGAGCAACCTGAGTCGTCTAGGCTCTACACTCATCTGATTAGGTGAGGAGCGGAACGTGTTGGCTTCCTAGGAGCATTAACACTTAGTGGTTTTTGTTGAATTTGATATTCTCAAGTCATAGTTTTGATGATAACAATATGTGTGTATTGTGTGTTCTAACCTGTTGATGCAAATATCAGTTATATCAGATTCAGACAAGTAAAAGATGATTTCAAGGCACGATGAAGTATCGAAGATGAGAAGCACGCC
>JBAKGM010000139.1:29358736-29379269 GCA_037177215.1 Asparagus racemosus
AAAAAACTAAAAACCAAACTTCCAAATCCATAAACTTGAGATCCCAAAATTTTTTTGAAACAAACACCCCCTAAGTGTCTTGCTATTCAAAATGAACACCCACCAAGATCTAATTGATAACCCAAAAAGAAAAAAATAAGTAAAAAAAACTAATGCTTACATGCAGCTATTTACAAGACAACAATAAAATAAATTAGGTAAGAATAAATACAATAAAGCCTAGAAAAACCTGGATAATAACTATTTCCAAACGAGAAGAGATCAAATAATTGATATATATCACACAACTACAATCAATGACAATGAGTTTTGTAATCTTTTTTAATCAATTTAAACTTGTTCTATTTTCTAGCTCACTTGAAAGCATAGATAGCTAGAAGGAAATAATCGTAAAAGCAATTGGATAACACTGAATGTTGAATTCACCAAACACAAATAGACTCCTCAATATTAAACATTGTTAACTAGCACACTACTGAAGGAAAAATTCTTAGGTGCTCAATGAGCACCAATGTGGCATACACTATACCAATAGAAATAAGCAATGTGTCACACACTACATAAAAAGAGAAGATTGTGAAATTAAATAATATTTCTTATGCTACACATTCTTATTTCTATTGGTGTGGTGCATACCACCTTGGTGGTCATTGAGCACCTAAGAATTTTTCCTACTAAAGGTGATTGTGAAGAAAGTATCCAATACATCGCATGTACCATGTACAACACACTAATAGCGTGACAACGCATGTCTAATAAAATTCCACGTCACCGTCTCTCCAGCGAAACCTCTTCCGACGACACCTCCGGCAAAATCTTTGGCGAGAACGGACGAAGTCTCCAGCAAGAATTGACGAAGTCTCCAGTGAGGATCCACATGTTGGGTTGGAGCTAAGTTCCTTGAACTGAGAAAAAACGAAACAACGGAAAATTTAGGACAAAGTATTTGGTGCAGTCATTAAGACTGCTCTACGACTCAAGTACCCATCGAATTTTTGGGGAAAAATTTTCATCTTTTAGTACCCAAAACAAGAGAGAAATCTTTGTTATCATTTTACCTGATTCTATTAAAAAAAAATTCAAATATATGATCTCATTGATAAGTCGAGATTATCTATAGAGAGAACATCAATATCAGGTTCAACAACCTCATTTGTTGGGCGCACGCCGGTAGCGTATATCCGAGAAAGCACAGCAAACAAGTAAACAAGCCAGGCAAGAACACAATAAAGCAATAAAGACACGAGATTTACGTGGATCGGCAAGTTGCCTACGTCCACGGGGCAAGGAGGAGGAAATTTTATTTATAGAAAAAGAGAATACAAGTTAGAGTTACAAGTTTTCACCACCAAACCCTAAACAAACTCTCAAATCTCTCACAAGATCTTCTCCCAAAAGATGCACAAAAATCCTCTCAAAGACTGCTCAAAACCGAGTTCAATCTTACTCTGATAACGTGGTTAATGGTTATTTATAAACTTTACACGAACTGGATTTAAAACCAAAACCAAAACAGACCCGTATTAGGAATCTGCCCAGAGTAGTCGACTACTACTTCAGAGTAGTCGACTACTAAGGTCCAAACCTGAGCACCGCTTTCTATCAACTACAGTGTAGTCGACTACTGCTTCAGAGTAGTCGACTACTAAGTCCCAAGCCAGAAAACCGTCTTTTTGTTGACCGCAGTATAGTCGATTACTCTGTCTAGTAGTCGACTACTAAGCCCGAAAAAACTGTTTGTGTATGTTTTCGTGCATATTCTTCAATTCTCCACCTCGTATATCATTTGATAAACCTTAAATTTTAGATGAACACCAGAAGAATACTCTGAATATAACTAGAGATCTCCATCAGCCAAACCAGGCCAATCCAGCTGCGCCACTGCACCGTGGCTGCCTACGTACCCTCCACTGGGAACAAGCTAATCGTAGTTCTGCAAAATAATCTCCTCCCCATCCATCACCATCCCGAAGGGTCATGCTCTATTGGACAAATCAACACGGACTGATATGGAAACAAGTCCAAGCAATATTTAAACTTGCTACCTGTGACCACCTTGGTTAACATATCTGTCGGATTTTCATTTGTATGCACCTTCATGAGCGTAGTGTCACTTTCCTCTATGACGTCCCGCATAAAATGATACCTGACATCGATATGCTTGGTACGAGAATGATGAACTTGATTTTTCGCCAAGTGAATCGCATTCTGACTGTGGCAACACAAGTTCACGCTATCCTGCTCAATTCCTAAATCGTCTAGAAGACGCCACAACCACAATACTTTTTTCACTCCCGCTGCCATGGCCATGTACTCAGTCTCTATAGTAGAAAGTGCTACTGTAACCTGTAACATCTATCGCCAATTAATCGGAGCTCCATGTATTTTGAATATATAACCAATAGTAGATCGCCGTCTATCTAGATCGCCCGCATAATCGGAGTCTAAAAACCCGTCAATCTGACATGTTTCTCCACCAAAACACTGACCCGTTGTAACTGTACATTTTAAGTAGCTCAGGACCCACTTCATTGCTTCCTAGTGCGGCTTTCCCGGATTCACCATGAATCTACTGACCACATTTACCGCCTGTGAAATATCTGGACGTGTATACACCATTGCGTACATTAAGCTGCCAACTGCACTAGCATAGGGAACACGCTCCATGTGCGCCTTCTCTTTCACTGTAGTGGGAGATTGATTTCCAAAAAGCCTAAAGTGTGGAGCCAATGGAGTCGCCGCTGACTTAGCACTTTGCATCCCAAACCTCACTATCATCAGCTCTATGTAGCTATTCTGACTTAAGAATAATCGTCGGTTCGCCCGCTCTCTTCTAATCTCCATACCCAGTATTTTTCTTTCAACGCCCATGTCCTTCATCTCGAACTCTTCACCAAGTTGAGATTTCAACCTATCTATCTCCACCCTGCTCTTAGAAGCAATAAGCATGTCACCCACATACAAAAAATAGATATAATCACCTCCACGAAGCTTTCAAAGGTAAACACAACAATCATAATCGCTTCAAAAAAACTCATGCTTCAGCATGAAGGAGTCAAATCGCTTGTACCACTGCCGGGGAGATTGTTTTAATCTATACAGTGACTTCCTCAAACGACACACATGATGCTCCTTGTCCTCAACCATGTAGCCCTCAGGTTGATGCATGTAGATCTCTTCATCTAAATCTCCGTGCAAGAAGGCTATTTTAACATCGAGTTGCTCCAGCTCAAGATCACCATGAACAACAATACTCAGTAGCACCCGAATAGAAGTGTGTTCACCATCGGAGAAAAGATCTCATTGTAATCTACACACTCTTTCTGTGCAAAACTCTTAGCCACTAGCCTCGCCTTGTACCTTGTACCACCAAGCTTTGAAGGATCTTCCTTTGTTTTATACACCCACTTACAGCCAATAGTTTTTCTTCCTGTGGGCAATGGGACCACTTCCCATGTTTGGTTCTTTCGAAGAGATTCCATCTCTTCCTCCATTGCAGCCAACCAACTCTTACTATCTTTATCCCGAATAGCTTCCTTAAAAGAGACCGGCTCGTCCTCCTCCACCGAGAGTGCATATTCAACCAAATTAGCTGCCCATAGTGCTTCAAGGGTTGATTAGCCTCGAGCTTCAGTACCTGCTTGTATGCTCGTTTTGGCCTAGTGGAAGTCAAACTATCCTTAAGTTGCTGTTGTTGTAGTGCATGTGTATTTTCCTACTGAAACTCATCATGCTCAAGCTCATCATCTACCTGACTTCCCACTTAAACATGACTAGAACCTGGTTGGTCTTTAGGTTCTATTTTGATAACCTGAGATTTAGAAATCTCGTCAGTTCTAACACCATCATCTTTGGGCGTCCTAACAATCATGGATTTCTCAACAAAGGTAACATCTCTACTGATCACGAACTTCGAATCTTCCGTATATCAAAGGCAAAAGTCTTTTACGACCTTTGCATATCCCAAAAATATAACCTTCTTAGCCCTCGCGTCAAGCTTTCCCTAGTTGACGTGATAGTAGGCAGTACATTCAAAAATTCTGAGCCTATCATAATCTGCATGCTCCCTTGATCATACCCCGTAGGGTGTATCACCATCTAATATAGAGATCGGTTCACTATATAGCAATCTATAGCAATCGACTCTACGCACCATTCTTTGCCCAAACCCGCATAAGATCGCATACTCACTGCTTTCTCCCGCAGTGTTCGGTTCAGTCTCTCTACAATCCCGTTCTGCTGTGGTGTAGATCTAACTGTCCAGTGTCTGGCAATGCCTTCCTGATCACAGAACTCATTGAAAGAACCATTTGTATACTCTATATCGTTATCAGATCTCAGTGTCTTCAATTTCTTTCCCGTCTTGTTCTCAACCGTTACCTTCCACTTCTTGAACGTCTCAAACACCTCATTCTTATGCTTCAGATTATAAATCCAAGCATATCTAGAATAATCATCTATGAAAGAGACAAAATATCTAGAACCACCCTTGGAAGTTGTCTGAGTCAGACCCCAAATATCTCTGTGTACATAATCTATTATCCCTCAGCTCTTAAAGTTGCTTCTCAGAAACTGGACCCTGTGTGCCTTTCCGTACACACAATCTTCGTAAAAATCTATACTAGGTTTCTTCAGATTCTTCAGCAGACCCTCTTTACCAAGCAGAAGTAGACCTTTCTCTGACATATGACCAAGCCGCCTATACCATAACCGTGTGTGCTCACATGGGTCTCCACCACTTCCTTCAGTTCCTACTACTGCATCTCCCATTACCGTCGTACCTAAGAGAGTATATAGATTACCCTGACGAACACCCTTCATCACTACAAGTGAATCTCGAACAACCTTCTTCACTCCGTCCTCCATCACAATCCTGCAACTGCCGGAGTCTAATGCACCAACTGAGATCAGATTCTTTCGCAAGTCGGGAACGTACCTCACATCCGTCAATGTTCGAACCACTCCATCATGCATCTTGATCTTGATATTACCTAACTCCACTGTTTTACAAGCATGGTTATTCCCCATCAATACGGTTCCACCATCAACGCCCCTGTAGGTAGTAAACCACTCCCTATTTGGACACATATGGTAAGAGCAACTAGAATCAAGTATCCACTTTTCAGATATATACTCGCCACCCATGACGATGTAGCACTCCTTATCACTCCCTTTCTCTGAAACGTAGCTCGCCTCTTCCTTGCCCTCACTCCTCTCAGTCTTGTTGTTGTTCTTCTTTCCACCTACTCTCTTATTTGGACAGTCGATCTTGAAATGTCTAACTTCACCACATTTAAAACACGATTTTTCCGCAAGAGGTCTCGATTTAGATCTAGACTTTCCTCCCTTGTCTTTTCCTCGCTCATTGCTCCTTCCTCTAGCAAACAATGCCTGCGCTTGTTCTTTATTACCACTAGTAGTCATGTCATTGGTTGCAATCTTTCAAAGATCATCCGCTAGAAGCGCCGTTCTAGTCTCACCCATCTTCAAATTGTCTCCTACAAGCATCAGTGTTTGCACTAGGTTCTCATAAGACTTCGGTAGAGACAGAAGTAGTAGAAGCGCCTGATCCTCGTCTTCAACTTTCACATCTATGTCTTTTAAGTCTGATATGGTCCTATCAAACTTATAGATGTATTCCCAGATTGATGAGCCCTCCTCCATCTTTCAAGTATATAATTTAGATTTTAAGTAGATCCGGTTCGTTAGAGTCTTCGTCATGAAGGTACTTTCTAACTTCTTCTACATGTCCGCAGCTGTTTCCTCTCAATCTACCAAGAAAGCTACATCCCTTTCAAGGCATAAGATAATCGACGCCCGTGCTTCCAGATCCAGCTCCTCTCAATCCTCATTAGACATATCCTTGTGCTTCTTCTCTTTTCCATCCAAAGCCTTATGCAATTTTTGTGAAATCAATGTGTTTTTTATCTGCATCCTCCAATAAGAAAAATCATTCTTCTCGTTAAATTTTTCAATCTTGAATTTTCCCATTTTGACCGATTTACTGATAGACGTCATTCTCTGTTTGTATTAACAAATCCGCTTCTCTCAGAAATCACCGAGCACCACCTCAAACCAGAATCTACACCACTTCCAATCTGAATAACAGCTCTGATGCCAATTGTTGGGTGCAGAGACACGCCCACACGCCGCGGAAGCGATATCACCTAAGAGAAGGTCCTGATTATATTCACGAAGGAAATATAATCACCGACGGGGATTAGCTCACGAATGAGATAATCGCCGAAGTGGGTGACATCGACCAAGCGAAGTCACACATGGACCCTGAGATTAAGACCAAGCTCAATCTTAAGATGGATCTTGTAGATCTGAGAACCTACAAACTATAGCCAATACACAATAAACAGCAAAGACACGAGATTTACGTGATTCGCCAAACTTGCCTACGTCCACGGGAGGGGTTGAGGAGAGATTCTACTATGAAGAAGAACACCGACGACTTGCACAATCCACAAGCTCGTCTAAAAGAAAAAACAAAAGCTTTGATTTTACACCAAGAGAAATTGACCTCTCCATTGTAAAACCTCTCCAAGCTCTTTTTTCTCTCTCTCTAACTTTTTCTCCTTTTTCTTCACACCTTACAAATCCTAGGTTTATTTTCCTATTTAAAGGGAATTAATTAAGGATTTTTCTTCATGTTTGCCGATGTGAGACTAATTAAGGTTTAATTCCCTATTTAAATCTCGGGCCCCCATCACGTTCACATATCCCTAGTCTTTGCCAGAACCACGGTAACAGTAGAAGAGACCAGTCATAGTTTGAGGGAGTTTGTTCTGGTGGTGAGTGTCGGAGATCAAGGTATGCCAAGATTTGTTTACATATGGGTATTGGAGAAGAGATTTTACAGGGAGATGAGAGAGGATTTCGATCAGAGATCATCTATGAGTTTGTTTATCGGAGGATGATTTCTTGTGAAGTCCATGAAATTGGAGGAGAACTCTCTCGGTCTCTCCTTTTCTAAGGAAAGAGAGCACCAGTACTTTACGAGGAATGTCTTGAGAGTTAACCATGGCATTGTTTGTACATAATTTGGCATTTGGGATGCAAAGCAATAAGAGGTGGGGATTCCAACTGAATGGTTTGGATCATTTCCTAGGAATTTTCTAGTTTATTCATTGAATAAATTATATTTTGAAGCCGGCAACCTTATTTCCTAGCAAGCTGTATCCCTTGCTATCTGCTTTCTGATTTTGTTCATACGAACGACCATAACTTCAGTTGTTGATTTAGATACAAAGAACTTGGATATCTCCTCCTTTCAAAGAGTATTCATCCAAACATCTTAAGATTAGAATCCCTAACGAATGGATTAACAGGAAATCTTGGATATTCCTTTTTCCTCATTTCATAACCTTCCCGGGAATATTTTTTATGGCCTAAAATAAACCAATCAAAGCAAACAAGAAGCTAGATTTTTACACTTGCCAATATACGAGCAAATTGAGGGAGAACTCCAAGTTTTAGTTCTTGACCGTGCAAATTTAAATTTACGGGGGAGTTTATATATATTGGAAACGATGTAATGATAGTATACGTTGACATCGATTAGTTGGACATCATTCGACTCTGATGCCTCTTTCATCATGTGCGCAGATATCTACTCAACCTGGAGGTCTGCAGACTATAGTAACTCTCAATGTTTTGAAACATAGTTCGCGAATCTCAATTCAGTTGCCAATCACATATTTGACTTTATCTTTAATATCTGTAGGTTTGTCAAATTACCTTGAAAATTGAAATGCACATTGCCCTGAAATTCCAGTCATCCCAAAGATTGGTACACTTTGCTTTAATCATCACTGGTTTGCTAGTCTCTAATCAGAAAATTGAAAACGGGAACGCAACCAAATGCCACAACTAGATTTCTCTTTAGAAGAAGTTGCAGTAAGTGTTAGAAAACAGAAAACGGTTACAGTAAAATTCTTACCAAACATGGCAATATTGAGCATCGGCAATATAAAGAACAGATGCGCATGGAATAGTTGCAAGGACAAGTGGATATCGTTCTGCAAAAATAATTTCATTGATGCTTTTATACTAAGTTTTGATTTCTAAGTGACTTGTCAAGAAAAAAAAACTATTTTTAATCTTCAGCTTAGCAGACAGCAGATGCTAGATAAAGTACGCCAAACAATAGATTCAGACAGCAAACCAACCAACGGTACAAACCCTTTATTCGAACCAACTTTTGAGTTTTCATTCAATAAACCAACTAGAGGGAAGAAAACAAAATTATCAATCAGAGCTCATACTGATTTGTTTGTCCTCCACAAACAAGATAACTCTTCAAAAGAACTTGACCATGCTAAAAATTTACATGTAAATTTCAAATATCACAAGCAACAAATGGTGGCTAGCTGGATACAATGGTAAAACGCTGGAAGATTAGCATAAATGAGCAGAAAGAGCTCTTCATCATGCATGGACAATGAACTATCAGCAGTCACACAAACTAATCATCCATTTTCATTCTTACCAGCTGCAAACTATAATTCTTGTGCATCTCTTGAATGAATAGCAACGTCAAATTCTGTTACAATTGCCTTACAGAAGGTATTCAGACAGAGACCATGCTATCTCTTAATCTTCTTTGGCTTAATTCTCTTGGCAGCCATATAAGTGACAGCAGCGGACAGAGAATACCTGCAGATAAAATAAAAGAAACCTGTTTAGATTTGAAAAGATCACACCCGGTAACTTTGTAAACATTCAGTTGTTTATACACCAAATGATATAGACACTAGTCTGTTTAGTTGTCAGCTACATCTTAATTTGATCTTCAATATCCATACATTTGTTAAATTTCCTTGAAAATTGAAATGCAGGGAACATTGCTCTGAAATTCCCATCATCCAAAAAATTGGTACATCCAATCATCATTCATTTGCTAGTCTCTAATCAGCAAATTGAAAAATGGAAAAGCAAATGCTATGACCAGATTTCTCTAAAATTAGTTAAGTTGTAGTCAATGTTGGAAAACAAAAACAAGTTGTAGACGGTTAGAAAATAACTAACCGTCAAACGAATAGCTCGAACGCTATGTAGGCCCCACCAAGGGCAAAATGATCATTTAACACGACCAACAGACTCATCAGAGCCATATGAGTCTAGAAATTGACTTAAAAATCTACAAAATCCTAAGTCAAAAAGCGGGTAAAAAACATGACTAAATCCAGATCAAAATAGGCTAACTCCACAAGCTTGGCCAACCTCGCACCAACAAGAAGTTAACTAACCCCGCACCAGCACAAGGTTAGCTAGTAGCCTATGCCATGTCACTTAATAGCAAACCCTGACATCAAATTTGCTGCATTAATATCAGCAGATTATGGTGGGGACATTTCCCTTGGGAACGCCGAGCTTAACCTCGTGCACCCACACCTCTCTGACGCGGGGTAGCAAAAGGCTGTAGCCCACCTGATTGGGGCAATCTCATTATATCTTAACCCCGCACACCCACCATTTCATGGTGCGGGGTTAAGAATTTGCCCACATTTTGGTGGCACACGCAGCTGTAAAAGCTAAAAATGACACTAAATGTCAAATAGCTGCGCGGTCAGGGTTGTGTTAAAGAACTGTCTGTTCTGATTAAAAACTATTCAAACTGGCAGTTCATGCAAGGATTCAACGTCGCATAAGGCCTTAACCTCGTGTAATGACCCCGATAGCCCACAGCCTTCTACAAAATATTAAATGCTGATTTGACCATGTTAACCTCGTGTTGAGGGCTAACCACTCTCCATGCAGGCACTGTTCGCCTACAATACAGAACCTTCACCATTGTGAAAGGGGCTGGAATTTTTGCTCTCAAGGTCAGCATTTTATCAGCTATTGGCTCTTGACTTCTAAGTTGTTTATCAACCTTTTAGCTTCTTCAAGCTTGGCTCATTGCCACCATTAGCTTCCTCATTAAGGTTCTCCTTGTCGACGGGTTCCTCTAACACCCCCAAGATTAACCTTCATCGGAGCTCCCTTCGAAACCAAATCTTTGCCCAGTCAACGAAGCAACGAACGAGTATCTTTTGGCACACATCCTCAAAATCAACAAGGGAAGCATACCTTCTATTTCTTTTCAAAATTCAAGCCTAGCAACAATGAAGAGCAACATGTCTTCTCCCAAAAAGGGGGCGAACACCAATTACAATAATCTTCTTAGCAAATGAAGGAAAAAATGGTAGTACAATCTATCAAACATTGTCAATAAAAAATCAGGTACACATTAAATATTTGCAAGAACACAAGTGGATAAGTGGATATGATGTTGCAAAAAATTTTCATTTATTTTTCTAAAACTTTGTCTCAATCTCTCTGCAACTTGTTAGGAAAAATAGTGTTTTAAAGGCGATGCGCCTCAGGCGCTCAGGTGAGACGATATTGTAACTTAGCGCCTTGCATATTGCCAGGCAATGAAGGTTGTTAGAATTAATATACGACTATAATCCTCAACCGTCACCATAACTTCAGAGTTTTGGTGTAATGGTTAGAACTTAATTTAAGATTGTATCAGAGCAACCAAGGTTCAAATCTTGCTGGCCATGAATTTAATGCATATTTTAAAAAATGTTACCGCTGCACAAGTCCAAAATTTCAGCCCATAAAAAGGGCCCTCAAACTGTGGGGTATGTTAGAATTAATATGAAACTATAATCCTCAACTCTCACCATACCTTTGGAGTTTTGGTGTAATAGTTAGAGGACTTAATTTAAGAAAGATTACTAAGGTGATCGCCTTTTGGCGCCTTAAGAGCTTGCCTTGGCGCCTGGTGACTTTGCCTTGGCACCTCATGGGCTCGTCTAAGGCATGTGGTGCAAGGCACGAGGTGTTTGTCTCTGTTTCAAAATTTTGAGAATGTGAAAGGTGTACAATAAAGTAAAGTTTATTTTTGTTATTAAATTTTGTGTTTCTTTTTTGCTTTTTTTGTTGAAATGTACTTCATTATCTATATCATTTTTGAGCACATGCCACAATTTGAACCTTAAAATTTAAAGTTTGCTGCTTAATTATGTGTTAGCCGTTACTAGTTAATATTACTACTCAATATTTGTTACTTACTACTTCATTTATATGGTTTATTTATTAGATTTGGGACTTTGGGTGTGATTAATTTGTCTTGTTGCTATTTATTGATACTTGCATATTATTTGTAATGTTTATAAATTTTGAAATATTTATCGCCTTGGTTCACTCAAGCAATTGCATTTTTGGCGTCTCTCTTCTCAGGCAACATGACTGTTTTAAAAAGCCTCCGCCTAAGCGTATGCCTAGGCCTACGAGGTACCTAGACCGCCTAACTAGCACCTAGGCGATACCTAGGCTGGCCACCTTAGTTTTGAGTGTTTAGAGAAACATTGTCTGCTTATGTGGACTACACCCTTTAGGCCTTAATCGTGATTTTCTGTATTGTAACCTCCACGTTCTCTAACCTCCTCCAAATCCTTTAACCTCCAAATATGAACACCTCCACTATCTTCTCCGACCTTCAGCAAAACCTCCTCGACCATTACTTAAATAAAAAAATCCGTCTAGACACCAGTTCGGCACCTAATCTTTCTATAACATTGACAATTACTATCAATTATTGTAATTAAAAAATAAAAAAAGAAAATCTCCTAGGCTCTAGGCGTCGGTTCTAACGCCGAAGCCTCCTAGCGTTTTCTTTAACCTTATTAGTTATTAGTATTTAAGTATGCATGATTTATTGTGAATCTAAGATTGCTTTTTCTTGCAAATTTATATGAATTTAATACATATTTTTATCAACTATTATAATTAAATAATTTTTAAAATAGCCAAACGCCTAGGCGTCTAGGCGCTAGCTCAAACACCTAATTCACCTAGCACCTTCTGTAACATTAAGCAGCATAGAACCTAATCTCCTTAACCTTGCCTTCGCTTTTAAAACACCGAGGAAAAAAATATTTTTTTCCCACTAAGCACACAGTAAATGCTAAATAAAGCAAGACTAGATAGATTCCTAGTATCTTTTGATTGGGAATTCTAAGTTCCCTTCTTCTATTCAATACTCTTTCCGTAGCGTTTCCTCTATTCAAAGCGCTCTTTTAGATTTTTCTTAAATAGGTTCCTTTTCTCTTTTCAAAGCTCTATTTTTTAAACTTTTTCTATCTCACATATTTTGTCCAAGTATCAAAAAGTCTAAAAGAAACCTTAAAAGTATATGTAAGGCAGGTGAATCAAATTCTATTTAAACCTAAACCTGCCCCGATCAATCTACTAACCAGCAAGTGGACTGACAATAAATCTTTTGTCAGTTTGACTGATTCTATGACTGAAATTCATTTGTTGGTCAATCAAAATCTTTGACCAAAACTACGATTGAACTTCATATCAGTCTATTTCAAGTCATAGAGAACATCCCGAACTTTCCAAAAACATGTTATAATAATCATTCTGATGTCAGAGTAAAAAGATATGACTCGAGCAATTTCCAAAGCTTTTCAGCTTTAGTATAACCTGCACATTTTAACTCGAGAGTCCCTTAAATACATACAAATGTTTGTTCTTGATCAAACTGGGTTAAATGCTCGGATAAGGTCATAGATTTGGTTACCATAACCTTCTAAAATAACTAAGCAAGCAATTTATCATAGAAAAATATGGAAAGCATAAGAAACATGTGCACGTATATGCCGCACACGCCACAGGACGCAGACATGATGTCAACAACATGCCGAATTTTTAAAATGTAGGATATGTGGCGTATAACCATATGAGTAGTACTTTAATGTGTTTGTATATAATGGACATCAACACATTTAGCGAGAAGGTATGAAAGTAGAATGAAAAAGATTCACTAGTTTAAATACATATTTTTCTGATCAAGTAACTGATCAAACAAGTACAATCTGAAAGTTCTACAAAACACGTCATATTGTACAAACTTATGGTGCCTGATGGCAAAGCTAGGTAGGGTACGGGGGAATGTCCTCCCAGTTTTCCTCTCTCTCTCTCTAAATATGTGTAATGTGCATGTATGCATGCATGCATGTGTTTGCATGTGTGTGTATAAGCCCAATAAGTAACTATCAAACAAGTAAAATCTGAAAGTTCTACAAAATACCATATTCTACAAGCTTATGGTGCCTGATGGCAAAACTAGGTGGGGGTATGAGGGCATGTCCTCCAAGTTTTGCCCCTCTATATGTGTGCGCATGTAATGTGTACGTATGCATGCATGTGTTTGTTTGTACGTGTATAAGCCTAACAAGTTGCCCATACCAACGAAGTGTCTACCCTTGATTAGTGGGGTGCTTAATCAGGCTAGTTATTAGCCAAAAATTCTAAATGACTATTAGCATTCAAGTGTCATTCCTCTTCTATGAGGGACTTCCATAGTTTATGGGTGTTCTTTCAGCGTTAGACTAATTAATAACTAGGTCTCACAAAATTAAGTGCCATTTTTTATTTTATGGGAACAATTAATCATATTTTTACTGTTAAGCTAATCTAAATAATTCCTAATACTCATATGAGGATACTCTGATTAGGTTTTAGATAGTACATTGATACTGCCACCCCGTTCCCTACCCGCCCACCAAAAAAACCCTTGCAACATTAATATTCAGGGATCTCTCAATAAAAGTTATGAGTTAATCAATCTTCAAGGGTGCATTTATCCAAAATTAGTCTTTATAAATAAATTGTCATAAAATTAAACCCACTTCCGTGATAGCATTTTTACGACGAAATTTTATTTTCTAAGGAATAATTATATTATATGAGATATTATAGAAAACTTAGTAATGGAAGCTGAGGGGGGTATACTATTGACAGGTACCACCATAAACAATGCAAAGGAAAATCAACTAGCCAAACATCCTAGTCTGGCTTGAAGGTGATGAGAGTGCCACTACACAAGAATAAGGTGAAGGAGAGCACTGGGTAGAGGAATGCTTCAAATGGTGGTAGCATCCTCATGAAACTTCTCATGCCATGAGAAAGACATGATAGAATTGATTAGGATAACAAGATGCAGCAGAAAAGTAAGGTTGATGATGTAATAAAGACGATAGAATAGAAGGTGCAAGGGGAAGAGATCATCATTCTCCTTATGATTTTTTTATTCTTTCTGATTTTTTAACATTATCACTTCTTCCATTATGCCAACAAAGGAAAGCATTTTTTGAGGGGAAACAACGGAAAGAAATTTGTTGATGCTTTCCCTCATTTTAGTTAGGACCTACTAAAGTTCAAACATACTCTCCGAGAATCCTTTCATCAATAAATCAGTCAGAAAAGAAGTCAGACACATAGTAAGTGCTCTTCAAAAGCAAACTATCACTATTCACAATTATAGAGATTGAACTATATCAACTGCGATGAACAATTTAATAGCACGTATGAAGCTTATCAAAAAAAAAAAAAAAGATGGGAAGCAGCTGTAAATAAAATAAAAAAACCTGAAGGACATACTTACCAAGTTATGGTATAATTTCGATGATCTTGTGGCATTACTGAAAATCGGATTAAGGAGTTGACATCTTTAGGAACAGGATAGGGATTAGTTGCACTAGCATTTTCATTTATGTCTTCAATATATAAAGTATCCTCTGGAAGACCGCAAGCACGAGCAATCATGGGAACATCAATATAAAACCACTGACCAGTTTTAGGATCATTTTCAGGAACAAAAATGCTTGGTTTCTCACTTCCACGAACTACTCCAATAACTCTAACAGGAGGAATATTAGGCTCATTCTCCTGCATGTTTGAAGAAGCAATATTACAATGAGAAGGAATTGATCTGCACATGGAATAAAGCTTAGAATGCTAAAGATTGAAATATTTTCATCTGCCGGCATAAAAACATAAAATTAGCAGACAATACAGATTGAACAGCACAAATCAACGACCACATGCATGGACATCCTAGTAAACAATCATAGGTTTGTGTGCTATTATAAAATAATAACTAGTCATTTACAGTTACAAGTAAATTCGAGGCGTTTTCCATCATAATTTACTCGTATCTTCTCTGACAATATGGTTAAATGTACAGTCTTTAAAGCATCAATTGCAGAAGGATGGTGCACCTCTAAATTGCATTCTAGGTATACTGTATCTATGTAGCAACTTCTGCAGATAAATTTATTATGAAAAATAATGTCCTGAAATACAAATAACGTGCTCTGTATGTCAGCAAATTTTTATTATGTGTTCATGCAATATAAATAGAACTAAGGCTACAGATTTAAACTTGATTCCGTGCACCAATAATCAAAATACTCTGAATAATATGCATGTCAACAACATCTTCTTTTATATGACATGAAACCACCATAAACATCCATGGGATTATTGACAGCTATCTGTATTATGTATGTTGTTTCACAAAAATATGAGCAATCAGAAAGCATAGAATTGGCAGTCATCTGAACCAAAAGGTGATGTCAGTTCACCTTATCAACTTTTGATTGCTTAGCCCAAAACTTCCACCAAAGCGTTTCCTTGTTTGGCTGAACCTCTGCTGCTCTTGATGCTGAAGAAGTGCCATCTGAATCATTTAAAGGCTTGTCGCGCCAACCACGGGGAACCCATCCTCTGTTAACAAGGATAGGTAGCTGCACACTGACAGGAGATTTCTTAAGAAAGTAGATAAGTGGACAAGATGATAATTAATTGGGGAACTACGTAGGTTAACCATAATCATACCAAAAGGAAATGTTTGTATAACTAACTAACTGAAACCACTTACTTGAGCTTAATGCAAACAGTATATTATTACTACTCAGCACAGTTTAATTCATATGATAAACTAGATGTTCTTTTTTACTACATTCCAGAAATGAAAGATATTATATCGAAGTTTCTAAGGGTGTTCGAGGTAAGAAAGTCAGAGTGACACAAAAAGATGTTACACCAAAGATCATCTTCGACAGACTACCGTTTTCAATTTTTTTTGCTTCATCAAGTCAATGCACTTCAGTATTATTTTAAGTGAAAACATGCCCAATACTTGTACTTCATATTGACAACCTTCTTCTACGATAAGGATTAAGCAGTGAGTATTCAAGAATTTTCCAAATCAAAACTTAATGACTCTTATTTCATGTGAAGTGTCTGCTTAGAAAGACCTCATTAAACATGCAAGGCAATTATTCACAGAATTTTAGGAAATATGAAATGTGCAGAAGTTTCAATAGTGACCTAAAAGTTGGCAGTAATTATATGGATTTCTAGCACTTTGTGTAAATTCTTCAAATTTCATGGCGTTGGTTACATTAATAGAACTAGAGCATTGTTTAAGGTGCTTATGACATGACCTCTCTGAAGAAATATTAACAGTGAATTTATACTTCTGCGGTCTATCTCAGCGTTCAAGAGATAGGCTTTTCCAAGACTAAATGTTTAATCTAAGAATTGGAAAGTAGCTCAAAGTAAGAGGGACCTGCAGGTTATAAGGGAGAAAATACAAGCATTTAATTCCTAAGGCTTGTGATAGAGGGCCACAATTAGGGGTGGCAATTTATGACCCGACCCATTAACCCGACCAGACCCGACCCGTTTATAATGGGTATGGGTCAAATTATATGGGTCAGGTCATAAACGAGTCAACTCAAATTTACCCATTTATTAAATAGGTCAATTTGGGTTGACCCGAACAGACCCATATAACACAAACACCAACCCAAATAACTAAATGACCCAGCAACTCTGAGTCTCTCATAATCGCTCTCTGGAAACAAAAAAAAGAAGAGCCCTAGATTTCATCCCAAATCATCACGGAGCTCAAGCAATGAGCGGCGAGCGGCGGCAATTGGAGGGGCGACGAGCATCAGAGAGTGGCGATGAGAGGCAAGCGATGACCGGCAGCAGGTGAGAGCTTGAACTTTGCTGTAAGTTTTCATTTGACTCTCTTTTTCTTATTTCTATCCTTTTCTTTTCTCTGTCTCTAATTTTTACCCGCAATTCTCTAGTTAAAGATGCATCAGATTCTCATGATTGCTTCAAATTTCTATTAAAGTCTGAATCTTTATAGGTTTCGATTGATGATTTAACTTTGATTTTTGTGATGGACTTGGCTGTTCTTTGTTAGCCTTTTTTATATATGAAATTTCCAGGAACAAATACATCATTGTTTCTTTCTTGTCCGTGAAGTTAAGATCACTTCACATTATTGAACTCTATTGGAGGTACCATATCTTAATTATTTGGCTATCCTTAAAAATAAAAAGAGGGGAATAATTTTGTGAACTGTCCAGCTGTTATAAGCATTTTTCTGCAGAGCAGTGTGCCTCTCTGCCATTGAGCTATATACAAGTTGATGTCTTATTGTTCTTGGCTATGTGCATCAAAGCTATAAACAAGTTATACGGGTCGGGTCGGGTAACCTGTCTAATAAATGGGTCAGGTCGCATTGACCCATTTATTAAACGGGTCGGGTCGGGTCAGGTCACACTTATACAGGTCAGGTCAACTATGACCCGACCTGACACGACCCGACCCAACCCGTTTGCCAACCCTAGCCACAATGATTAACAGGACATTAAATAACTAACTACCTATATAACACGAGCTATTTCAGAACAAGGGATGGAGAGAAGAAACAGGCATACCATAAAGATGAGGTCCATGACATACATGTAGAATGTAAATGAGCAAGTGTAATCCTAACTGAAGCATAAAAATTGTCATCTCCATGATTATTAAACAAACAATCTACATTTCCATAAAGAATACCTGTTATTGTCATCATATGTCTTTGGAATTAAAGGAGTAATAATGTAATATCCATTCTCTGTCACTCCAGAGATGCTTCTAGATCGAGGACCAACATAAATGGACTTTCCCTCATCAAAATACCCCTCGCAAAAGACCCTTCTGAATTCCAAAGAATCTGAATTGTATTTTGAAGATGTAAACTCTTTGTTCCACACTATGGGTTCCATCTCTAATCTCTTCCTTCTATATTCCAACATCTCCATCTGAAACAAAGAACACATGAAGCAAATCGTGACAAATTCCTATCAAGAATGGACTTTTTTTGGAAAGTAAAACCGATCTAATACCTTCTCCTGCCTTCGGAGAATCTGCCAGGTTCCGAGCCCAAAGGTGATAGCACCAGGTACAAAGAGGAGAAATCTCGACCATTTTGCCCTTTCCTTATCTGCAAATGAAATAAAATATTAGTCGAAAATTTACGAAAGAGAGAGAGACAGAGCACACAGAGAGGGGAGAATGAGACCTTGAGCCTGAGATGCGGCGGTCTGCGACGGCGGGAGAGTTGATTCGGCGGTAGAGAAGGCAGAAAAATGGATCAATTGTTGGGAGACTCGATGGATTGAAAGGAGAAATTTTTGGCCTTTTAGGGTTTTAGAGAGAGAAGCCGCCATTGTTTGGATCAAAGCATTCGGTCCCCAATGCCTCTATTTCTTTGGGTTCATTATAAGGTGGGCTTAGGCGGGTATCTGCGGCCTGTTAGGCAACTCTTTTGAGGCTGGCTTTGGATGCAGGTGAATGAGGGACACGGAAGGAAGGTAAATAGATTAAGGTGAAATTTTCAAAGTACAGCCATTTTCAATTTTAATCTTTAAAATTGACTCACTACAAACTTATTTATAAAAATTGGCTCCATTTCCACCACATTAGCGGCGCGGCTAGAAATTGAGTTAATTGAAAAAAAAATGATACTTTATACTTAGTCAAGGTTTGCAATCTCGACTGATTAGAAGGCACCTCAAATTAGTCAAGTTCACCAACTCCAATTATTTAGAAAACGAGTTCAAAATAGTCAGGGTCTCCAACCCCAACTATGTGGCATGCTCTCAAAAAAGGGCTAAGTCTGAAATAGACGGGTTTGGGAAACCCATTAATTTCATTATCCGAGAAGTGGGCCCGTCATTAAAAACGTAGATGGGTTTGCCAACCCCGTCTACATTTTTAGTTATATATAGAACCAGCGCTGAGAAGTGAGAACCGATTCTAACTTCTCATTTCTCATTCTCTCTTGCTCCAACTTTTGACGAGGACAGTCGCTAATTTGCAATGGGCCTCCTAGGGATCTTTGGATTTCTATCACTCTATACCAAAGTAATTTCTATTCTTTCTCTCTTCTTCAACATTTAGATCTAGGATTTTCATATATTTCTAGGGTTTTCTTCAATATCTGATATCTAGAGCTTGTAATTAGGTATCAATTAGATATCTTTGTAGTGATTGTGAATCTTTGTGTGTGGTAAGATTTAATTGAAATTGTAGTTCTAGGGCATAGAATGCTCATATTGGAGTTTAGGGTTTTCATTTATTTTTAAGGGTTTTGGTTAAAGTTAGGGTTACATATATATTTTTTTAGGTTCAAAAATGATATAGTCTAATTTTTTTTCAGAGGTTGAACAATATAGTATTTATTGCTTGCTCTTATGGTGGGAAAATTAATTATAGAGTTAATAACATTCCTACGTACGTTGGTGGGGGTAACGGCATCATTAATAATCTCGAAATCATGTAGTTTCGATGGCTTGATTAAAGAATTACACTAAGTTACTGAAATTGATCTAAGAGAGTATGGACTAAAAGTAATATGCAAATGGCCCATAATGTTTTACAGGACGTCTGCAAATGCAATTCAGATCTCAAATGATCATCACATGAGTACTATGTTTAATTTGAGCAATATGCAACCAACGGTAGAATTAGTCATTGAAAATGTTCTATTTAGTTCGAGCCAAATGTTGAAACCTTCGGGAGAGTTTGCATGCATGTTAGACTTAGGAGTTGGCTCTCATGGTTTTCTTTCATCTCTAAACAAAAAGAACATGTCTCAATTTGAACACCTAAGTGGACTTTAATTTGGGGGAACGTCAAGTGTCATGAACAATGAAGCTCCATACCAAGATATGAGACCATTAACGGGGGAGTCAATTGAAGAGGATAAAAGTAGCGACGACTCTAAAGGTGAAGAAAAAGATGGTGCACCAATTGATAGTATGCAATTTAAATTGAAGATGTTGAAGAGAGCCCAAGATGGCCTAACGAGGCTTATGTCAACAATGAATATGTTGAGTACGAAGATCCACCTCCCGACGAGTTTGAAGATGATGAGTGGTTTCGTTCTTCCACAGAAGAAAATATAGATTTCAACCGAAGTTTAAATGGTAAAAGAGATGAGGACTTCACTTTTAAAGTTGGAGATTTATTTGAGACTAAGGAGAAATTGGTTGATGCTATTCATCATTACTCTACCAATGCCGAAGCCAAATTCATGCAGGTTAAAAGCAATCGAACAACCTTTGATGCAACTTGTTTTATGAATATAGAAAGAAAAGGTCAACAAATTGAAAATGTAGCTGATTATGCATGTCCTTGGAAGTTATATTCATTTATCAAGAAAAAAACATGATGGGAGTTCGCGGCGAAAGTTGAAGTGATTGTCATTGATTGAACTCGTCACAGCTTTTTGGCTTTTACAACGAAATTCAAAATAAAAATATCACCTTTTTTAGGCTTACAATGAAAATCAACAAAAATTACAACTTTTTGACCCTTTTGTGAACAA
>JBAKGM010000139.1:29390299-29403205 GCA_037177215.1 Asparagus racemosus
TATGGGTATGCTTGGTACCAAGCACTACTTTTGGTGCTTGGTAGTGAGGTGTATCAATCACATCCACTCTCCAACACATGTGATTGTGGTCCCACATTTGAGGAGTGGATGTGATTGATACACATCAACTACCAAGTACCAAGTACCAAGCATATCCATTTTTCTCTCTCTCTCTCTCTCTCTCTCTATATATATATATATATATTCTTCATATATATATCCTGAAATACTTCATATCGACTCCAACTTTGATAAAAGCTTCGCAAATGACATCACTTTCTGTAACCTCAATATCAAGACTCTTCAACATAAAAGCAAAAAAAGGAAGCTGATGAGCGTGCATCGATAAAAGGCGTGCTACCTATATAGGCTACAAGAATAGCCGGAACTGAATCCCTGAAAATATTAATAAAACTGAGAATATCTACCAAAACCATTGACCTATGTTGCATGGGTACATCACGGGTACGGGATAAGGCAAATTTGTTAATGGTAGGGTGGGGGCACGGCCATATAAATATTTATATACATATATATTATTTATTAGAAGCAATAATTGATATGAGAAAAAGGATGAGAATTAAAATTCATATAACATTTCTATGTTTCTTTTATTATGTGGATTATAAATTGGAAAATCACTAGTTTTTTAACTAGACATCCATACGACCCTAAAAAATCATAATTTGGAACCTGACCAATGTCCAACGAGTTTCAAGAAGTGGATGTGAAATGTAAGATATATGTCCAAAAAATATATAACTAGTGTTTTAAATTAAAACATGTATTGTATAAATTAGTTCATGCCAGAATAAATATATGCATTTATGCAAGGAGCCTCCAAGAAGTTTGGGTATGGGTACGTGTCGGGTATGGGTACGGATTCAGATTAGAAGTATCCGGGTAACATATTCATTGACTATGATGAAAGCAACAATAACAGATAATAAACACTGCACACAATTACCTGAACAGCATCGGCAGCAGCATAGCCAGCTGCTTGTCCACCCATGAATTGAAACCCATTACCGAATCCACATAACAACCCTGCCAATAATGCCCATTGCCTTCCCTTCCAATCTTTAAGATAAGCTGTGAAGGATGATTTTGGAAGCCCAAGCACAGGCTTGTAAAGAAATCTTATGTTTAATATGATTGCAATGATAAAACAAGAGATCGAGAAGTAGAAGAATGCGGTGTAAACCACCAAATGAGGCACCCCTTCTTTCAAGGTGTGCCATTGATCGTTGGTTGCCAGATTGAATGCTGGAGAGAAAAGCGAGAAGCAAATGCCTGCAAAGAATACAATACCAAGTCCTACAAAAGTTTTTGCCCCTAGTACCTGAAATTTTAGATATTTGGTTAAAATACACAAAAAGGGTAAATTTCACAAAACCCCCAATAAGTTTGGAAGTTTTCCGCTTAACACCCAGAAAGTTTGAAATTGTCACTTAAATCCAATAAGTTTTATGAGAAAACCCCCAAAATTAAAACTGTTAGTTACAACGTGTCACATGCAAATAACATACTGTCAAAAGACCAAAATACCCTACTTCTTTAAAAAACAAAACCTTTACGTTCTCTTATATTTTTCACACTAAAATTACTTTTCCCCATTCTTTCTCCTTCTCACTACTCGCATTCGCTCCCACATCGGAGCTCCCAGTCTCCAAAATTTATTTTGGTGATCTTGTCCTTCAAAACTCTAAATTGATGCTATTTTATGCAATGCCATCATGGGGGTTAAGAAAATATTAAAATATTTTCGGGGTTTTCTAGATTTTCTAAACTTATCGGGATTAACTGAACTTTTCAAAAATTTTGAGGGTTAATTTGAAAACACCCAAACTTATCGGGGATTTTGTTAAATTTACCTAAAATAAATTTTGAGCTACACGATAAATTCTTCAAATTTAACAAAAATTTCTGAAAGTTACTAACCTTGATTGATCTTCTGTTTTCAAGCTCAACAAGGTATTCTGCAGTTCCAGCTTTTGCTTTTTCGGACTTAACAGAGTCTGAAATGTAGCAAACTTCATCCTCCAATTCCTTAGCTAGATTAGCAAAGGTAAATCCCAAAAAAGAAAAATGAATAAAATAAAAAGGAGAAAGAACTAATTACACAATGATTTCAAATGGTGATTAGTTACCCTTGCAATTACTTGAAGAACCACAAAGTTTTTCTTCATTATCAGCTGCATTGGATGAATGTACAGCAGACCCCAGACATACTGCAATCAAGAAGCATCCAACTCCAGGGAAAAGAATCTCAGCTTTATTGATGCGATCATCTAAGAAATAGTTCAAGGTTGTACCTGATTCAAACAAATGTTATATGAGATTAAAGAATAATATCATCTAAATTTAGAAACATGACTCTGACTAATTGCACCATTATAAATTTAGACCATGGTAAATGAGTAAGACAAGCATATACCGATAACAACGGTTATGCTGGAAGTGATCACTTCTGTTACTGAAAGACCAACAAAGGCCCAAGCATATTGAGTTGCTAAATTCCCAAGGCTAAGGACAATTCCACCAGCCATAGCAAATAAGATCGAAGGCCAGTTATCCTGAACTCAATTCAGATATATTAGGTAAGTGCTAAGTGTTAGAGCAAATAATCTAGAACAGTAAACATATAGTATTTGTTGTGTCCATATAATGTAGCGAGAATGAGATACACTATCAAAAGAATTTTGATCATATTATTGAAACTTTTAGTGAGACCACAACATGACGTCAAACATGAAGATGGAAGGAAAGTGATGTGGAACGGCTAAGTTCTAAAAGCTTCCTTGAATACCTTCTCGAAATATTTTGGCTTCAAAGGCTTATGTTCTAAAGTACATATCAATGTATAACTCTAAAAACTAGTAACTTAGAAAATATATAACATATAAAGCACTACTAAGATTTTAAGAAGATTTCGATCTTACATGAAAAATCCGAATTTTAATATACTTCTATGAGCAAATCTTCTCCAGGGTGCTTCTACAACATGATGCAGATAATTGCAAAAGGGATTTCTTGATATTTGATTTAAAATCCAACTTAAATGCTACGCTAATAGAATCTTAGAGCAGTATGCACAGAAAGTTACAGGCTCGTTATCAAGCTAATGTACCAGAAGTATTACAGGAGTTAAGATTTAAATGTCTCTTCCAAGATGTAAATCCCGTCAGGTGGTCAGGAAAATATCAGAAAATGTAACTGAAACATCGAGTAAATTAAACAATTCATCAGGTTGGAAACTTTCTTCCTATTGGCAAATTTATTGATGATGAAAAAAGGTACAATTTCAAATTAAAGTTCTTTTTTTTGTATCTTTTTACAAGTTAGATTAATATACGTAATTCAGAACTTTTGTATAAAATTAAAGAAATTGACAGGTGAATTATGTCCAATATAATGTTCCGAATCAAATGTGATTATATTCATTTTAGTTGGTTTAGCTAACAATATGATTAATCTTATTTGGTTAACCTAACACTGTGATTATTACTTTCTAAAAAGAAAACAGTAGCATTCTAATTGAAATGGACCTCTTCAAACTTGAAGTCTTAAATACTACAATCATGGCAAAGCATAAATATTTCAGTAAAATTCTACCATCACATCCTTTCTGCTGATAACCTCAGCAATTTTACTATTTCCCCCTTGATATTTAGGGAATAAGCAGAAGCAACGAACCTGGGTAAGCTGAGTGAAGAAATTTGGCATATTCGGCTTGCTATCTCCAATTTGACCAAAAGTTAAAGCAATAAGAACGGCAGCCAAAAGATTTGTGATTGAGTAATCAAGATAAGTGTGCTGCGGGAGACGACCCCTCCTCTCTAAGAGAGTTAAAACAGCAGGCCAAGTGCCCAAGAATAACAAGGCAGCCAGCATAAGTGCAATGGCACCTCCTTTATCTTCAACCACATACATCTTTAAAAGTCCTTGTTGATCCAAGGAAATTTCAAAATTATCCTGAAAAATCCAACATATTAGTTTATTAGATACCGATCAATGGAATCTCTTGATTAGTGTCTATAAGTAAATTCAGCTAAAAAAGCATCAGAAGAATATTCAATTCAAAGCTAAAGAATTAACTAAGAAAACAAAGCATGCAAATGCAATTCACAACCACATGAACATGCTTTTGTCTTCTACTCATCTTATATTATAATCCTTTATTAATGATACAAAAAGATTACGATGTGTGTTGAGCTTCTCCAAAAATTAAGAGTACCCAAAATAAAAGAGTATTTTTGACACAGATCCTAATGTACGGATCGAACTACAGTGCAAAACAGAAAATTTTGAAGCTCTTGGACACAAATTCAATTCACGTTTAATAAATATGAAATTAAGGATATTAGTTAATTAACTATAAAGGAAAGCAAGAATCAAGAAACCACAGTAGAGATAATTCATTCAGAAACTAAAAAAATATAACAGCAAATGACAAGTAGAAGAACACCTTGCCTTCTTTCTGCTTTTGGGTATCAGAAAGCAAAACAATTTACCGAAAACAACAGTATTTGGGGTCTCGACAATCAACACAACTTTAAAATGGACAGAGCTGCCAAAAAAAAAAATCTAAGTGGCTACAGCCAAAAGAAGAGATTAATGTTTCTGCTCCTTTTGTTGTGTTTTGGCAACAACCAGAGCAAGCTGTTGATGATATGTTGACTGTGACCAAAGCAGGCACATGGAAGAGAGAAAGATGCGAATAAACAATCAAAATAGAACAATTTCTGAATCACAACTTACTAAAGGTGAACAAGGTCTCCATTTCTGAAAACCACAAGAAAAAATATATAAAGCAAAAAGGAAAAACTCAAGACTCAAAGATTCTATAGGAACAAAATCAATATCAAGTTTAGAATTTGGGAACAAAAACAAGCATAGATTCAAGGATAATGGAAGATACCCATCAAAGAAATTCAGGAAAAATAGGAACTTTCACGAATAAACACATCAATGAAACATCAACCATTGACCACTATATTGGATTTTTAGACAACCCAAGTGGGCTAAAAAGACTTGGGATCACTCTGAAAGTCTTGCCTGCCGAAAATTTCTACCAAAAAATCTGACTCCATTGGAGAAAACTGCAGGAATGACGTCAGCCATCATTATAGAAATTTAAGGAAAAAAAGGGAAATAAAAAGTACAGGTGAGGATGAACAGGCTCCAACAAAATGTCATCGATTAGAGAGTATACGAATAATGCAAGTACCTTTAATTGAAAATGACAGAAATTACTATAGAATTCGATTGCAGTCAGCTATCAAGAGTTTTGGGAGGACCCAGGTGGCCCAAAACGTCAATGGCTAAAGAGGAATCTCCCTTCTATCATGAATGGCTAAAGTTGTCAAGGTATCTCCATTCTCTCATGGGGCTAATTTAGTACAATATAAGGAGCTTAGATGGTTTTTATGCAGAGTTTCCTCTGGGATTTTGACTTCTAAGGAGAGCAATTCTAACAAGCTACGCCAGTTGTCAGATTCTGGTGAAAGATTCCCGGTAGGTGACTCGTATCAAGATGCGATATAACAAGGATGCGGTAAAAGAGGAGAGGTATTTTCAGATATAGATGGAAACCATGTTTAATGTTTGCTTATATAACAAGGATGCGGTAAAAGCGGAGAGGTATTTTCAGATATAGATGGAAACCATCTTTAATGTTTGCTTTTTTTTTTCTTTTAATAACCCACTTTCAAATTGAACCCAATACCGTGAGAGTTATTTTAGAACCTCTAACCGTTTGGATCACTCGCGATGGATTGATAGAAATCACATTATAAGTAGTATTCCCTTGCAATATATCACTTTCGGTACCGTTAGGTAAGGGGTTAAGGAGAAGAGTTAGCTATGTTAACCCTTCCATCATGAAGGGTTAAAAAACCTTAATTTTGCTTGGATTAGATATTTAACATGAACGGTTAACTTTTTTGTGTTTGGCAATTGAATAAGGGTTAAGTAAATTAATCTATTTTTTTATTAAAAATTATTAGCTATAACCTTGTTGAAAGTAGGAATCGTTGCAAATAGTAGAGAACTATTTTTTACGCTGAAATCAAATTTAAAAAAGAAAATTAGAAGTTTTCGCTCTTGGCTTACAAGCCTATAACATATACATGTATGTCATGACACCAAAGAACAATGGAACTATTTTTAGCAATGCCCGAAGTTAACTCACTTAATATTACTTATTTACATGGATGGAAAACTTTAATAATAAGTTTTTATGATAGAGAAGAATATTTCCCCTACGTTGAAATATCTTTCCCTCAAATACCTACTATAGATGGTTATTATAGACAACTTACAAAATATCTTCTTACTATAGATAACATAAAGATTCTGTTTTTAATTTCCTAAACTGACTATTCGTAATTCATAACCCTGTACGCGAGAGGAGGTGGAGTAAAATGTTACTCTGCCTTCTTATGCGGTTTAGTTAACCCGTCATTTGGCGGGTTAACTAAAAGTTAAACCACACGTATGGGTTTATTAACCTTCGCTCAATTTTTGTTTTTGGAAGGTTTATTAAGGAGGGGTTAAACCTCCTTAACCTCTCCCTTAACCTGTTGCCAAATAGGGCCTTGGGGTCTGCTTGGTTCATCCCTAGATTATTAGGAAACCCCATTTTTATGTGGATTGGGTATTTCCATGGTTTTCCATTGGTTTTCTAATATTTTGTGTTTTTATTAAATTTGATAAAAAACCACAGAGAAATGGAAACATGAAAGTAACACTTTCCTATTATTGAGTTTGGAAATGACCCAAAAACAAGTTAAGCAAAAATTAAAGTTTATTATTTTGGAAGTTTTTCTCGGTTTGTTTGGGCAAAAACATCATTGGAAAAAGGGCATAAGGTGAGCATAAGAAACCAAAATGCGTCCCCCCCCCTCGATTATTTAATCATTTTTCACCCATTTGCCAACCTATTTTTGCTCCAAAAGAGCGGATTTGGGTTTTGCTATTCTTGCTTACGTGGGCTAACATTTTGGGCCAAAGTTTCTTCAAATCAAAGTGAGATCCAAACAATATAATAGGAAACTAAAACCATTAAAATCTGACAGATTCCTACTGTGTCAAATTTTTTATTTCTTATTCAAGGGGTTTCACACCTAAACAAACAGCCCCTTGGTCAAAAATTGTACAATTAATATTCCAACTACAAAAATTGCCCTTATCAGTACCACATTTTCTTCATATGTGAGACACTTGGCTTTTTTTTATTCCATTCGTTCTCTGTTGCGATCTTAAAGTTTTGTTTCATCCATATCGCCATACAATTGGACGAGGAGGAAGAGGAAGAACTCGAGGAGGAGGAGGTTGAAGAACTCGAGGAGGAGGTTGAAGAAGAAAAAGAAGAATTTCAATACAGCAAATTCTTTGAAAAGGAAGAAGAAGAACAAAACCCTAATCCTAATCAGAGACCAAAATCCTCGGTCTCTGAATCCATCACCCATCTTTGTCTACATACATTTTTAGAATCCAATTTAATTTTTTCTACACACCTTCCTCATGGGGTTGATATTATAATTATACTATAACTGGATAGTTGTGCTCTTGCAACTTTTGTGCATATTTATTATGCCCCTATCAAGTTTTTGGCACTGTTGTCGCAAAAAGTGCTTGCCCTTCATGAGATGAGACCCAAATCTGAGGCCCCTTCACCTTATCAGCCCCCACCTCTGCCTCCATCACAGCAGGATTCATCACCATCACCACCACCACATCGTCAGCCTGCTACATGACCCGTGTATGAGGAGGACATCGACAGTACTGATACAGAGACGGATGATGAGGATGTGGATATCACAAGGACTGATGATCAGGATGATGAGGATGATGATGAGGATCAGTCTGGTGATGATGAGCAATAAGGTATGTTTCAATTTCATATCACCCCTACTTGACTTATATTTTGGCATCTATTCATATTATATACTGTGATGTTTATGTGTTTGAGTGTTATTGCTAATATTTGCCTTGAGGACAATGCAAAGCCTAGGTGCGGGGTGGGACTAGTTTTTCTTTTAAGCTTTCATTTTCACTTTTTGCTTGCTTTCTTTTTTTTTCTTGCATTTTTTCCCTTTCCCTTCCTTTAAAAAAAATCTCACTTGCCAAATTGAGAGAGCAAAAAGAATAGTGTGAAAAATGGGCACCAATAAAAACTCTTTTGAAATCCAAGGTGGCTATATCTTACGAAGCTTAAGTTGACCAAGTGATTAAGCCCTCGGAGAATTTTTTATACGTAATGACTTAAGCCCAATTAAATTAGGATCTATTGGCCCAAAACTCGTTGCATGGTCACTTAGAAAGACCGATAAAGTAGAGCAAAATCATCAATGAATAAAGAGATGTATAAAATAAAATATTTTCTAAGAAATTTACTTTGGAGTTATACATAAAAATATATTCCTAAGTAAAAACTAACCCGAATTAGATTATTTAAAGATAGCAAGTGAATTAATTATACATTGATTTTTTCAAATTGGTAAGTTGACCAAAATTTATGGGTATATTCACTGCAAACCCTCACTAGACTACAACTCGTCCACTAGTCTAACCTAGGGGTTTAAAGACTTGTTGTATATCCTAAATACAATCGTGATTCCTGTGAAACTGAGTTAAGATTTTATTTCTTTATTTTCCCATTTTTTTCTTTACTAGAGCACCAGTAAAAGTTTAAGTGTGGGGGTATTTGATCATTATATTTTATTACACTTTTATACCCTCATTATTTATTTTATTTAAATAAATATATCACTAATAATATGTTTTTATCTTAATTTATAAGAAATGAAGAATTAATGAATTAGAGCCCGAAAGAATAAAATTCTCTTATTTTTCTACCATCTATTGAAGCCCAATATCAAATTTTGTTATGAATCAATCGGTCCACCAACTGATTGGTCAATCGGTCGACCAACTGATTGGCCAACTAATTTGTTCGTAACAGAAATAGTGTATAGTTGAGATTTATTTCTTGAAGCTTAAGCCAAATCTAATGGCTCTTGTTGATTGCTATAAGGTATAAATTAGGGTAGAGGTTAAGGGGTTTGAGTGCGAAACTTTTTATAAAAATTCTATTTGTAGAGGAGAGTTACTCTTAATTGAGAAGACCTTCTAAAATTATAAACTTTTTAGTTTACAATAAATAAATAAAAAATTTCTCCTTTTAAATTTTTTTCTCTTCTTCTTTGTTGATGAAGATGAAGATAAAGATTTACTTTCAAGGGGCCAACCCATTACAATGTAAGTTTTTAGTTTTCTCATTTATTTTCTTATTTTAGAAATTCATATTTTAGAATTTTATTTTTTTATTTTTATGTTGATAGATTAGATTTATTTCATGCTTTCTAGTGTAAATTTACTTTCATGTTCTTTTATTTTTGTTTGTTAGATTTTCTTTATGCTTATAGTATAGATCTTTATTTCATTCTTCTTATTCTTGTTTTTTTAGTTAATTTTTTATTTTTCTTGTAATTTAGATCTCTTTCTTTTATGCTTTCTAGTCTAGATTTTATTTTCTTATTTTTATTTTATAAAATAAGTAACTAAACTTGTAGGAATTCTAGGATTGTATAAAATTAGTTTGATTTCTCTTATGATTTGTGGATTGATTACTTATATTTAAAATGATTAAGTTTAGGATAATCAACTAGAGAACTAATTAGTAGAAATTGTTTTTGATAATCTATGCTTATCTTGCATGATTTTATATGTTATGCTTATGAATTCTAAAATAACTATCTGGTTATTATTCTTTTCAGGAATGAAGTTTTGCTTGGTTGATAAATTGGTAGATTATACTTTTTTAGTAAATTGATAATCTATGCTTAGTAAATCTTAAGTAAACTATGTAAAAAGAGAGTAGTTCATAAATTCTAAATGAAATTAACTAGTGGATTTAATTATGGATTCCTATCTTCTCTACTTGATTTCCTTCCCTTTTTACTCATCTTGATTTTTGTCTTTTTAATTATTTTTACTTCTTGATTTTGTTCTTTTATATTTTCTTTATTTCGTCTCCTCGTTTATTATTTAATTTCCTTTATTTGTTCACCCTCTTTCTCCCTTGTTGTTCTAGTTTTATTTTATTTGTAAATAATCACACACTCTCTACATCTCTACATTTTCACTCCTCTTTGTCCATACACATTTCTAGAATCTAATATAGAATTTTTTTTACACACCTTCCTCATGGGATCGATATTGTAACTATACTACAACTTGACAGTTATCATCTTACAACTTTTGTGCATGCTTATTATGCCACTATCACTCTTCTATAGAGAGTTCGTCTAATTCTGTGTTTAGAACTAGATTCACTTGCCTTTAAATTAAGGTGAGGCTTAGGGAACAACTTATATTAAGTGATGTTCACTTGGCCATGAATTTCAGGAGGGTTCGCTCAATTTTGAGTGTTTAAGCGAAGTTCGTTGATTGGTAGGGGTTGCCAAGATTGTTGTTCTTAGATCTGTGCCTTGATCTATGGCTATGATCTTGGCGGTCAAAAATTCAGGCGAGATTCATCGAACGACCTACTTTTAGGTTATCTTTTAGCCTTTGAGTGGTCTAATCTCTCCTCGTAAGTAGTGATTATGGAGATAAGTTCGGTTAACATGCTTATAAATAGCTCTTTCATTCCCATATTCTTCATCATCATCTTCATCTTCATTTTCCCCATGTCTTAGTCTACTGTCTCAGTCTACTCCTACCCGACCGGAGTAATTCTTTGATAGAGAAGCTGAGATCAAATGGCATAAACAAGATTTGGCCTGAGTTGATAGTGGTTCTACAAAGGAGGCCCTCAGAGAGTGACTAAGTTCCACAAGTGTGGACTTAGAATGTAATTACATGTCATCCATCTTTCTTAGACTTGACATCTAATTTTGTTTGTGTGTCCCCTTTTCCTTCCTCAACCGTCATATCCTTTTTGTTCCTCAAGTATCATACAATTTGATAGAACAATAGCTCACTTGTCTTGTAGTTTGAAGGTCTAAAAATTGTTTGTATGAAGCAGGGCTTATGATAAATAAAAGAATGAAGTCTTTGTGAAATTATTCATCCATGTGTTTTTGATTTCTGCATTATTTTCTCCTTAGACTTAATATGAAACTTAGGCTCTACCAAGTGAAGTTTTCTGTAAATTGGGTGAAGTTCGCTTAATTTTGGGTTTAGGTGAAGTTCGCTGAGTCGGTTAGGAAGTTCGTTCCGTATTCTGGCGAAACGCATTGAGTTAGTTGGTGACACTCGCTTAGATGCTTTGAAATTTCAAATCCCTAAATTTTGTGCCTTGATTTAAGGTGAAGATCACTCTTGGATGAAGAGGCAGGATCTTTGGGTGATGTTTGGGATGAGATCTTTGGCGAAGCTCGCTGAAAACCTATAAATAGACTATTCACCTTCTTCTTTCCTTCACTTTGCCTCCTAAACCCTAAACCCTAAAAAATCATCACGTCCTTCAATAACTTCTCGAACTCTCTTTTCCTCTCAAAAGCTCCCCGTCGTCACTCATCAAGGGAAAGCAAGTTGTCAGTGGATATTGTCAGCTAAAGACTGGCACCGCGCTGCCATAGTTAGAGATAGCATTGGGTAAGTTCAAAACTCATCTTTTTTAGCCCTGCCATCAATGGCAAGGCTATTGATCATCTAAATAGCACTCGTCATGCATGAAACAGTGGTTCAAAGCACTTAGGTTAGCTTCGCTATCAACGACAAGGCTTAACTGACCGCTTTCAGTCGTGATTAATGGCTTCACCGGCGACAGGGAAGCTTTGTCAGTCACTATCAATGGCGCTTCTAACAGCAAACTTTGCTATTTGGGCGAGGTTCGCTATTTTAGCCTATTAGGCTTCTAGTGAACTTTGCTTGAGCGAGGTTTGTAGTTTTATCCTGTTTATCTTATGAGCAAACTTTGCTTGAGCGAGGTTTGCTATTTTAGCCGATTTAGCTTATAAGAAAACTTTGCTTGAGCGAGGTTCACTGTGTTAACCTATTTGGCTTTTGGGCGAGTCTTGTTGTTGGGCTAAGACCCGCCGCTATTAGGGCGTGCTGCGCCTAGGCTTGCAACTTAGCTAATTTTTTAGCTTAGTGGTGGGCGAACTTTGCTCATGAGTGACCTTCACTCAAGCAAGTCTAGTGAGCTTCGCTTATGTGTAAGACTCACCACTTAGTTGAATTTTAGGTCAGTCTTCTAACTTGTCTTCTTTCCTCTATACAGTTCCCCTACCTGATACACCCGTCAACAAGAACAATCATTTCAGTCATAATGAAATTTAGGATCCATTAACGCTACACATCTTTAGGGACAATGTTCCCTTATTCTATGAGGAGAGTAGCCAAGAGCAGAAGGATGCATTCTGCTATGGTAGCACTACCGCTTTGAGAGAACTTGTCATGGATGCGAAGTTCTCAATTCTTGAAGAGGACCAGTTTGGGAAGCCACATTTTTTGTTTGGTGGTGGTAATCCAGGGGTCAACTCCACCTTCATTTGGGAGAAACAGCAATGGTATTATGCCTAGGGAGACAATCGCTTCTATTTGCTAACAATGAATGACATGTATCATTTATATTTTTGCACTTGTTGGGTAGAATAAACGGTTACCTCCTAAGTTGCAAGTATACAACCTCAATCAAGTTATAGGATAAAAAGTTATCGATCCCACGAGGAACGTGAAGTAGGAGCTATTCGTCAAATTCAGTTCTTGTGTTGTGTGCGTGACAATTAGGAGTTTATTCAAAAGTGAAAAGAAAACATGGTGAAAGTGGTGGTGAATAGGTTAGAAGAGTGGATGTGGATTATGCGCGAAATGAACTGATTATCACATTTTAATTACAAATTAATACCCTCATTACCCATTTTATATGAATAAATACCCTGCTAATAACTG
>JBAKGM010000139.1:29410531-29434815 GCA_037177215.1 Asparagus racemosus
TCATTGTAACCACAACCAGAAAAATATCACAAAGTATTACATGATCATAATATCTAACAAACAACAAAAGCAAGTATATAAAAATAAATACTCAGGGGAAAAAATAATACACAAAACTAAAATAGTTAATAAGTCCCATAGATAACAGAATAATGTAGAAAGATATCTTACGCTTGATATCAATAATGTAGAAAGATATCATACATTTGATATCAATGTCATTCACATAAACATAATAATAATAAGGTCACCCGGCTATACATGTCTACTATATCTACTGCAATGAGCAAATAAGGGTCACTTAGTAACAGAGGAGGACAACGATATAGTCTGAAATGATGAACAAGTACTGATAACTGATAGCAGGATGATATGAACTGGTAGATAAGAAGACAGAAAAGCTGATATGTGAGACACCATATCTACTGTGTGTCTGTAATACGCTGCGTTGTTGAGACCAAAAAGTAGTTTCCGAAATCAATTTTTCAATAAAGAGAGTGTAGATATATTTCTTTTATCAATTAGGGTAAAGGTATATCTAAGTTTTAGTTAGCAAAATAGAAGTTTTTATAAGGTTTCATATGTTAAAAGGTCTAAGTGGGTTTTTAGTCAAAAGCGATTAAACCATTAGTCAACCTGTTAAGCTAAAAACCCTTGTAAAAGCCCTAGGTAACCTTGGAGATAAGAATTTTTAGATCTCTAATATCTAGAGGGGTTGGGCAAGCTAGGAGGAGGAAAAGAAGTTTTTTACACTCCGTTCATCGGCTTTGAGATCTCTTTTGCGGTAGAAATACTTTCAGACAAGTAACAACTTATTATCTTTCATCATTGATTCCTTTTATATGTTAGTTTTTGTTTTAAATGTATCTTTGACCCATCATGATAATCTATGTCCTTCTTTTGATATATGCTCTTGTTCATATCAGTATTTATTGTTTAGAACATGCACATATGAGAATTTGACCTTAGAACTCTAGAAATCTATGGAAATTTAGTGAGTCGTATTTCATATGCTGCTGATGGTATGTTTCATAGATTATTTTCCATGAAAATAGTAAGTTTTTATAATGTTTCAATAAGTTGTTTTAAAATCCTAGATCGTAAAAAACTTGTTTTTCCAAAACCACGATCTTCGATATAACTTTTATGCATGATAGATTCATAAGTTCTTGTTGAAAAGGTAAAGGAAAATATCTCTAAGAATAGAAGGAGATAGATACATGAAACCCTAGGTTGAAATTTGTTGAAATCTGCCAAACCTTAAATTTTAGACATCTGGTTGTAAAAGTCAGCTGTCTGGTTCAAAAATTAGATGTCTAGTGTTAAATCAACCGTCTCTGTATTGATTTTTTTTCCAAAAATTGGTTCTCTATTGTTTAAAAATTAAAACATTTGCGGTAAAATTTTAGACACCTAAAATCATGCACAACCTGTATTTTTGTGTTTTATGAGTCATTTGACTACATAACTTTCACGTGTGAAATCTTTTAATGTTGAAACTATGCAAATACTTTAGTTAGTGAGTTTTGAAAGCGTTCAAATGTTTATTTAATAATTTTACCTTTTCTCTTTCATATTTATCTAGTTGAACAAAAAATATTGATGAAATACGATTCTTGAAATAGTGTCTTTAGCCCAAATTCTATGCGGAGTTATTACCAATATGAAATTGAGGTTTATAATAATGTGGGCAAAATGCTATGATGATTTTTATGATGATGGTTCAATTGTGGATAATTACACCCATATCCTTTGGATTACGCATACAACTTACAGGAACTAGAAGTTTAAATATCGCATATTTATCTCAATCAACATGGTAAGCTTATAGCTGATATGGTGGTGGGTGAAAGAGGTGTAAATTTGTTGCCTGCAGGTTTGTGGATATGATAGGTTGAAAAGAGACAATATCATAGATAGTTAAAACCTAATTTTCTAAACTCTTAGAAATTTTATATTTCTCACTAAGTATTCAGTGGCTGTATAAAGAGTGTGAGTGTGAGGATTTGCAACATCCATGCTATTGTGTTTGAATTTCTCACTCAATAGTTACTCGTCTTGAAAAGCTGACATTAGACAACATCATGTGTAATCACCTTAAAATAAATTGATATACATTGCTTTTCTAAATAGGGAGAATAAATCATAATTTGGCTTTTTAACGTGTGAGATTTATTTTGGCCATTTTGATGAGTTTACTGAAAGTACGTTTGGATTTCTAAGTTGCGGTTTTTGTCATCCACCTTAAATGGACTTGATTATTAATTAATCTCAAATAACACATAATTAACCAAAGCATGCTAAGAATTATGACACACTTTGCACATGCTAGTATGATGCACATGAGATGAAATATTTTGTTTAATTGTATTAATTTATACTCGTATATTTGAGAAATAGAGATATCTTAAGCTTTGAGCTATGAGCTTTAAAAATTTTCTTTTAAGAAATACATCAAGTAAGAATACTCGGGCAAAGATTGAGAGTTTATTTTTATTTCGTATCCACTCAGTCATGCATTACCTTTCCATATTCTTATTCAGTTTTTGGTATTGTCTCATTTTGGGTCATTGGTGAATATGTCCTAATGAGCATTTCTTTCTTTGATTTTAATTGTATAGTGATTGTATTTCTTTTGTTATGTTATTAAATCTGATTTATTTTTAATGTTTTTGTTCTTTTTCTCACCTTTTACAGGAGGTTGGTGCATTTGAGGGTAGAGAGTTGGTTGAGTCGAGAATAATAGTTTCACAGGTATACATTAGAATGTAATTTGGTCTTGAAAAAAATCTTCATAAATTATTTTTTCGATGAATTTTTTGATAAATTAATTTTCTAAACTAATTCTAGAAAACATTTATCAAAAATAAGTGAATAAGAGGCTTAAACATATCATTTGGGATGTCATAATCATTTAAGTGGTGTGTTGCCAAAGCAGTAACATGCTATTAGGTCTCAGAGCTTAATAGTGTCACTATAGTCTACTGTGCCTAAAAGTAACAGGGGCATGACAGTGTCACTATAGTTTAGTGTGCGTAAAACTAATGGGGAGGTGTCTAGGTTTGTCATTGGTGTGCAGACCAGGACAGTCTGAAAGTCGTCTAGTAAATGGTAAAATGAGCAAAGTGGTTTGTGCACATGTAACGTGTATCATGAATGCATGATTGGTATAAACATAAGAAAGACTATATAATTATATCAATTTACTTAACTTTATGATCAAGAAACATGCATCATAAATCTAAACTAGAAACAAAATCAACAGATAACAACTACATAACATGTAAGCAGCAAGGAACATAATAAGCGAGCATGCGCCTACATCGTCGAGTGTGATGTATAGGATAGTGTGTGTTATCTAACTATAACATAGCTTTTACTTAGTCTTGTTTGGGAAAGCTCTCTTCAGATAATGTGTGTTTGGAGAACCCACTGGGAATGTTACTTGATGCTTACTTATCTTAGTTTATGTGCATAGAACTTGTCTTGAACTAGCACTCAAACACAACATCAGGCCACACATTAGCTAAGAAATGTCCAATTCCCTTTCGATAATTAATCTATTTGAAATATTTTTATTAATTAGTTCTACAATGTATGTTATGCACTATACCCAATAACTCAATCCATAGAGAACATCCATTAAGTGGGTGCCCCTCCAACTAGATTTCCAAAGCAACGAAACATGCTCATCAAATACCAAACGCAAGTCAATTATGACTTGATACGAATGGATATTTAATCTCTTTCTTGGTTTTTCTTTCTTGGTGTATCATGCTTTATACTTGATCAAGTTTCAGCGGTGGAGATTCACGAGCCTCCATTCACGATAGCACTATATCCCAAACCGAGAACTTTCTTGATTTTATAGAATTCATTTTTGATTCAGTGTCATGTAGGACACACCCAATATCTAAACATACACAATCATCATTATCATGTATGATCCAAATCATGGTGACTAACCATGCATACCCCTATACCCAAGTCTCATGATAACATATCGAAAAAAAAATAGAAGTCCAAGGTGTAAACCTAGGCCAACATGCATAATGTCCATGGATTCAAAGTCACAACATAACATGGAATAGCATGGAAAAATATATGATAAAATATTATGCGATAGCATAGCAACAACTATCTTTACTTGAATCTAAACATGAATATAACATAACATGGCATAGCATGGAAAAATATATGATAAAATATTATATGATAACATAGCAACAACTATCTTTACTTGAATTTAAACATGAATATAAGATACTTTCGATAAACAAAACATAAGTGAATATTTTACTTAATCAACAACTTTATCATCTACTTTATTGCAAGATGGCAAGAGAAAGTATTAGTGCATTTCTAGTATCACAGACACATGAATGAAAATAAAAGAATTTCAAGAGAAAACATAAGCATGTCATATAAATTTTCTGGTCTAGGCGCATGTGCTCAGTTGCCTGGTGCATGTGCTCACCCTAATACCACGTCATATAACTTTGACAGTAGACAGAACTCAAATCAAAATCATCTTTGAAAAGTCTATTTGAGTACACGCGCTCATTGCTTAGGCACGTGGGCTTAAACCATATAATCAATCTGCTTTCTGGATTTCTTTCTAAGCGCGTGCACTTGATAAGTCCAGCGCATGTGCTCATTTAGAAATTCATGAGTTTTAAAATATTTTTAATCCAAAACTTTCTCGATACAAGATCAATAAAATACTAACTTCAATCTAAGTTTTCTACCATCATGGAGAGTCTATTTCAATATTTTCACGTCAAATAACCAAGCATGTCAAATTTCACTATAGAGCTCTCGAGCTAGCATTTCCAAACCAAAAATGGAGACAACCCCTTATCAATCCTACCCCTAATGATCCAAAATATAGCATAGACTATAGAGAACAAAATCTACCCGAAATCAATGAAAATTGTCAATCAAAACATGGATCAAAGACATGGATTTGCAAAGTTATTATTACGCTATAAAAATGTGACCTTCTCCTTGAAAGAGATTGTGGATTGAGATCCACCCTCTTAGAGAGATCCTATCCTATATAAAATCCAACAAAAATAGAAAAATGAACCTCTCAGAAACTTGCTTGCATCAATAGATAGAGGAGATTGAGATCTCTAAAAACACATAACTTGGAATTTTAGAACAAAGAGTTTGAGCAAGAAAGCAATTACCTTTTTTTATGAAAGAGCTCTCTTGCTTGCCTCTTCACTTATCTCTAACTCATTCCTAACGTGAATGAGAGAGGTCTTGTGCTTTTATATAAAGAGTTTAATGAATAGGGTTTGGGTTATTGGATTCCTAAACTATTAGGTTCAAATCCATTATTAAGTCCAAATCCATTAGGAAAACGAAATTTGAAACCCACAACATGCAAGAAAGATCAAAACATGATGAGAACACTCATCATTTTCCATGCAAATTGAGGGATGGGGATATCCTCGTGACTTGAGTATCCAATGGGCAGAGAAGGGATTCGGTATGCTTACTCCTTATTTTTGTTTAAGTGAGTTCTTGACCGTGTACTGATTGAAATAGACCAGGATCTCCGTGGACTATACGACTAGGTAAAAGGTGTTGACATTGCTCCTTAGTGAAGCTCGTGGCTTGGAGGAAGAGTAGCTTGATCTAAGGTGAAGAAGACCAAAAGTTATTCTTTTTTCCACTTGGGTTTGTTTGCAAACCCTCTTGTAGGAATAAGATAACTCCAGCTAAGGGAGTAGTCGTTCTCGGGTGTGCTGTAGAACCCTATAGAAGGATGAAACTTCTTGGAGAGTGGTAGTAGCTCTCGGATGATAGGAACTCTAATGAGCAAACCTCAACAGAGTGGTGATAGGCCAATGAGAGAAATCTAACAAAGAGGGGGTATGTCACTCAAGGGACCAAAGAGAACCCAAGGAGCTCTCTAGAGGAGAAGCAACCCTATTGGAGTAAAGAATAACTCAAATCTCAGGCAAGAAGGCTTAGATAAGAGATAAGAGACCTTGGTAAAAGCTTGGAGCCTTGTAACCCTTTGGACATGGGCTAAGTGCCTCTATTTTCTTTATGCAATATTAGGGGATTTACGCACCACACAGATTACTTTGGTAGCTTTTCAGTGTATAGACGCCAAACAAATAGCAACACGACATCCTTTCTCAACAACTCTTGCAGACTTTCTCATTTACATAGGGTTAGTAGTGCAGTGTAAAAGCTTTCATTGGTTGGTTTTGAAGCCCCATATAAACTTTGTGTAGGGATTTTGTCTTGTAGTGCTCTGACTTCTCTACTTTGCTACAGCTTTGTTCACCAGTCAGCTATCAGTTCGATGGAAAGTTTACACACTAGTAACCTTACACGATCTTAGCGTTGCATAAATCATAGCACCGCATAATCTTAGAGCTACATGTTCCTAACTTCACTTGATCTTAGCATTGCGTGATCTTAGCCATGCCTAAATATGTCTTGGTCTTTCATTGGGCAAGTTTTTATATGATATTTGCTCTCTGGCCTCATGATTTTGTGCCATTGGCTCCTTTTTGGTCTATTTTGACATGTTGAACCCCCTTTTGGTCACTTTAGAATGGCTGCTATACCGCTATGGGTCTCCTCATGGCATTATAGGGTGCTTTGTTGACGGTTTGATATTTTTACCCATCTACAAGTAGCTCCCCCCCCCCAAAATGTTTCCAAAATGCAGATTCATTCATAGATCTAGTTTTGTAATACTTTAGGGAATCCTTGGTTAATGTCGAACCATTTAGAGGTGCCTTATAAAACCTAGTTAGTGAACCCGATCGGTGAGTGTGTCAGAATGCGTCCATCATGTGAGGGTCGTTCAGAGGTGTGATGTTGAACATGATGGCTGATTTGCCCTGCAAAGGTGTGCTATTGAATGTACTAGAAACAATTCCAAAAGGAGTGTACTGTTAAACATTTCAATGGTGCCACTATCATAAGGGTGGTGTTAACCTAACATGCGGTTATCTCAACAGAGGTGTACTATTCAACCTAGGTGTAGTGTTGAATACACTGGGGAAAATCTAGAAAAAGGTTTACTATTGAACCTTCTAGAGTGGCCGCTATTATAGATGCAGTGTTAAACTTAATAGACGGTCATCTCATTATAGGTGTACTGTTAAACTAGGGTTTACTATCGAACCCACTGAGATCTGTAGATATCGACAGAGGTATACTGTTGAACCTGGGTGTATTGTTGAACCCATCAGTAAATTGTCCAAGGACTAGTAGTGGAATGCTATCTGATCACACGAGAAGGTTGTGACCATAGGTGTATTATTAAACTTAGTCGACAGCCATCTTAGTAGAGGTGTGGTGTTGAACTTGCTAAGATAAATCTCTAGAGAGCTTTGCTATTTAACTTCACTGGGAGTCAATTTTGGCGTTTGGTAGTGGGACAACAGGATCATTGTCATAGGCTTTATGTTAAATGTAGTAGATGATCCCCTTCAGTAGAGGTTTGATGTTAATATGCTAAACTGCAATCCAACAGAAGTGTGCTATTGAAATCGATAGAATAATTTGTCGGAGGTTTTGGCCCACATAACTGGAGTTGAGATGTTGTTCCCCTAACTGTAATGTTGAATGGCGGACGATCATCAATGGCAAGGTTATGATTTTAACCCGCCATGAAGTTGAGATCACAAGGATTGCCCATCGATGATGTCATTTAAAGATGTTAGCAGAGGTGTAGGAACGTACCAACAAGTAGTAGGGGTCGTCACCTTGAGTGTATTGTTGAACTCAGTGACATATTGCCTCAAAAGTAGAGGGATCTATTAGGGAGGTCAATTTTGATTGATTGCATCCGCGATCAATTCAAACAGATGTCTGATGAAGGCATCAAGATGGCTGAGATGTTGATTAGTAGACTCAACGGTGAGTTGATGAGACTTTGGTATTGCTAGGGGCTATGATGATTCTGAAAGAAAGACTCCTTTTGTATTCCCTAAGTAAGAGACTAACCTATTAGGGAACATCCTAGAAGTGAAAGTCACTTGTAATTACCTCTTGGCTAGGGGAAATGTTATTTTGATGATGTTGGTGAAGAGTCTAGAGCACGCCATTGGTAGATAAATTTATTGCTTGAAGAGTACTGCAGAACTTGAGGTGAATCGCCACAAAAGAAGTGTACTATTAAACTTCCTGAGGGGATTTGGTTGAGAGGTTTGTCTCATCTTATAGAAGATTGTTCATTGATGATCTACACCGATGCCTGGTAGATGAGCCACAACAGCTAGAAAGCCGAAATCGAGCAAAAAACCAAGCCTCAAGGAGGAAAGGGGTCTGTACACACTCTTCAGAGATTTTATGCTATCTTACATTTATGTGGGGTTTAACAGTTGAGATCTTACCACATGGCAGCAATCTGATAGCTTGTGTAAGCTATAAAAGTGAGTAGGGGTAACTATTTATCTTTATCCCTCTTTTCCCTTTTTCAAGCTTCCCGTAAACGCTTTTGAACCTGAAATTGCCCTAATGAGTTGCCAACAAAATCAGAGCTCTGGCGATGCTGTTCCACTAGTGGGTGACACTGGTGAGGGGTAGGAGATCACCTATGGTGACATCAAGAGGGATCCCCTCCCATCAGAGTCTCAATTTGATTGCAAAATCCTTCGACTACTGCCCCGCCTTTACACTGGGATAACCCCTTTATGCGAGGCTACTGAACCTCCTTTTGGCTGGTTTTCTCAATTCAATTTGAGGGTTTATGTGGTGTTAGCTCCTCATAACCTTCATAGCTCTGTGTAAACGATACTTAGCCATTTTTCTTGCCGAGTTTTGGGTTCTAACTTGGTGTGTTTGCGTTTGTAGTTAGCTTCCCCACTGGTCCTATCATTCCGATGGGTTTTTTGGCACTGTCAAGGGCATGGAGACTCTAATGAGGCAAACGGTGTCTTTCCTATTGGAGTCCTAACTATTATGTGGTAAAGCCAGAGCCATTCACCTAGTTTCTCAATCCAATCGCATTTGTTGTTAGGGATGAACTTCCCGAGAATCTTGATGATTGTCTTGTTGATGGCTTCCACCAATATTGTTATATGTCTGATTGTTGGCTATCAAAGTGACGTTTTGGATTCAAAACTTATTGCAGAACCAATCAAATCCAAAACTTACAAATTAAGATCAATTGTCAAGGACAATATGATTGGGTATGCTAAAGCAGTGGATGACGTGGTTTTTGACGAAGTTCATGATGTTGCTAGTCTTCACCTCTGAGAGTGGCACAAATTCAGCCCATCATGAGAAATAATTGGTTATAGCTAGAATAAATTAATGTTTCAATGAGGGGGAATTGATCAGACTGATGATGTCTAATTAGGTGTCGAATGGCCATGAGACAACTGTTGGATGTAGATGCTCTGGTGCTTGGTGGATGAAGTCACCATGGAAATGACACGCTTGGCAATGTCTAGCATACACTACAGTGTCTAGAATCATGGTTGGCCAATAGTAGTCGAGGTGTCAGAGCCTGTCTTGGAGCTTAGGGTGAGCCCTACATGTGCCATCTTGGGTTTCCTTCAAAACTTTCTAAGATTTTGTAGGTGAGAGACAACAGAGGAGTATACCATCGAATGATTGGAGGTGTAATGTCTTAGTGACTGCGTGGTAGTAGAATAAGGGCACTCTGTGTCATATTTCTTCCTTAGGATCATCAGGAAGAATGGTGTAGAGGACATAGTCTATGATATGGAACCTCCAATCACGTTCTTTCACATTTGCCAAAGCAATATGTACCCTAGTGGTTTTCAACTCTCATTGTGAATAGCTGAGATGGTGACTTATGACTTGAATACATTGAGTCATATTGATCGGAAGAACTAATATAGCTGCCAGCCTAACAAGGGCATTGGCAATAGCATTATTAGCTCTGGCCTCGTGGTCGATCTTGAATTTTTTTTTTTGAATGAGCTCGTTAGCTTGAGCACGGTCTCTTGGTAAGGCACTAGGTCCTTGTGTTGGACCTCGTATTTCCTGTTCACTTGGTTCAAGATGAGAAGCAAGTCACCATTGGCTTCGAGGTGCTCAACTCCCAGCTCTACGGCTATTTAGAGGCTATTATGATGACATTGTACTCTACTGTGCTGTTCTAGAAAGGCTTGGTGAATGAGAACGAATAGAAAATCACGTGTTCTGGAGGCTTCATCAAACTACATTTGCGATGGTTTTTCAATTATTGTGACATAGACCTTGAAGGTCTCAACTGGTATTTCCTCATAAAGTTTAGATGATCCTGGGATTGGATGATCAGCAAAAAATTCCACTATCATCTGGACTTTGATGGCCCTTTGTGGGATGTAGACCATGTCATATTGTGACAGTAGGATGGCTCATTTTGTAAGCCTTGAATTGAGCACTTCCAAGTTAGTCATGGCGATTTGTAGTAGGTTGACTTTGGACACTGCGTATACAGTCTGACCCACAAGATGATGTCATATTTTCTAGACTGCAAACACTAATGTGAGGCACTCCTTTTCTCTCAGATTGTTTCAATGTTTGGCACCCATCATTGTTTGGTTGAGGTAGTAAATGACCTGCTCATGACGCTCATCATTTTTCTGACGAGCATGGCATCTAGCAAATGGTCGAGCCCTCTCATGTTGAGTGGGAATTGCCTCCCTGATACTGAAGTAGCGAAGACAAGAGGTTGAGTTGGCACTTTTTGATTTATTTGAACATCTTTTGGCATGTGGCGTACCAAACGAACAATGTACCATTCTTCATGAGGTTTGAAAAGGGTTTACAGCACCCATATTGATATGAACCTCATGCAAGTCGGCCTTGAAATCCTCGAAGTTCTTTGAGATTCCTTAGAGATGGAATTTCACGGATGTCCTTGACTTTGTTAGGATAAACATGAATTCCCTTGGATATAATGATGGATCCAAGAACCTTAGCACTAGCACTCTAAAAAATGACTTAGTTGGATACTTGAGTCGATGTTTCCTCATAATGTCAAATAGTGTCCGAAGGTCTCGCAAGTGATCTGCTTTACGACGACACTTGACTGCAAGGTCATCCACATAGCACTCCACCGTATCTCAGAGATGCTCCCTAAATATTTAGCTCACGAAACATTGATATGTGTTGTTAGCATTTTTTAGTTCAAAGGGCATGACTGTGGACCCAAATATACGGATAGGAGTTTTGAAGGCTGTGTGCTTCATATCATCCTCATGCATTGTGATCTAGTTGTACCAAGAGAACCCATCCATCAAGGACATGCTTTTGAATCCACATGTATTGTCAATCATGATGTCCACGATTAGCCATGAGAACTCACCCTTAGGACAAACCGCATTTATGTTGCGGTAGTCAACACAGATTTGGACGGTCTTATTCTTCTTCGGTACAGGAATGATATCAGAGACCTAGATAGACATTGTATCTCCTTGACAAATACCACTTGCATGAGTTTGTTGACTTTACTTCTGATTGTATGAGTTTGTTGACTTTGCTTTCAATTAACCCTACCAATTCGGGCTTGAATCACCTTTGAGTTGCTTGGTTGGTTGGGAGCCAGGCTTAAAATTAAGGCAACGCACGGTGACTACTGGTCAAGGTCAGGCATGTTGTGATAGGTCCATGCGAAGACATCCTTGTACTCACACACACAGAGGGGATTCTAACTCCTGTAGATCTTCTTGGGTTAATCCAACGTTGATGAAAATGGATTTTTCTTCTGATTCATCGCCCATATTTAGTTGGACGATTTGATCGTCTGTGGGTTGTTCGCGTTGTTCAAAGCGCATCTGGCAATCGAGCCGTTGAGCCTAGAGGGTATCTTTTCATCTTCCTCAATTTGATGGGCACAAATCATGTTGACATACAAGTTTCTAAACTCGTCAGCAATACTAATGTTAGAATCATATACCAAAGTATCATATGAATAAGAGTGCACTAGATACTCGGAGATTGTAACCAATTCTAGCTCAAGAGGCTCAATGAGGTACCCTAGCCCATATCTGGATTGGCTGTAGTAGTCCTCTAGCATCTCGTTTTGTATGAACGACTTTGGTGTTGTTTGACGACCCTTACCATAACCTAGTCCTTATGCTATCGCCAGATCATAGCCTATGTTTTCCATTATTCATCTAGTTATGTGACTGTATTGGGTGAGTTGAGGCACCTCTTTTTCTTCATAGTTAGATTCCTCCTTAGGTCTAAGCGTGTTAGGATTGTGCTTCTAGTAGACAATGGTGGACTGACCTTTTACTCTTGGGGGAACTACAAAGGTTGCACAGCACCAATCTTCAACAATATCACATTCTTGTCCTATCTTAGTGAGCAGCATGTGCAGAGAGTGCTTGCTTTTGAAGAACTTGAGCTGTTTCAGACCTACTTTCGGGTTATCAGGAGACTCATGACTATCGGTAGATGAGGAGTAACCTAATTTGATATTGTTATTGATAGCCTACTCACTACAGATAGGGGCTGGAGTGCTACATAGCTCTTCTTTGTTTATTACAATAGTCTTGAGATTCAGAGTAGAGTCATTTTCCAGCTCGATGTCAGCTTTGTTCCTCCTCTCCAGACCATTAGGAGTTAGCTTACCATCCTCAAAGTCGTTAAGGTAGCGGACCACGTTAACACAATAGTTAGTCATCATACCTTTGAAAGGCTAGTGTTTTGCTGAGAGAGTTTGCACCACTCCATTTTTGTCAATATGCTTCATGCACTGATGGAGTGTTAAAGGAACAACAAGGTTTTGATGGATACAGGATCTGTCAGGAGAAGGTCGCACGAAATTTCCACATCAATCACATGGCAAGTAACCTCTAAGCTGAGGTCCTAGATTTGGCATCTCAAGTAGATCTTTCCTAGTAGGTCACTAGTAGTCAAGTTGAATCTATTAATGACTGTGCATGACGCTGACAGCTGACGTGTCGGGATATTGAGGAAGTCTAGAATTCTCTGCGCCATGATACTAAGCATGGACCCCAGTTCAATTGGATACACTCAACTGGTGTCGAACCAACATACCCTTTGCAATATAGTGGCCAATGATGATTACTCATAGGGACAAGCATGCTAGCTAGAAGTGATGTTCGGCACTTGCCTCATTGTCTAGCGATAGTGTGCACATATTGATTCCTCTTGCTCCTCATCTAGGCTCACAGGGAATTTGGTGAGGAACACTTCAGCATTATCAAGAGCATCATTGAATGCCCATCTGAGTTTCATGCAGGAGCTGGAGGAGCTCATATAATGTGATTCTAACACGTATATTCACCAACTGCAGCATGATGTTGCAATGGAACAGCTTTTTTAGGTCGGATCCTTCGACGTTGTCTTGAGGTACTACCACTTACCCTGAGGTCCCTGCTTGCTAAGAATTATTGCTGATAGGGCCATACTATTTCAAATAAATCTTTTCAGACCTCATTCCGGTTGGAGCAACTTGAGCTGTCAATGCTTCCTCTTCATGATGGAAGTTAGTGAGGGTCACTTCCTCATCTTCTCTGCTGATGATGGAAATAAAGTTGGAGGTTTTATAATAGCTTCTCCGAGATTCTTAGACTACTTTGGTAATCACATGTTGGCTGGCTGGTTAACCACCTCTAATGACGGAGTTGGAATTGTGCCAATGTCTAGGCCTATTATGTGAGCGGTAATGCCAATAGTTACATCACGATATGCCAAGTTCTGTTCAGATGACCCTAGTGCTCATCGTGGCACCTTGGCTCCCCAAGTTCGTCATCTAAAGTGCAATTACCTATTGAATGAAATTCTTAAGATTAGTGAGGATGTTTTGTTTGGCTTGATATGCTTGTTCTTGCATTAGAAACTTCTATGATAAGTCCTAGAAAGTTAAAGTTGAAGTCATTCCATTACTACCAGAACCATCTTGGTTCAGCATTTGACTCTTGCCATTGTTTGGTGGTGGAGTTACATCCTCATTAGGACTGATATTCGCTTCACCTTCGCTTTTCCAGCTCCCTCCTTCGGTCATTTCGATAGTAACTACCATAACTAGACTGGATGAAGATCTCAGTATTAGAAGAGGCATATGCCGACCCTGATTCATCATCAGAATGAATGCTTTCTGATAGATTCTCACTTTCTGGATTGCTAATTTCCATTGTTGGTTAGATCTAGCTACAGTCAAGCAAAATGGCTACTTTAGATTGAGTATGTCGGTATTGGCCATTGCTTCTAATTTCTAGCTTTTAAAATCTTAGGACATATTTGTTGTCTGATTTTGAGAGATCATATGTTAGCAGCATTGAATTGGGATAGTATGTTAAGATGTCTCCTCGTCTAGATAAGCTTCCACGCCGCCATGTGCTATATTGTCCTAGCCTCTCCCCAGTAGAAACACCTCTTTCGGGTTGAGCGTCAGCTTTAATGCTACCCCCTCATCTTCCCTGGGTCTAACCTCGAACAGTAGTAGTCTTATGTCCACAATTGTTGTGCAAGGGCTTATAAGTTCTCCGTGTCATGTTGACGGTGATTGTTGATGGGTCACTATATTAGCTAACTCTTCTCCTTTGAGACTTGCATTTTCTCAGAAGGTTTGGGTTTGCACTTTTGGGCATTGGATGATCATTATATCGACTAGTCTTCTCTTGGTGCTTGTGATGCCTTGTTAGTAAGTTTAAACACATACTCCTAGACAAGCAGTCGAAGATCGAAGTCCTCTTATGCTTAGGGTCTTATGGATGGCAAGGTGTTGTCACAAGGTTGTCCTCTACATAGAAGCAATAGGGGAAACAAAAGGAATGATGGCAACATCCACCCTCCAGTTGAGAAGCTAGGGTAATGGATGATTCCTCATTAGAATGCGATTGATCTCACACATCTAGGAAGCCTCTCAAGTCACCGAGGGCACTAGGCTTCAAATTTTGATGAAATAACTAGCATTTGATACGATCCTATCTAAGTTCAGCATTCAAATGTCTCATTTGCCTTCGTTTACACTAGGTGAGTGTTAGCAGCGTGTAAACTTCCCTTAGCTAAGTTCATGTCGTCATCTTCCTCATTACACGGGGTTAGTTTAGGACCACATTAATTAGCTCCATGTAACATAGAGTTGGATCTTAAGATAGAGTCGAAATAGTGATTTTTCGATCTTCCTTGCTGCTTTTTAGTGATGTCCACTTTCCTCCAAAAACCTCTCATAACCTCTTGATCAAACTCGATGAATAGGCTTTCAGCAATGGTTCCAGGGGGTAACCTCATCATATTGCAACATGATGCTCTCATTTAAAGAGAACTACAGTCCCATTGGGCATACCATCTATTTTCAGTGCAAATCAGGCGTTGGGGGTATCCTCACGACTCGGGCTTCTAACAAGCAAAGAAGGGATCCACCCAGCTTACTCATTGTTTATTTAGGTAGGTTCTTGATTGTGTGCTGATAGAGAAATATTGGAATTTCTATGGACTATATGATGAGGTGGAAGATGTTGGCATCGCCCCTTGGTGAAGCTCACACCTTAGAGGAAGAGTAGCTCGATCTCAAGTAAAGAAGACCAAAAATTATTCTTTTTCCCACTTGGGTTTATTTGCAAACCCTCTTATAGGAAGAAGATAACTTCAGCCATGGGAATGGTCGCTCTCAGTTGTACTGTAGAACCCTGTGAGAGGATAGAATTTCTTAGAGAGTGATAGTAGCTTTCAAGTGATAGGAACCCTAATGAACAAACCTCGACAGAGAGGTGATAGGCAATAAGAGAACTCTAATGAAGAAGGAGTATATCATTCATGGGACTAAAGAGAACCTAAGGAGCTCTCTAGAGAAGGAGCAACCCTATTAGAGTAGAGGAGAGCTCTAACCTCAGGCAAGAAGGCTTAGATAAGAGATAGGAGACATTGGTAAAAGTTTAAAATCTTAGAACCCTTTGGATATGGGCTAAGGGCTCTATTTATAGAGAATCCCCTCTTTATGTGGTATTAGTGGATTTATGCGTCACTAGAATTACGTGAGCTACTCTGGCAGTTTTCTAATGTACGGGAGCCAAACGGATAGCAACGCAGTGTCCTTTCTCTACAACTCTTGTAGATTTTTACATTTACACAGGGTTAATAGTGTCGCCTAAATGCTTTCATTGATCGCTTTTATAGCCCCACATAAACTATGTGCAATGATTTTGTCATGTAGCGCTCTAATGCTTCTACTTTGCCACAGTTCTATCTGCCAGTTTGACTATCAGTTTGGCAAAAAGTTTATGAGTAGTTAATCTTACGTGATCTTAGCATCGTATAAACTATAGCACTGCGAGATCTTAGCACCACATGTTTCTAAATTTGTGTGACGTTAGCACCACGCGGTCTTAGTCATGCTTAAACACATCTTGGTCCATATTCGGGTGAGTTTTGACTTGATTCTCGCTCTGTTTATATTTGGGGCCTCGTGACTTTGTGCCCTTAGCTCTTTTTGGGTCTATACTGACATGTTGAACCTCTTTTGGTCACTTTAGAATGACTATTATACCTCCGCGGGTCTCATTGTGGCATCATTGTGTGCTTGGTTGATGGTTCGATATTTTTACCCATCTACACTCATAAATCTCATTTTTTATAAATCCATGGAAGACTCAATTCAAGTCTACTTAACTCATAAAGGACAAAAGGCATTGCACACGTGTCACTACTTGATTGGTTGAGGAAATCTAATGGCTCAAAACTACTCGATCAAGATCTAAGGTCAAAATTTACCCTGTGCGGGGTGGGGCCCTCACAAACTTTAGGAGTTGTTCGACATAACCCCAATGAACTATTTTTATTTCATAACCCCAATGAACTATTTTTATTTTACTAAATCTTACTTAAAAATTTAAACTTTTATTCCAGTATTAGTGCCATCAACTCTAACGTGTCAGTGGTAAGAACATAAAAAAATAAGACAAAATTTTTTTTCTTAGTTTGATAAAAATATTCTTTTACTAAAAAGAAAAAATAATTAATTTTTAGGAGTAAGAAATTATTTTCAACTTTTATTTTTTTGGCACATGCTTGCCACATGAGATGTTAGAATAGATGGTAAATGAGAAATTTTCATATAAAATTTAGTGGAATAAGATAGTTCATGGGAATTATGAGCAACAACTCCTAAAGTTTAGGGGGTTTAGTGTAATAAAAAAGTTGATGGGGTTTACTACAACTCTCCCAAAGTTCATGGGGTTTTTTGGTAATTAACCCTAAAATTTTATATTTGCAGGGTTAATAGAGAAATCAGAGCCCGTTGACAGAAACTTAACGAAAAATGATGATTAGAAGAAAATCGCAGTGGATCAAGGGCTAAGGCACTAGGTTGAGCAACAGAAGTAGAGAAATTGAATGCTAAGAAACATGATGAACCGGACTTGACCTGATCTAGGTGTTGGATATTATTATGTTATAAATGGGAAAAGGCTAAGTTTCTTAATTTTATCTTATCTCATCATTTTCATATATTAATTATTTTTGTTATCTCCTTTCTGAGAAAATCAGTTGTAACAACTCCCCCTCTCCACCATTTCTTTGAACGGAAAGAAAGGAAAAAGAAAAAAGAACCGGAGAAAAATTTTGTTAAACATGGAAAGTGGGAGATGCGGGATACTATGGAAAATCACGGAAGAAAAGCAGAGTCAGTTTCTTCGACGTTTCTCTTAGAAGCTCTACAAAAGAAGTGCTCAAAAGAAGAGGAAAAGACACACTACAGAGGAAAAAAATCCATGTATCTTCTACAACTTTTTCTCCCTCAAAGTTCAAAGTCTCTAATACAATTTTGCAAACTTTCTTTGTTTTATTCTCCGAGCAACAATCATCCGAGGAAGAGGCTTGAGGAGGAAGAGGCTTGAGGAGCCACTGCATTCTTAAGTGTTGGTCATAACTGGGGACTTTCACTGATAGGAGACGGATTGTCGCATTTGTTTTTCTAGGGTAGTGAAATCATGAATGTTCCCTACGAGCCAGCAATTACTTTCTGTTATTTATTTATCATCTTGCTCTTTTATGCAGTTTTCCTAACAATGAGCACTATAAATTGTTAACTCTGGTTGATAGTAGCTATCTTAAAAATGAGTCCCTTTAATCTTCCATAGTTTGAAATTATTTACTTTGATGGAAATTGCTATTAGGTCCTCCAATCCTTGGAATAGCTTATTTTGAAATAAGTCCCTGAAATCATTGAAATTTCTATGTAGGTCCTCCAATTATTGAGTTATTTTGAAAACAGTCCCTCTCATCAATAATAGAAATAGCAATTAGATGGAAATTAATCTCTCAAATCATTGACATTTGTAAGGTCCCCTTGTTCTCACAGGTTGTGACTGTTAAAACTAAGTATTAATTTGGGCACTTTGCGGTAAAACGTTTGGTGTTTAGTTGGAAAAGCAACATACTAGAAGGTTTTATAAAAATTGCCTCAAAGTATTGGGAGGTTTTTCTGGAATTTACCCAATAATTATTGGAAATTACTTAGATGGGTCGTGAGTTACGCAAGTCCTCTCTCTCTCTCTCTCACTCTCTCTCTCCTATTCTGGGGTTTCCTTATTCTGGGGTTTCCTCCTACGAACCAGTTGGGAGGGGAAAAAAATGGGCTAGTAAGGGCTTTAAAAAATCATTTTCTAGGCCCGGCCCGTTGCCACCCCTATTTGACTGAAGCTCAATGTAAGACTACACACTGCAACTCCTCCATGATCCCAGTAAGGCAAAAAATATCTAAATTCAGTACAGGCCGGGCTGTGATTTAGGGTCTGTTTGGTTGGCTTTTTTTTTTCGCTTGAGTGATATTGTAACTTGTCAGATTTAAACAGTATTACAGCTAATATTCTGTTTGGTCGAACAGAGATAACGCTGACGTAGCGGTTAAAAAAACCTACTTGGCAGCTTCTGATCAAATCCTCCCCTCCCCTTCCGTTTTGGATTGTATGTACTCTAGATGACATGCTTAGTTGAAGGCTAAACTCTGTGCTACAGTGTAAATCACATGATTCAGTACAAAGGAACCAAACAGCCCCTTATTGACAAAACAAAACAAAAAAATCACAAAAACTACACATGTGCCATCATTTGATGCTTTTTACAGTGCAAAAATTCCAAACCGAAACCACCAAATCTCTGTTATAAGGTGCCTCTCAATAACATGACAGTCAATTAACCCCTTAAAACCAAACAAGTGACATCTCTCTCTTATGATCTTATCTCTCTATAATAATGCAAATAATTAAGACTATTCATTTTACCTGCTCTTTACATGATCTCTTGTTTCTAGTAGTTTACTATTGCAACGCTTGCGTGCCACAAAAGCTGTTTATTCCCTTTCTCTGCAGGCTCTTTGCATGTTAGCTTGAACCTTTCACACATGGTGGTCGGTCAAGTCGTATAGACATAATTTAGTTAGCAAACACACTCTTTTTGTGAAGTGAGATCACATTGCTAATTCCGTACTTTCTATACTAATTTTTCATTGGACATAGCTAGGCTGTGCCAGCTCAAAAACACTCCTAAAATTGCATAACTTATTATAAAGACACCAACTCTCATACAACTAGTCTGATTTATTTTCTTTTTTTTTTCCCAAATGGCTATGAAATTTAATGTTTATGTATGATAGTAGCTAATTTTGTAGAAATTTGTGGGAGGACAAGAAAAGTGGTGAATAAGTGACAAGAGCAATGTAAGAAAATAGAAGAGTAAGAGACAGAATTATTTGGTTCGTCAAGATTCATTAACATTCATAACGGTGGATCATGTCTTATTTTTATGAGAAATAGTTGCATAGAGATCTTACTTCAGTGAATATCTAATGCTCTTATATTCTAGCATAAGTCTAATTAGCGCTCTGTACAGACATCTGTAATGGCAAATCATATTGAATCTAAGCTGTGTTGGATCAAACACAAAACTAAATAATAAAATAATAATGTGTGTGGAAAAAAAAGGGAGAAGCACAATAAACCAAATAATATTCTCAGTTCTCTTAAATGCTAAGGGCCAAGCCGTTTATAGGAAACTAAGTAAAAAGACTTCTAAGATGATTACAACTCATATGGATAACAAAAATAAACTAATATAGATATCTTGAGACTAAAGAACTCCTAATGATAACTTGATAATAGAATCTTATAAGAACAAACTTCTATAGATAATAAACTTAAATCCTTTTAGAATTAGGATTAACTTCAACATCTCACCCCTGCCCCCAATCCTAATTCTGTGAAGTAGTCTTTTCTATCATATGCTTTAGCTTGTTGAACGCTTCAAACTTCAAGGGTTTCGTAGGATGTCTGAAACTTGATCTTTGGACTTGCAATAAAACAACATATTCTCGTTCTTCTCCACATTGCCTTGAAGAAAATAATAATGACTATGGATATGCTTACTCCTCTTATGAGTGACAGGATTCTTCGCCAAATCAATTGCAGAATTGTTGTCAATATAAGTCATTATAGGGTCTTCAACTTAAATATGAATTTGACTTAGCACATTATATAACCAAATTGCTTGACAAACTCTTGACGGCGCTGCTACATACCATGGTTTACGAATTGAGAGTGCAACAATGGATTCTTTCTTCAATGACTAAGAAAATGCGGTGGAACCAAAATTGAAAACATTGTCAGAAGTGCTCTTATGATCATCATGATCTTCACTCCAATCACTATCAGAATAGCCTACAATATCACAATTGATAGATGAAGTATAAAACAAACCATGATCATACCTCTAAATATCTGCTGATTATACCGACCCTATAAGCTTTGTCTCGTCTTGTACATGTAAGATATCTCAAACTCCCAATAATTTGCTTGAAATTAGTAGGCTCAACTTGACCTCCATGAGAAATTAACATGATTTTGCAATCAAACATCTGAAACTTTTTCAACAAATCTGCACAATCTACCAACTTTGATCGGGCCCAAACTAGAGTTGGCGGGCTTTAAACAGAGATTAGCAACTAATTTTTACCCAAAAGCTATAGCTATTAGGTATTGACCCCAGCTTCTATTTTAAATCCATAACTTTTTTCTTATCTTATATAATGTAAGAATATACTCACATATTAATAACCTCAACAAGCTATATGTAGACTGATTTTCACAAATTAGCTTGTCAAACTACTTTTGGCACAATTATAGGATGTTGTAAAATTCTATAAATATCTGTGAGATAAAGCTTTTGGAATAACTTTGGAGAATTAATTCTAAGATCAACCATCAAAGGGAATCTCTTCTGATTGTACCATCTTCTCCCCGTTTTGTCTGAAAAAACGTTCATCTGGTTCTCAAAAGCTGTAGGACTTGTTCCACACGTCATTAAGTTTCTGTGCCTAATAATGTCATTTTATCTGGGGTGTTCCGATCTCGATATTTGCTTGTTGTTTATCGCCTTTCTGTAACAGGAAGTATGTCACAAGGGCAAAGAAAAACGTGACACTAGGAAATTTCATTATCTAAGTAAAATCAATCTGCTAAAATAATTAGAGTTCTCAAAAATCCTTCGAGATTTGTAAAAGCCCAATCATGTCATTCCAACTTTATGTAGAATCTTCAACAAGCGTTGTGTATACTTTCGTGATTATCGCCAGGTGGAATTGCTATTTGATAACCTATAATGAAAGTTGATGATAACATTATGAAAAGGTTTTTACGCTATTAGTCCCTTAAGTCTTTCATATTTTGGAATTAGCTCCTCAAATCACTGAAATTGCTCCGTTCCTCAAAACTAAAGTTAGTATGAAATTAAAATTTGCTATTAAGTCCCCTAGTTGTTGAGTAATTTTTGAATTTGTCTCTCCAATCAAGTGTACAAATGACAATTTGAGGGACTAGTTTGAAACTCCTTATTTCTTCTCTAAAAAAAGTGAAATGTCTTATGAAACTTTGAGAACCTAATCGTGATTTCAATGATTTGGGGAACTAATTTCCCGCTAATCGCTACTTACATGCTTCAGATGATGTACTGATTTCAAAATATCCTAAGAATTAGGGGACCTAGTAGCAATTTCAATTATTTGAGGGACTAATTTCAAATGTGAATGATGTAAGGGGCTAATATCGCAAAAACCTATTATAAAATTACTTACTGTTAGATCAACAAAAGATAAACTTTTGCTTTAATAGATGAAACCTTAATCAGTCCCAAGATTGTTCATGTCATATTATTGAGAAAATTAAGAAGGTGCAAAACCATACCTGAATCCATGGAGTAGGATAAGATTTTTGAGTTTTGAGATGTAGATCTTCTAAATTTTGTATGTATATACTCCTTAGAGAAATCTTAAATCTTCCTCTGTCTGAAGATGGGATATCAGAAAGAAACTTCACATAGAGATTTGGGGTACCACAACCCTATTTGTATCTGAATATAATTATTCATAATTATCAATTCAGCCCATCATGGAATTAACAATTATATTTTGGTCTCTACACATAGGAAGCTCATAATTTAATTATGCATTAAAATCTCAAACTCTAAATTAGATCACCATAATGGGATACCTTTAATTGATGGCACATACTACACATTTATTTAATATAATGGCCCATATATTCCATATAAATCTAACACTAAGATCTAGAGTTTTGAGAAAAACATTCTCTTTCCAATTAATATAGCTCACGGAAAAGACGAAAATCAAATTCAAAGTATCCAATAGAAGTTACAACAAAGGGAATAAAGTAAACGGCAAAAGAAAAACAACTTCCTTTCTTTCACATTTTCTAGCCAAAGTCAGATCTAGGTAGAAACCCTTTGTTCCACGACTTTTTGGCACGATTCCACCTCCGCTGGAATCTTACAGCATTTTTCAGCAAAAAACTACAGCTCATGTTGAAGGCGACCAGTAAAGCTTTGACAATTCAAACATCAAAAAATAACCAAAACTTATTCAAATTTATAATTTTAGTTTGGCTAAATAGCACTTATATTCTTTATTATTTTAACTACTTTCACTTATATACTCCAATTTCATAACAAAACAATACCCTAAAATTTTTTAAACTTACACTTAAATACCTTCACTTGTTTTTTGGTAGCACTTATATACCTTAAAATTATTAAAACTTACACTTATATACCTTTATTTGTTTTTTGGTAGTACTTATATACCCTAAAGTTTTTGAAACTGTACATAAATACCCCCAGCTATTCAAAGTCGAGGTTATTTAAGTGCAAGTTTTAAATACTTTAGGGTATTTAAGTGTCATATTTAAATACTTTAGGGCATTTAATTACAAGTTTTAATAACTTTAGGGTATATAAGTGCTACCAAAAATTAGTGAGGGTATATAAGTACAATTTTTAAAAATTTTAGTACATTTTTTGGCTACCAAGTATAAGTGAGGATGTATAAGTTGAATGTAGATGAAATAATATGATATATAATTGCTATTTATCTTTTTATTTTTAACTCGGACGATTAGCAAGTGTGCAACTAGATCATCCAACATTACTCTCATTCCGCGCGTTTGATCACCGGGATCCGCGGAAGATCATGCCCCCAGCGTGAAGGCCCCATGAACGGTCACGATTCGTGGCGTGAGATTGAACGGGCACGATTCGGTACGTTTAATTAGCCAGATAACACGTGGCCTGTAATAATTTGGAAAAGGAATAAATGAGAAGTCCGCTCACCTTCCTTTCCTCGTTTCCGATTTTTGCAATTTTGAAATATTTTTATTAAACTACGTCATAATTATTAAATGGCATATCTGGTCCACGCGAAACAAACACTTTAAAAAATAAAAAATAAAAACTCTTACTCCTTAGTCCTTCCTTCGGCGAGTGTTTAATCTCCTCTTTGCAATCCTATTTTTAATTCTAACAAATCCATCTTATCTGATAAGTGCTTGTTTGTTTTTAACTTTAATATAGGTCCATATCATTTGTTGAAGATTTGTTTTTTAGTTCTAATTATGTTATTTGCTAGTGACTTGTTATCTTATTCTAATTAAGATCCATGCTATTTGATAAGAATTTGGTTAATTAGTATTTAAAACTTGTAGATTTAAAATATTAAACCTATCTTTTAACAAGTTCTATCAACTCAATCTTCATTTTCTTGAATATTCTATTTATAAAATTAATTTTGAAAAAAAAATATACATTATCTTCCTAAAAAGTTCATTTAAATCCAATCATCACCTTAAAAAAAAGAAAAACAATCAAATAAAATTTATTCTTGAACCATTTAATAAATAAATGGTTTCAACCCTATAATCTTGCATCCAACAACATAGATAAATAAATATATGAAATTTTCAATCATGTAAATTATAATGCTTTATATTGTTAACAATAATTGCAAATAATATTTAGATAAAATCAATAACTAA
>JBAKGM010000139.1:29435905-29451622 GCA_037177215.1 Asparagus racemosus
TGCAATCTTAAAGTTGTTGTCTTTTATACATATATCTCTTATGTTCATCTTTTCTCCATTGTAATTCTTGCATAAGTTTTTCTTATATAGCTAATTCTAACTAGATCGTTCGTCGCTAACATTATATCCTTAGGTTGCAATAAAAAGAGAAGACTTACAAAGCTTGTGCTAGCTATCGTAGGAATAAAAAATTCAAAAGTTTAATCTGCTGATATTTTAGCGAGGGCTTATAATGTTATTGTTGCTCCTCAGTTCAAAGTTTTTGGGTCCCTCAATTGTAAGTTTGTTTTGTAGAAAATTTTGACAAATTTTGACTTTAAGTGCTTGTTTGGTACAAGAGTAAGGGGGTTTAAACTTTATCCTAATAAACTTTCTCTTAACTTGAACTACATTTATTATCATGTTAAAACTTAACCAAGATTAAAAGTTTAACCACATATGAGGGTAAACTTTAACCAAATGAAGAGGTAGGATAAAAAGGTGAGAAATGTTTAGGCTTAGTTCATTTAATAACAATGTCCAATTATAAATAACCCCCCAAAAGCTTTCAAAACTTACCAAACCGCCACTAAAATAAAAAAAATACAAATATCTCTTGTAAAAATTGAAAATTACAAACAACCCCTAGCGCCCCCCCCCCCCACTCCACCCCTCAACAATTTCAAAACTACGAAAAACCCTCAAATTTTTCAAAAATTATAAATACACACTAAAAATTCAAAACATATAAATAAAATTAAAAATTTCAAACCTTAAAAGAAGCACTCTGAAAAATTTTTGATTTTACAAAAACACCATAAACTTTTGAAAATTACAAAAAACACCCTCAAAAATAAAATTAAAAAACAAACTGAGTATTTCAAATCTAAAACATAACAATGAAAAGCAGAGAAATATGAACTGCCCCAAAAGTTTTAGATCTTGCAGAAAACACACCAAAATTTTAAAAACTTTCAAACAACAACATAAAAATTCTAAATTTATAAAAAAGAGACAATTTCTAACATAAAACAATAAATTGAACAATATAAGAATTAGAAATTGCCTTCTAAAGAGTTTTAATTTTGGAAAAAATATCCTAAAATTTTTAATTTTGATAAAAAACAAACCTCAAAAATTTAAAACATACAAAAAACTATGCAAACCTACAAATAGTACACTAAAAATTTTGAAATTACAAATAGCCCCCTAAAAGTTTGGGACTTGCATAAAACACCCTAAAACTTTAAAAACTTACAAAAAAGACCTCAAAAATTCAAACTTTTCAAAAAGAAACTGAAAACATCAAACTAAAAACAGCATACTAATAAAATCTAAGAATTACAGACAGCCCCTATAGATATTTGTTTTGCAAAAAACACCCTAAAACTTTTAAAAGTTCTAAAAAACCCTAAAAATGCAAAATTTTCTAGATACTCCCTAAAAACTTGTAACCTACAAATAGTAAATTGAAAATCTAGGATTACAAATAGCCCCTTGACAATTTTGGATCTTGTAAAAAATAACTAAAACTTTCAAAAGTTGAAAAAAACACCCTAAATTTTTTCAACATTTACAAGAAATACCCTGAAAAGATAAAAAATTACAGAGCTGTCTTTTTTATGATTTCAATTTTTGAGGGTGGTTTTTGTAATTTTTGAAATTCTTAGGGTGTTTTGTGCAAAGTTAAAATGTTTTATGGGGGCACTTGTAATTCCTAGGTTTTTAGTATATTGGTTGTAGATTTGAAATTCTCACGGTAGTTTTTATAAATTTTCAGGTTTAGAAGGTGTTTTTTGCAAACTTTTGAAAGTTTTGGGGTGTTTTTGTAAATTCTAAAATTTTCAAGGGGCTACTTGTAATTCAGGATTTTCAATTTACTATATGTAGTTTTGAAATTTTCAGGTTTATCTATAATTTTAAATTATTGAGGGTGTTTTTGTAAGTTTTTAAAAGTGTTATGGTGTTTTTGTTAAATTTCAAAATTTTTAGGGAGCTGTTTGTAGTTTTAAGATTTTCTGTGTACTGTACTCAGTTTGAAAATTTTAGGCTTTTTAAAAAAATTTTGAATTTTTAGATCTTTTTTGCAATTATTGAAAGTTTCATGGTGTTTTCTACAAATCCTAAATTATTTAGGGGGCTATTTGTAAGGTTTGAAATTTTATTGTTATTTGTATGTTATGAAGTTTGAAGGTGTTTCTGTAAAATGTTTTTGAATTTTTTGTGTTGAGAATGGAAGAAATCCATCTGAAGTTAAATTTTATCCTTATGGAAAGAAATTTATACCAAACATAAGAATATTTTCCCCACTAATTTTTCTAGGATAATAATTATTATGTTAAAGTTTAACCCTAATTTCTTTAACCTCGTACCAAACAAGCCGTAAATGTCTTTCGGTAAACTTGGGCATCCCCAGATGTTAATAGTCCTATACTACATCTCTTTCAATTTGATAATAGAAAAGCTTTCAATTGCCAAAAAAAAGTAAATGATTTTCAAATTCAAGAAGGGTAAATTGCACTTAAATACCATATAGTTTCCCACTTGTTCCACATTAATATCATAAGTTGTATTTTGTTACAATAAAATACCATAAAGTTTCTAGTTTCTACATGTTACTACCATCTGACGCTTTTATCTTTCCCATGCCTTTTAATTTATAATGATGCCATATCTTTATCATTTAACTCTCTTTTGATTTTACCCTAGATCTATCTCATTTCTTTCTCCTCTTGAAGAAGACAATGAAGTTGGTTAGTAGAGGTTCGTCTTCTTCAACTTTGTCAACTACCAAGAATGAGAGGGAGTTCAAAGACTCCTAATCAATGCAAAATATGAGGACAATGGTCCTAATCACAGCAAGAAAACCTTAAAAACCCTAATCAAAGCAAATTACTTCACATTGGGGCTTGATTTACCAACAACGACAAATTTGGGTCTTGATTTACCAACAACGACAAATTCGGGGCTAGATTTTAGGGCTCGGTTAAATTTGGAGGTGAATGTGAAAAAAGATTTTATAACCAGAGGGGGTTTAATTTAGGGGAGGGGTGTCAAACTTAATAACGTTAATTAGATTTTGACGGTGGGAAACTTTATGGTATTTTATTGTAACAAAATGCAACTTATCGTATTAAAGTGGAACAAGTGGGAAACAATATAGTATTTAAGTGCTATTTACCCATTCAAGAATAGTTACATAGTAAAATAATATTAGAACAATCTACTAAACCAAATATCAAGGGAGAACAATCAACTACGTAATAATAAATTTTCATATTAACACTAATGCCTCGCTTAGTATGCAGGAATGAGTGTGAATGGAATGCAATTCCAACTTCTCATTCATGCTTACTAAACATGATGTGCTTTTGGATGCTAGAAATGACATTCCCACTTCTCCTTAATTCTCACTTAATGTGGAAATTGCTATTCCCAATGAGTTATCAAGGAATTGATACTCTCACTTAAGTGAGAATAAAAATAATAAAATAAACTTTAGATATACCATTCTTAAAGATATTTTCAATTAATTCTCTAATCGCACCTAAACATGAGAATGAGAATGAACATTCCATTCCCACATCAATTCCATTCTATTTCTACATTCATTCCATTCTCACTTGACTCTATTCCGGCATACTAAACGAGGCGTAAAAGTAGATGACTTTCAATAGATACCCAGAAAAATAATATTAGAACTATCTACTAAAGCAAACATCGAAAAGAGAAAAATCAACCACAAAACAATAAATTTAATATTAGCCCTAAAAGTAGATAGATTTTCAAACTAAAAAGAGATACCTATATTAGAACAATCAACTTAAGAATAATAGAGTTTCAGAGATTACCTTCACTTCATATGTTAAAGCAATCTATCCGTCAACTACAAAATACAAAATAAACATGAATTTATCTTGCAATAAACATCAATTACCACTAGTAGATTTTTGACGATCCTTAACGGCAACATCCTTGACGGCTATTGCTGTCAAGAATGTCAACATCCTTGACGGGGGCCATCAAGGATGATTCCCCCCAACTTTTTCAGCCAAATTCATGATTACCCCCAATTTTTTTAGCCAAATGCTAAGCTTATCTTATTTTCGCTCTCTCCCTTATCTCCTCTCTCTCTCTCTCTCTCTCTCTCTCTCTCTCTCTCTCTCTCTTATGTTATTCCCAAATTAGAAAACTGTACCAAATCAGAAAACCACACCCAAAATCAAGCCCACCGCTCGTCGCCGCACGTCGGTCGTCGTCCGCCGTCCACTGCAACTGTGTATCATGGTCCGCCACCGCTCGTACAGACTCGTCCTTGGTCATTCGCCTGCTCGCCCCTAGTTTGTCGCAGCTCGGCTGTGGTTCATGGCTGCTCGCCCGTGGTTCATTTTAGATAAACGACGTCCACAACATTGTAATAATACTCTTTGAAATAGGGACTCCTAGATTGCTGTGAGTGTTATAAATCTGCATCAACTAACCCTTCTGGGAAAATACATGGATCTTCAAGAGGAATTGTAGAGACACCTCCTCAGTCAAAAGTTTTCTTTGAAGAAGCTTTAGGAGAGAAGTCCATATATGCGATAAGGGAGTTCTATGTGGGCCGTTTAATCAAGCCAAAACTCTAAGGGTGAATAGAGTCCTAGTATGTGTAAGAGTCCTAGTATGTGTAAGAGTCTTAGTTAGAGGATAAGAATTCAAATTGTGAGTCCTAGTATGTGTAAGAGTGCTAGTATGTGTAGGAGTCCTAGTTAGAAGATGAGAATTGTGATCTTATAAAAGAGAACTCATGTAATTATTTAAGTTGTGAATTGAAAAAAAAAGAAATGGAGACTTTTCCCTAAGAACTCTCTCTCCCTATTCTTTTGGCTGAAATCAGGAGGCCGATTTTCTTCCTCCTCTAGCTGATCTCTCTCTTTCTCTTCTCGATGATTCTTGGTGTGAGCTTAGGCCGATCCCAATTACAAGCCAACAAGTGGCATCAGAGCGAGATTTATGCCCAAGCTCCAATAGAGATCTAAAGATATGATGAGCGTAGAGAAGATGACGACCAAGGTGGGTGCACTCACTCTTCAATATCCGACGCTATCGAGAGATAACTATGCTTCGTGGGTGATCAAGATGAAAGTCTACATGAAGGCTCAAAATGTGTGGGACGCAGTTAAGCCTGCGGCAGATGTGATCATGGAAAACAGGAAGGATCAAATAGCGTTAGCGGCCATCTATCAGGGGATTCCTGAAGAGACTTTGATGGTGATCACAGAGAAGCAGACAGCAAAGAAGGCATGGGAGACGCTGAAGACGATGCATCTAGGAGTAGACCGTGTGAGGAACGCGAAGGTGCAGACCCTGAAGTCCGAGTTCGAACTTCTCCGGATGAAGGAGAGCGACAACGTTGACGATTTTTCGACGAAGTTGATAGGAGTTGTCAACAAGATTCATGCTTTGGACGGCGAGATGCAGGAGAGCTACGTCGTCATGAAGCTACTTCGGGTGGTACCAGAGAGATTTCTTACTATCGTCTCCACGATTGAGCAGTTTGGGGACATTGATAGCATGTCACTTGAGGAGGCGATGAAGCGTCTCAAGGCCCATGAGGAGTGGGCACGTGTTTTTTGAGACAACGTCGACGACCACTTATTCTTGATGCATGCACAGTGGCAAGCAAGGGCCAAGAAGAGTGGCAGAAACTTCCTCTCAACGTAAACGATGAGTGACAGCAGTAGACGATGTCACGCATGCAGAGCCAGTCGCAGGCGTGGTCATTGCCAGGCAGGTCGCGGTGCTAGCCAAGGGGGCCAGGTAGGCCGCGGAGGAAGCTAGGGCAGGCAGGAGGGTCGAGGTGGCTTTGGCTGCCAGGGAACCCATTTCGGTGGCGGTTTCGGCCACGATGGCAAAGCTCGCCAAGAGGGGGAGAGTAGCACGAGCGGTGGTCGAGACAAATCCAACATCAAGTGCTTCAATTGTGGAGTCTATGAGCACTTTTAGTCAGAGTGTCACGAGCAATTCCACAATCATGATCAGGAGGCTCACCCCACCCGAATCTATGATGAGGAGCCAGCCTTGATGATGGCTGAGTCAGAGGAAACACCCACTGTCGTCTTGATCAATGAAGAGAAAGTGGTGCCAAACTTGCTCGCAGTGGGGGAGGCACAAGTCGACACTGACGTTTGGTACCTTAACAACGGAGCCAGCATCACATGACCGGTCACCGAGGCAAATTCAAGGAGCTCGACGAGAAGATCACCGAAACCATCAAGTTTGGTCATGGATCTGCGATAGGGAACGCATGTGGCCACAAAGTGAAGACCTTGAGGACAGATCGATGTGGCGAGTTCTTGTCAAAGGAGTTCACCCAGTTATGTGAAGACTACGGCATCAAGCGGCATCTCACTGCACCGTACACCCCATAGCAAAATGGTGTAGTGGAGAGGCGCAACCGCATGGTGATGGACACGGCGAGAAGCTTGCTCAAGAGCATGCATATGCCAAGAACGATGTGGGGCGAAGTAGCCAGACATGCGGTGTACTTGCTCAACCGACTATCAACCAAAGCGTTGAGCGATATCACTCTTACGAAGCTTGGTTTGACAAGAAACCTCATCTAGAACACTTGAGAATATTTGGATGCTTGGCACATGTGAAAGTTGCAGGTGCTTCTCACAAGAAACTCGACGACTGGAGCACACCAATGGTGTATCTTGGTGTAGAAGAAGGCAGCAAAGCACATCGTCTCTATGATCCTCAACATAGCAAAGTTCATGTGAGAAGAGATGTCACTTTCAAGGAAGGAAAAGGTTGGGAGTGGAGTGAAGATGGAGACGAAAGACTACCTAGCTAGGTGGAGTTCACGGCGAAATGGGAACTGGCAGCAGCCGGCACGATAGTCGGTGCATTGCCAGCAGGCGGACGACCAACTGCTGAACCAGACCCCCAGCTGGCAGATCTAGATCTCCGACAACTACCGGCCCAGGTGCAGCTGTTGAAGCAGTAAGTCCCGCTGTGTCGGAGGTGTTCGGACCCCCTAAAGCTACAACGATGATTCTGGTAGCCTTGCACAGAACACTCAGCACTCCTACCTCTCAAGATGAACCTGTGCGCTACTATTCCTTAGCAGAGATCTACACAGAGATAGAGGTGGTTGACCTTCCCACTGAGGAGTTATTTCTGGCCACTGAAGAACCCCACGAGCTACCGCGAGGCTGCGACAGAGCAAGAATGGCAGACAACCATGGAAAAGGAGATGGAGGCCATCGAGAAGAACGAGACTTCGGTACTCATAGAGCCACCACGGGGCCCCAAACCCATTGGCCTCAAATGGGTGTACAAGCTAAAGAAGGACAACGAAGGCAACATTCTCAAGCACAAGGCGAGACTTGTAGCGAAGAGCTACGTCCAGCAGCATGGCGTGGACTTCGATGAGGTGTTTGTACCTATGGTGAGACTTGATACCATTAGGATGATCCTTGCTATATCAGCACAGCGCAGATGGGAGGTGCACCATCTGGATGTCAAGTCGGCATTCCTAAATGGTGATCTCCAAGAAGAAGTGTATGTGGTCCAGCCTGAAGGGTTCGTTGTGAAGAATGAAGAGCACAAGGTGTACAAGCTTTCCAAGGCGCGCTACGGCCTACGGCAAGCACCACGGGCGTGGAACATGCCACTTGACAAGTGCTTGAAGGGCATCGAGTTTGTAAGGTGCTCTCAGGAGCAGGCGGTATACACCAGGAGAAACGGAGGGCATATACTCATTGTTGGTGTGTACATGGACGACTTGATCGTCACGGCTCGAGTGCGGATGAGATCAAGATTTTCAAGCTGCAAATGATGAAGGAGTTCGAGATGAACGACCTTGGGCTACTTTCCTACTACCTTGGGATTGAGGTGGACCAGAGAGGTGATTGTATTTCGCTGAGGCAGGCGACCTACGCAAAGTGGGTCTTGGTTAATTCAGCATGGTGGATTGCAACCCGACCCAGTATTCCATGAAGGCAAAGCTAAAGCTTGGAAAGGACCCTGAAGGAACACCGTGGATGTGACAGAGTATAGGCGCGTCATTGGATGCTTAAGGTATCTAACTCACACCGTCCCGATATTTCCTATGCCGTGGGGATTGTGAGTAGGTACATGGAGCAACCCACAGTTGTGCGTCGCCAGAAGGTCAAGCACATTCTGAGGTACGTGAAGGGTACCATGTGCTATGGATTGGTGTACAGGCGAGGGAGAGGCAATGAAGAGTTGGTGGGATTCACTGACAGTGATCTTGCAGGAGATGTTGATGACAGGCGCAGCATAGGCGGCATGGCATTCTATCTAGGTGACAGTCTGGTCACTTGGACATCGCAGATCAGAAGACTGTGGCATTATCTTCTTGTGAGGCAGAGTTCATGGCAGCAACAGCCGCAGCATGCCAGGGACTGTGGCTGAGGAGCTTAGTCAGCAAGGTGATCGGCAGAGAGCCCAAGCCAGTTACTCTATTCGTCGACAACAAGTCCACAATTGTATTGATGAAGAATCCAGCATTCCATGGAAGAAGCAAGCACATCGACACACGTTTCCACTTCATTCGCGAGTGTGTTGAGCGAGGGCAGATTAAAGTGGAGTTCGTGCGCACCAGCGAGCAGCGGGCGGACATTATTACGAAGCCCCTAGCAAGGGTGAAGTTCATCGAGATGCGGGAGTTGCTAGGAGTGAGGGACCTCGAGTCTTGTCAAGATTAAGGGGGAGAATGTAGGCTGTTTAATCAGGCCAAAACTCTAAGGGTGAATAGAGTCCTAGTATGTGTAAGAGTCCTAGTATATGTAAGAGTCCTAGTTAGAGGATGAGAATTCAAATTGTGAGTCCTAGTGTGTGTAAGAGTCCTAGTATATGTAAGAGTCCTAGTTAGAGGATGAGAATTCAAATTGTGATCTTATAAAGAGAACCCATGTAATTATTTAAGTTGTGAATTGAGAAAACGAAATATAGACAATTTCCCAAGAACTCTCTCTCTCCCTATTCTTTTGGCCAAAATCAGGAGGCCGATCTTCTTCCTCCTCTAGCCGATCTCTCTCTTTCTCTTCTCGACGATTCTTGGTGCGAGCTTAGGCCGAACCCAGTTACAAGCCAACAACCAACACCAATCCTTTGCATTCAAACATATGATTTAATCAAGTTATGTGTATTCCTTCTTTGCGAAGTGTATTACGTGACCTCTTCTATTAGAAAAGTCTCCTTCATGTAATGAATAGTTATTTCGTTTCACCAATGCAAACTAATTAAAGCAGCAACATCTTTCAGCTAGTTTAACATTAGGAGTTAACTTGATTACTTCACTGGATAAATAATTAGGAATATCCAACACTTTTCACACCTTCCTCTACCATGTAGTCCATGATATTGCTTCTTCAAATACACTTTTACGGAAGCTCTTTGTCATGTATGATTTCCTTGGTTCATACCCAATTCCATGGTCATCCTTCAATACATCCATAGATCGCACAGGGCTTCATCATCCATGCATAACAGGATAGTAGCAACTAACTTTAGATGGACATTCCACCAACCATTATGATTCATAAAGATGTCCTCGGTATATGCTTTATAGAGGAGTATTCAACAATCAAACACATATTAAAACCAAAATGCTTTTTTGCTCTTCTTTGCTCCGTATGAAAACTTTCCTCACTAAATAGCTTCTCTTCCTCAATAATATAGCCAAAAATCCAACAACCTTTGTCGTATTATTAAGCATGGAAGCCTTCTTATGCTCTTCCACTAATTTTGTATGTTAAGAAAAAGCCCGTCTACAAGGTCATTCTTCGAATAACTAACGTAAGGATCAACCAAGCCATACGCAAGAAATAGATAGCCAATAGCCAAAAAGGCCTGTGGCATCTGGGGATTGGATCCACATCTACAAGAAGGGTTTCCATGGTTTCACTATTAAGATGCAAGAGAACGCTCACCTTCTCTCCATGGTACAAGCCCTTATATCAAAATCTCTTAAAAGTCTGGTTTCAGGAGTAAAATCCAAGATACCTTTTACCCAAGAATCCTCTAAACTTTTCGTTGATCACAGAAACATAAAATACCTAACACATACGGGTTTGAACTTGCCTCCACGGTGATGCTTTGCTAGGTTGATAACTACTCTTTCACTATGGGGCAAGATATACAAGTTGCTTATCATTAGGATATGTATCAAGTGCAAATGCAGTGATGTATGCAAATCATAAGTTCCTGATTTTTGTAGAAAAAATAGCGATAGAATAACAATCAATGTAAGTATGTGATATCCATGCAACTACATTATATTGTTAATTTGATGAGATAAGTTGTCAAAAAAGTTTCCTTGTCTAATAATCCTTAGTGAAGCAAAGAAAAAGGTAACTCTGAAGTAGAATTATTGACATAGTTACCTATGTGAAGAATTGACATAGTTACCTATGTGAAGAATTCTACTTCACAAGAATTAGTTATGATTTTGATTGCAAAAAAGTTTCTCATCTCTGTACAAAGAAAAAGAGCAGTTAGGAAACATGAATGATATTTAACAGAGAATAATGGTCTTATCACCAATAAAGAAGTGTCCTGTACGTTCAGCTCAATACAATTTCTTGAATGGAACACCCTGCCTTTTGGCATGACATCCCTCGTGACAACTACAAACCAACAGTGGATCTATTTACATCAAAAAGCATACAGCAAAAGCAAAAGACGCAGAAACCCAAACCCAAGCAACCATAAACTAGCGTTCTAATTTACAATATAAAGGATAGAGAAGACTTCATCGGACCCTGCAGACTGCAGCACTTGGTGAGCATTTAGGATCAGAAGTTGCTCGACATCCCACAGAGACGCTCCCAGTCATTCTTCGGTGGATTCGGTGATCATGAAGTAAAGAATGGCTGGATGAGCCATCGCCTGAAGAGCTGCGGCTAGCCTGCAAGGGCTCGAGAGTCTCCACAACATTGCCCATGACAGGCCTTGCTTTAGGGTTCTGGCTAGGACTACTGTATGCTAGGCTGCAAGCTTTATGTGCAGCTCGTGCTGAGTACTGACAGTAGTATGCTAGGCGGCAAGCTTTATGTGCATCTCGTGCTGAGTACTGATTTGTTGGGACAAACACAGGGCCCAATAGAGCAGAGCTGCAGCTAAATTATTACAGAAGTAATAAAGAACACACAGATTTACGTGGAAAACCTCCTAAATGAATTTGGGGTAAAAACCACGGGCAAGGATAGAAGAATTCACTATGAGGAAAATTTAGGAGGATTACAATCTCTCTTTACAAGGAGATACTCTCTCTATTTTTCTCTCACTTCTATATATTGAGGAGTTGTTGTTTCTGGGATGATCTCAACTTAAGGCTGAGGGGGCCTATTTATAGGGGAGATCGTGGTTGGTGAGCACTGTTGCTACAGTATTTGCTACAGTAATTTTACTGTAGCGTGTAGATGATGGCTGTGCTTTTGGAGGCTGCACACCATTTTTATTTAACACAAACTCCTTACTTAACTCGTTTCCAAACTGTCACCGCCATTAAAAAAAATTAATTTAGATGGGTTTATCGAAATTTGTAGACGCCTAAAAATTGAATGCAGGTGTAATTAAGCGTAGCTCCAAAAATAAGGAAAAAGGAGATAGAAATGCAACTTTAAAAGTGGTTGCTAACGTGCAGTGCTACTATCTACCTAGTTGAAATAGAGGATCATCATCTTAAATTCCACACTCTCCAATTGCTACAGGTCACATTAAGGTTGCAACCCCTCTTCAAACGATCTCTCACGTATATCCAGCAGAACGACACAGACTTGGCAGACAAAGCATTAAATTTTGGCAATCAACATGAGTTCGCAGATATCAGATGGTACCCAGCTCAACGCAAGGCCATCTATCGGATCGACGATCGTGTGCCCGTTGACATCACCGGCAACGGAGTCTATGACATGATCGGGCTCCGTTCTGTACCAACATCGACCGTTGCTCTTGTAAGATCAACAGGTACAAAAGATTCCAAGTTCACAGTAACTAATAACTATACATAGGGTTAATTTCAGAAAAACCTTAAAGAGTTTTGCTTGTAACCCCGTTAAACTCTTTTTTTTATGTCACATAACTTCTCAACTCTAGGGTGTCTCACAACACCCGTCTAAAGTTAACTATTTTTCATAGGACCTCTAACCATAATTGGCAAATAACTAAAATGTTCTTGAGAAAAAAATTTCAATCTAGTCATTTATCGTTTAGTATACCCTCACTCCAATTGAGGGTTATTTCTAAATGAATTGAAGTCATTTACCCATTTTGGTTGTTTTAGATCAATCTTCTTGTTTATTTTTAGGCAAAAACTTAAGTGTAGGTCATTTATGTATTGTCCAAAAATTATCTCGGTTCTCCATGTCTGAAAGTTATTAGTGAGAGTATCTAACGTTACCTTTGTCATTAGCTCAGGTATTTTTTACAAATTTTTGTTAGATCTTACTGACGTGTCGGTAACATGGAGGGTGTTTTATAAAAAAAGTAGTAGAGAGACCACTACCTTACTAACAGCTATACATTATTTAGTGGGTAGTTATGATTTATTTTAAATCTAACACTCACCATATCTTCTAATTGCACTCATTCTTAATTTGCACTCTAAGAAAAATCACAAACATTCACTAAATAAATCAATAGCTATTAATAAGGTAGCGTTCTCTCCACTATTTTTTGATAGAGGAGAGGATCCAAATCCTTCAATCGGTAAAACCTTAGTGAAGTTGCAAGTTTGTCCAACGTGCATCGCTAACACGTCAGCTAGATTTAACAAAAGTTTGTTTAAAAAACCTAAGTTGATGACAAAGGTAACATTAAGGAGCCCAAATCTTTACTGTCAGACAAATGTTTGAGCAATACACGAGGGACCTCAAGTGAATTTCTGCCTTTATTTTATTTTATTTTTTGATCAATTAGCTCGTAATGTTTGGCAACAGAGGAGACCATGGAGGCCACAAGCAATGCAGATGGAAAGTGTGCCAATGCTCTATCATCGACTTCCGCTACAGCTACAGCCAACTTTGGCCTCACAAATGACGGCCTCCTATTCACAGGCTATCCAGTCATCGGTTTCCAGAACCGGATGCAATCGTCAGGTTCCTGTCTCAGTAGCCCTGAGGATGGTCTAATAACTGCCTGTGCATGGGATCCAAGATTCAATGGCAGCTTCTTTCAACAGTCAACAGTCAGCATCGGCTTATCGAAGGTGAAAGACTTCATTCTCGATATCCAAAAGCTTAGAGACTTGCAACCAAAATCTTTGTGCAATGTGGAACTATACGACGGAATCCTTATGCGGTACATTAAAGCGTCGACTGCTTATTTGGGGAAACAAGAAGATGCAATAGATTTTGACATCACTTATTACAGAAGTCGTGATCCTATGAGTCCGAGGTTGTATGAAGATGTGTTAGAAGAGATTGAGCAGATGGCGCTGATCAAATATGGAGGCATTCCACATTGGGGGAAGGGTCGGAATGTGGCATTTGATGGGGTAATCAGTAAGTTTTCGAAGAGATGTGAATTTCTCAAGGTGAAGGACGCTTATGATCCTAATGGATTGTTCTCCAATGAGTGGACTGATCAAATTCTTGGCATAAGAGGAAGGACTAGCATATTTAAAAAAGGTTGTGCTCTTGAAGGGCTGTGCATTTGCTCAGAAGATTCACATTGCGCGCCGGAGAAAGGGTTTTTCTGCCGTCAAGGGAAAGTTTACACTGAAGCGCGAGTTTGTACTGCCCTTGCAATGAAGAAATGACTTATGCAGAGATGCTGCGCTCTGGAAGCCAATAAACATCGTTCTTGTTATATTTTACGACTTATTCATGTTCATTTATAAAATTGTAAAGGAAAAGCATGAAGAATAAAATGGTAAATTGATAATTTAAACTTTAGTATCTTCCTTTACTTGACCATTTAAATTTCTGTTTAACATGCCTCATGTGCATAAGTGAGAAAATTTCAACTTTTATACCCATGTTTTGAAAATAATCCCCCTTGAATCCCTTTCTCCATCCTCAAACTATTTAAAGCAGAAAAACCAATTCAATTCCAGTACAGTTTCATAAAATTAAACTCAATCAATCTCACATTGCCACAAACTCCAACAATCTAATATCAAGCCTCCAAAATGTGCATAAAATGTGTGTCCCGAACGCAACTCCGGCCTAATAATCAGCACAAAGTTGATGGACAAGGTGGTTAGCGTCGACAAAATGTCGATGATGATGACTTTTGAGGGTGGATTTTGCTAGGGATTTGATCAATGAAGCGGCGAAGGTGGGGATGGCATTGCCCTATGTGCCGTATTTGTGGGCGGTGACATTGGGTGGAATGCTGGGAACTGGAGCTCATGGGAGTTCTACATGGGGGACGGGGGATGCAGTGCATGCATGAGTATGTCATCGGAATGAGGATCGTAACGCCGGCTTCAGCCGACGAGGGTTATGCTACGGTCAGGGCATTGGATGAAGGGCACCCGGACTTGGATGCAATCATGCAGCAAAGGTTCATTTGGGAGAGCTTGAGCCTTGGAGTTATTTTTCACGTATAAGTTTGGAGTTTATGTTCCTGTAGCTTTAACTTCTCCCTAGCAATTTTGGACAATTATCAGATAAGCCCCCATAACTTTCAGACTATCAGAGAACCCCCTTAAGTTTAGGTGTTTATAGAAAACCCACTTCAACTTTTAGAGATTTATTAAAAAAAAGCCCCCTAAAAGGGTGAACCACTATTTTTACTGGTAGAAATATCCCCCCTGCGTAATATTACCTGCCCATATGAAAATTGCACTTAACGATGTTAGGGGGTTTCGGAAAAAAATCTTAAAGTGTAAGGGGGTTTTCTAATAACCCCTAAACTTAAAGTTAGATTTCTAATATTTTGAAAGTTATTGGGGGTTATCTGATAATTATCCAAAGTTAAGGCTTTTTTCCTCTGAAATTTAGCCTTTTTTAACCAGTGTGTCTAGAAGATTTTGGGTGTTAGGGATAGTTCCGGATTATTCGGAAGGAAAAGGGAGCTTACTCATGGATTAGGATCATGGAAATACATAACGGAGAGACGACTTTTCAAATCATTATCATCAACTACCTAATGAACAATTATGTTTTGTAAGAATGATGGTGTTAGTTACATTACATGAGGACTAGGGTTGGGCACCTGCCAGGTAAACCCGCAAGCTGACCCGGTCCAGCCCCCTTTGGGTCATGACCCAGCCCGGTCCGTAGCGGGCCAGGTTTGACCCGGCTCATGATATACACAACTCACTGGTTGGGCTGGGTCCAGCACCAGAGTCGAGACAAGAGAACTTGGCCCGGCCCACCTTGACTCGGCCCACCTTTGACCCGACCCGAATATTTAATTTTTAAATTTTTTTCCAAAATGCAATTATATATATAACAACATATAAGATTTTGATGAATATAACTTGGAGGAATTCAGCTCCTTAAATATTAATGGTTAACATTTTTTTCTTTTTTTCTTTTATATTTGTAATTTAAATTTAAACTAAAGGAAAGTTATTAGCTTCCCATGGACGTAGGTCTTCCATTGAAGTCCGAACCACGTATATCTTTGTGTTTGTGATGTCTTATCTTTATACAATGACAATGTGTGTCATTGTTGTTTCCGCCGGAAATCAGTCCGTTCCGTTCCATTGATGTTTCCGAAATTACAAATGCCTTTATGGGCTTACAGAGCAAATCGAAAACAGAATCG
>JBAKGM010000139.1:29453434-29465859 GCA_037177215.1 Asparagus racemosus
GCTTGTGCGGATCATCATTCACCGTCTTCATTGCCACCTTTACCACAGGTTCGGGTTCAAACCATGTCAAAGGCACCGAACTGAAGCTGATCAACACTGCATTTGCTCTGACCTTTTTCTCCTTGGATGGCTTCATTGTAATAACCCCTATGTCGATTAAGTCTTGGATCTTGTCCTTGAGGCCGAAACACGACTTGGTGGGGTGGTGGACCACCCTGTGGTAGGCACAATATCTCAGGTCGTTGGTCCTCTTTGCTTCCTCTTGGTTCTGAATCAGACGGAGCTTGATCTTGTTGTTTTCCACCAAGTATTTGAAGAGGTCGGGAATCTCGTCATCCCTAAAGAAATAGGACTTCGGGAATCTCCGCTCTGAAGGCCTTTGCTTCTGTGCCCCTTGCTGCCACTGCGACTGTGATTGCTGCGGCTCCCGCTGTTGCGGCTGCTGTTGGGGTTGTAGTTAAAACGTCTGGTTAGCGACCGCTGTTCTAGTCTGCTCCTTTCCCTTGCCATGTGGAACAAAGTTGTGCTTCGGGGCTTCTGTGGTCGGCTGGCCTCTTTTCACCTTTTTCCTCTATAGGAAGCGCTCAGCTTGCTTGCCACGCACCTTTAGATCCTTCCATGTAGTGGAGGGCGCCGTTCCCATTGCTTCGAGCACATCCAGCGACAAGTTGTTGTAGCAAGTCTGGAGAATAAACTCCTCTGTAATTGCATCGCGGTAGTTCATTGCCTTGTTCCGGAATCTTTTTACGAAGGTGCCCACCATTTCTCTGTCCTTTTGCTTTTCATCGAGCAACGTCCCAATAGATATCTCAGTGTCGTCGTCAAAGAAGTTGGAGAGGAAAAGGGACTCTATATCATCCCAACTGGTAATGCTGCCCAGTTTGAGACGGCAGTACCAATCGAAGGCAGCTCCCCGAAGAGTGCCGACGAATGACCGAACTATCAGGGGCTCGTTTCTAGAAATTACCCCCAAGTGAGACTTGAAGTAAATCAAGTGCTTAGTGGGGGACCCCTTCCCGTCAAATAGCGTGAAGTTGATCAGACTGAATTTGGATGGATATGGGATCGACCCCCACTCCCTGGGGTATGGACACAGTATTCCGGTCTTCTTTACCTCTTGAGCGGAAATCAGTGTGTTGATCTTGCTCTCAAGGTCCTTGATCTTCTCATTTTCAGAGGCCATATTGCCACTGGCATTCTCTTGGACACCCCCAGCATTCTGTTCTTCAGGGGGTTGTCTTGCACCGCAATCTTCCTCGTCAGAGTCGCTGTCAATTTGGTTAACATTGTTGCGACGACTGGTCTCTCCTTGGTGGTTTGTCAACGTCTGAATTTGTTGGTCATGCATTTCACGCATCTGCTGCATGGCCATCTCCATTTCAAACTTAAAATTTTCTTTCTGCTTGGCCATTGCCTCTTCGAGCATCTTGGCCATCTATTCGGCGCTGATCATGAATGTTTCCCGGGGTTGCCCTTTGCTAGAAACAGTGTTGTCGGAAGCAATGGCTGAGGCAGCGTCCGACACTTCGTCTTCTGACGGCAATCCCTTTAAGATTTTGTCATAACAGGGGTGTCGAATCGTCCCGGTACGCAACCGAGTTAACCGGTCGGATGATCGGGCACCAGTGCGACTCGGCATTCCTCTGCTCATTATATTATTGGTAACTCTGGGCAATTCATCACTCCGAGTTACTGATCTTCCCTTGCAGAATCTCCTGGGGCTAGACTCTGGCAAGCTGTCGCCCAGTCTATCAAAGATGGATACCCTCTTCAAAGTTGATCTGTGGCAGCTGCATTCTGACAACACTGCCTTAATCAGCCTGGAGCAGGGGCAGTATGCAGGTTTCTCAGGAGAGCTCCTTTTGCGAGATTTCCTCACACCCCCAGCACGGTAGTACAGCTCATCGGCTTGAGTGCTAGAGCAACCTATCGTGCGTTGGCACAGTCTCTCAGGTCTAACGTCATCGTCGTCGGATGAAAACGTCTCCTTCCGAGGACGGACTGCTTCATCAAAGCTGCCAAAAATGACTCGCCTTGACATTCGCCTGTGTGGGCGTGAAGTCTCGGCAGACTCTCAGACTTTGATTCTTAGCCCGGTAGGTGCAGCTGGAGAGGCCTAGAGGTGGGTTCGACCTCCTACACGAGGAGTGATCCGTGATTCCCTCAATAGACTAAGGCGTTCCTTGATGGTTGGCCTGCTGGTCGTGGTGAGTATTGGCCTTGCCAAAAGCTTGAATGTGGACGCCGGAGGTGGCCTCGGCACCGTGGCAGCTTTAGTTGGGGCGCCGGCGGGTTTTGGCTTTATCACCATAGCAGTTTGTGTTGAGACGCCTTCAGCCCTTGATCTAGGCACCTGGGAAGTAGGTGTTGGGGCGCGTTCAGCTCTTAGCTTGGGCGCCGGGGCTGTTTTCGTCGGGGCGGCTTCTACTTTTGGCTTGGGCGCCGGGACAGTAATTGAAGTGTCGGCGGTCTTAGGCTTGGACGCCGTGACTGCGGAAGCTGGAGTGCCGTTAGATTTGGGCCTCCAAACCTGGCGGTGCGTTGGCAGCTTCTTTGCCACCTCTTTCTTCAATTCACGAGCTTACTGCACCAGAGCTCGTGCCTGCGCAAGGAGCGCGCGTCGCTTCCGAATGCATTCTTGAAGCATGGAGCGGTTCCGCTTGACATGGACCCACTCATTGGTTGACGACTTGGGGGGCCGTCGATGATCTGAGGTTGGAGCCTCTGCGTCAGTTTGGATCTTAGATCTACCTCATAGCAGATCCTATCCATTGATTGCATGGCTTAGGCGAGTTTGCGGGTCATGCTCTGTCGTCGCCTTTGGCAGGCTCATTTGGAGAGTGCGGGCACGTCGTCGGCGGTCATCTCGGCACTTGGGGAACTTGGGCATCAGGCGCCGGAGGGAATTTACCGCTACAGGAGGCAGCGGGGTTGGTTTCACCATCCTAGGACTCTACGTCTGAGGCCCATCGGTTTCTCCTTGCAGTGGAGATTTTCTTGGACCGGCGGGGAGAACTAGATCTGGAGGAGGAGGAGAGGTACTCCTCGAACTTTTGTTGGTCGAATTCAAACTCGACCTCTTCTTCCACCGGGATCGGAATCTGCGGCTGCGCCACGATGACCTCAGACCTAAGGCCGGTGGCTACCACTGTGGTCGCCAGCTTGTTCTCCATGAAAGTTGTTGAAATTTCCATTGATCTGAATCTGTTACAAACTTCAGTCGCCTGAAAAAAATTCAAATAAAGATCGCCTTTTTATAAGGCTTTACAATGAAAAAAATCAAATTAAAGATTACAACTTTCGACCCTAATCGAACAAACGCGGGATCCATTTATCGGATCCTCGCTTGCAGGGGTTTCTTGGCCTGTGACGGGGACTTGTTTCATCCGTGGACCACCGCGCAATCCCGATCCAAGTAGAGATCCAGATGCTAGATCTGCGGATTTGGGGTGTTTATCTCACGAAGGAAATAAAACACTGACGGGGATTAATCTCGCGAAGGAGATGATCGCCGAAGTGGGTGAGACCTACTAGGAGAAATCACACACTGACCCTGAGTCTAAGACGAAGCTTAGTCTTGAGGGTAGATCCGCAAACCTGACCTATATCGTTGTAGATCCGAGCTCAAGTCTCTACCTCACAGCGTAGATCTGGCGTAGACTAAACTACTTGCTTGCACGGGACGTAGATCTGACCCTTCGATCTTCGCCGGCGCTTGGATCTGTGCAAAAGAGCTGCTGGATCTCGTGTAAAGCTCCTGCAAAAATCTCCAATTTTCTAACCCCTCACAACTGAGACCACTCCCCCCCTATTTATAGGAAAAGAACAAGGGGGATGTTGGTTCGGCCAAGTGGCCCAACCACTTCGGCCTTGGCTGAGCCACTCCGGCCAAGGCTGAAGTTTTCTCAGCCCAGGCTGAGCTGTTTCAGCTTTTGGTCAATATTTTCACCGTTTTGACCCATTTTCTTGTATTTCAGAGCTTGGTTGATTGTTCCACTGATTTCGGAATCCAGTTGGCGTAGCGTCGTCGTTTTGAGTTTGGTTAATTCCGTCACGTCGACGCTTGTGTCCGGTCGACTCGCCTTGTCAAATTTTGCTGACTTGAAGCTTTGTTACTAGATTTATCCCACGATACGTCGCTTCGTTGATTTGTACGCCTTGTCGACTCACTTCATGTGTTCGTCGACTCGCTTTATGCGTTTTGTGGTGCGGTTACGTCATCAGCGATTCTTGGTCGCATCGCTTGATGGTTCGTCGGTTGCGAACCCACCGTCACAAGTCTGGTTCGGGTACTAATAAACGATTTTCAACGCCTACAGCACTGTCAAGGCAAACGCCCTAGGGATGTCATACATATAGAGCCTCCAGCTGCGACAACGGCACCTTGAAGTGAAACTTCTGCAATTGATTAATCTAGGCCTCATTCCAAACTATCAGCATGAGAATCGAGGCGACGGCAGCTCAAGATCTTCTATGGCATCAGCAACATCACATCGGAAGTGACTCTTCAGCATCCCCTCATAAATGCACTTCAGGACCTGACCAGCTACAGTTCTATTTCACTCAGGCTCGTCTACCCCGAGTTTGAGCGAAAGGGGCCAATGTTATGCCAATAATTAACCTATGCATTAATCCTCCCTCTGAAATTGACACGTGTCCCAAGTCAACACTAATCAGCAGATCATCCAGGCCCCTGCCAGGGCGACTCAGGTAGCATGGGCACTCATCCCTTCCCGAGCAGGGCCGAGTCGAGATGAGCTCTCACTTGACCTCATCATTTGAGTCGACCCGCCTCATTCATTCATGATCAGGTCGACAACTTACGAGGCTGACAAAAAGGCGGTACTTGTCATCCCACCTATAGAGCCGGATCGAAAGGCAATTTGTCCTCAAACTCCTCACCAATAGCTATCCACCATTATCATTACTCGTGCCACGAGTCTCCATGACTCATCACCTATCATCAGTACCACACCAACTTAGCCACCATCATGTCAAGCTCAGTGATGACACATTTCATCTGTAGCTGACACATGTGAGCTATCTGTCGATTCAGCTGTCTGTCTGGACTCGACCAAAATTACACATCTATCCCCCTCAGCTGGGTATAAATATGGGCTCATCACCTACTACCAAGAGGATCGCCTTCGAGGCCCCCTCGAGGCCACATGTATGCCATTTCTAGCTAACTAACCTCATTTTCACATTAAGAACTTATTCAGTTCATCAATTCCACACTCAAGCTCTGTACTGATTTGATCGTCGGAGGAACCACCGGAGAAACTAACTCTGGTCCTCTAACGTATTTATTTTGCAGCTTTCTTATATTGAGCAGGGTAGCAGCCGCTTGAGGAGATGAGGGGACCTACATCATCTGTATCTACTCTGAGGCCCGTCGCTTATTCAGTATTATCCGCTAATCTAGCTATTGAGTCCCAAAACATCAACAGGTAAGGACATTGGATAAGAAGATCCTTAAACCTATCAAAATACTTTCAAAATAGCTCCCTTGAGACTATCTTAAAATTCTGAATGCTATTTCTAAGCTTAACTATTTTATGGATTGAGAAAATTTTCTTTAGAAAAACAGTAACAAATTTATCCCAGGTTGAGATAGAATTTATGGGTAATCTATAGAGTCATTCCTTACCTTTGTCCTTAAGAGCAAATATGGTAAATGTAAGCTTAATTGCATCCCCGAATAATTTCCTAATCTTAATCATAAGACAATCTTCCTCAAACTCGGATATAAAAATGTAAGCACCTTCAGATTTATATCCTAAACATTTCAGAAGCATGTCTATGAAGTATGATCCAAGATCAAAATTAGCTCAATTAACATCAGGTAGTCTAATGCAAGACAGGATTGCATTCTAGTGGGATAACACATGTCATGAAGAACGGATGGATTAGGATTTACCATTTTTTTTCAAAAATTGGTTCAACACGAATTAATCGATTAGCATCATCCCTAATCCAAACTTGCATACATCAAAAATAAATTCTTTTTGAAATGTTTTCAACTAAAAAGGAGATTAGGAAAAAGATCTAAGACAAACAAAAAAAATTATATCTTTTTATTTATATTTTTTTGTTTTAAGGTAAAACTAACAAACCTTAAAGATAAGAAATGAAAGAAGAAGGATAAAAGAAAAATCTAACAAAACAAATCAAGCGCAACCACTTAGAAACAATTACCATTAATTCTAGGGTTAAGCCTAAACTCAACTACACCAGCTCTTAACCAAAAACTTCTTGAGTGAAATGATTTAAGTTTACTCGGTCAGTTAGCTGGGTAAGGATAGTACTTGAGGAAGGCCAAAGACCAATTAAGTACCTCTTTCTTTGCGGAGCGAATACACAACCATAAACCTTGTCTTAGACATCCATGGATTCAAGTAAACTTAAACCGATTCACTTAAGGGTTTCTTGTTCCTTAATAAGCTCGAGTTCTTAGAGGTCAATGTCTAATGAGTTTTAGAAGGCTTAGGTTTATGTAGTGAGAAATTAGTAATTTGTGCGCTAAGAAAAGGGTGATGAAATCAATTTGGTAAATTTCTACTAACTATGGGCAATGCAATCCTAAGAACTAAAAGCAACTTTAAAAGGATGCAAAAAAAACTCTTTTTTTTAATTAGGCCAACAATTAAAAAAATATGAGAAAGAGAGCTCTTGTTTGGATTTAGTATCTTGTTAGTAGTTGTTCAAGAGGAAGGTAGATTTTATTAGGGTTGATAAGAGAAATCTTTATTTTTATGTTTTAATTACTTTCTAATTGTCTCTAATGTGAAGAGCCTAAACTAGAGGGTGGAATTAAAAATACTAGAAAGAGGACTTACCTTTTTAAATAAATCTTTAATCTTCAATCTTCAAGCTTCAAGATTCAATTTTCTTGTTTAGTACTTCACAAGAAAATACACAAATTAAAGAACTAAAATAGAAATATTCTAATTACAAACACCTTCCCTGACAATGGCGCCAAAAGCATGATAGGGGCATAATAAACATGCACAAAAGTTTTAAGAGGACAACTATCAAGTTATAGTATAGTTACAATATTGATCCTATGAGGGTTGTGTGTAGGAAAAATTTTAAATTGCATCCTAGATGTGTGTATGGATAAAGAGAAGTGAAAGTGTAGAGATATAAAGAGGGTGTGATTATTTACAAATAAAAGAAAACTAGATCAGAGGGGAGAAAAAGAGAAAACAAATAAAAGAATACAAGAAATAAACAGGGAGGAGAAATAAAGAAAATAAAAAAGAACATAATCAAGAAAAGAAAAAAATAACCAGAAAGAGGAAAATCAACATAAGTAAAACATGGAGGATATTTAGTAGAGAAAAAATGAATCTAGAATTGAATCCACTAGTTAATTTCATTCAGGATTTATGAACTACTCTCTTTTTTATCATATTTTACTTTAGATTTAGTAAGCATATTTTATCAACTAACTAAAAGAAAATATAATCTATCAAATTATCATCTAAAAAAATTGTATTCATGAAAGAGCAACAACTAGATAATAATTCTAGAATTCATAAGTATAACCTATCAAACCATTTAAAATAAGTATAGATTATCAAAATTTTCTTCTACTAATTAGTTCTCTAGTTGATTATCCTAAACGTGATCATTTTAAGCATAAGTGAGTAATCCACAAATCATACAAGAAATTAAACTAGTTTCATATTATTCTAAAATTCCTACAAGATTTAGTTACTCACTTTACAAAATAAAAAATAAAGACATAAAAATCTAGAATATAAAGTATAAAAGAAAGAGATCTAAATTACAAAAAAAGACTAACTACAAAAATAACAACAATAACAAGGAAATAAAGATCTAATTATGAGCATAAAGAAAATCTAACTAATAAAAATAAAAGAGCATAAAAGTAAATATATACTAAAAAATACAAGAAAATAAATTCTACAAAGCATGAAAAAAATAAACAACAAAAAAAGAGCATGAAAGTAAATCTACACTATAAGGCATGAAATAAATCTAATCTACCAATATAAAAATAAAAAGAAAATAAAATTCTAAAATATGAATTTCTAAAATAAGAAAATAAAAAAATAAAAAAAAGGGGTTAGCCCCTTGAAAGTAAATCTTCATCACCATCTTCATCAACAAAGAAGAAAAAAAGAAAATTTAAAAGGTAACTTTTTTATTTATTGTAAATAAAAAATGCATAATTTTAGAAGGTCTTCTCAATTAATAGTAACCCTCCTCTCCAAACAGAATTTTTATAAACTTTTCACATTCAAACCCCTCCCTCTACCCCTATTTATAGCCTATTACAATCAACAAAAGTCATAATTAGCCTTGGGCTCTAAGAAATAAATCTCAGTCATTTACTATTTCTGTTACGAACCAATTAGTTAGTCAACCGATTGGCCAATCGGTTGGTGAACCAATAGGTTCCTAACAGAATTGATTCCTTAGTTGACTTGTTGACTCAATTTTTCTTGATTCCTTAGACTTCTGTGAATTTTCTCTTGGCTTGATATTGGGATTTAATGAGTGGTAGAAAAATGAGAAAATTTAGTTCTTTCAGTCTCTTATTCATAAATTATTTATTTTCTACAAATTAAAAAAATACATTAGTGAGATATTTATTCAAATAAAATAGATAATGAGGGTATAAAAGTGTAATAAAATGTGATGATCAATACTATTCCATTACAAAAAGATTTGAGTACTATTTTTGCTATATTGGACAAAAATGTATAATAGTGCATTATCGATATAAGGACACACACAAATACCCTTGGATGTTGTTTGCTTCTCTAATTAGAAATTGCTCGACTATGTCTGTAAAGAAATTCCATGCTGCTCACACTTGTGGTCAACATAAAACTAATGCAGGTAAATCAAGGGCATCACGCAGATTCATTGCTACTCAAATACATGCTATTTTGAAGGTTAGGCCAGACCTTAGGCCAATTGATATCAAGAATGACTTTCTCTCATAGCTCAGCATCACATTAATTACAGCAAAGTTAAGCATGGTAAAGAGAGCACAACATGAGCTGTTCAGTGATGATGATGAGGCTTATGATTCACTAAGATGGTAAAACTTATCTTCTTAAATACTTATGTCTTAGCTGTTATGTTTGTATTAGTTGTTAAGTTTACTCCTTACTTGTTAAATATACAGCATAGTTGTTAATGTTACGCCATAGTTGTTAATGTTACGCCATAATTGTTAAGATTACAGATAAGTTGTTAAGGGTACAACTTAGTTGTCAAGTGTACAACTTAGTTATTAATGTTACTCCTAAGTTGTTAAGTTTACAGATAAGTTGTTAAGATTACAGGTGAGTTGCTAATATTACTCCTAAATTGTTAAGTTTACAGATTAGTTGTTAAGATTACAGCTTAGTTGCTAATATTATTCCTAAATTGTAAAGTTTACTGATTAGTTGTTAAATGTACAGCTTAATTATTAAGGTGAAAGTTTAATTGTTAAGTTTACTATTTATTTATTAAGTATACAGCTTCGTTGTTAATGTTAGAGTTTAGATTTTAAGGTTACTTGTCAAACTTACTGCTTATCTGTTAAGATTCTTGTTTAGTTGTTAATGTTAATGATTACTTGTTATATTAATGCAGGTATGAATCTATTAGTTGAAGCTACAAATCCAGAAAGTTGTATTGCTATTGATGAGGATGAGGGTAGGTTTAGGCATTTGTTCATAAGTTATAATGCTTGTATTCAAGGGTTCATTGCTGGATGTAGGCCTCTGTTATTTTTGGATGGGACATTCCTTAAAGACTACTACAAATGTATATTACTTAGTGCCATAGGATATGACTCTAACTAGATAATATTTCCTCTTGCTTATTGCATATGCGACTAGGAGAATGAGGAAAATTAGAAGTGGTTCTTACAAGGAGTGTGGTCCATACTATATGATAGGGGAAATCCTTGCAATCCCCCACATCAACTGGTCATAATTTCTGATGCTGCCAAGAGTATTAGAGTAGCAATCAAAAAAAATTTCCAAATACATTACATTCTAGATGTGTTTTCCATCTAGTCGTGAATTTTAAAAAAGATGAAGGAGTTGGGGCATTACACAAATAACGCTCAAATATTGGGTGACTTTTTATAATCTGTGGATTATAAGTACAGAATTACCGAATGAAAAGATTACGTGAAAGAATTAGCCTTGATAGATCAAAGTGCTTAAGTTACTACAATGAATTACTCTTCAGAGAGATGGGCAAATGCTTATTTCCCTAGTATATGGTATGATATTGTTAAATTTAGTTAGGTGTCAAGTTTATTACGTAGATGTTAAGGTTACAGTGCAGATTTTAAGGATATACCTTAGTTATTAAGGTTACATATTAGTTGTTAAGGTTACATATTAGTTGTCATACTTATGAGATTTTTTCATGTAATTTATAGGTATGGCCATATTAATTCAAATGTTACTAAGTCCTTCAACAATTGGATAAGAAAGGCATGAATGTTACGAATCTTACCTTTGGTGGAGACGATATGCAAGCAAACCATAAAGCGCACGCATGATAGAAGGGTTTTGGCATCGAAATGAACTGGATACTTATGTCTAGAAGCTAAGATGGTATTGAGAGATAATATTCATCAAGAAAGCTGCTTACATGTTAAACATTCAACATAAGATATTAGGGAGGTTGAATCTAATAAAACGTACCATGTAGGTTTAAAGAAATGGACATGTACATGCAGATCTTGGGATACCACATGCATTCCTTACAAGCAAGCATGTCCTGCAATTACTTAGATGGAACGAGATATTTATCATTATTGTGATTGGTTTATGACTGTTGAAGCATTTAGAAGAAGTTATGAACCAATTCAATTTTCTATTCTAAATTACAAGGAGCGTGTTGTACTGCCAGAATCACAGTGATAAAGCCTCCCCTTACTAGAAAAAGACATGGAAGACCATGCACTAGACAAGGAAACAACATATCACTGAATACCAAGTGTGTTAAGTGCTCCTGATGCCAGATGGAAGGTGATATCCGAGCAACACGCAATGAGCCAACCTAGTTTTAAAGCTTCAATTTTAGTTGTCAACCTTATGTATTGGTTGCTAACCTTTTGTGTTAGTTGTTGAGGTTTAGAGTTACTTATCAACCTTTTGTATTAGTTGTTAATCTTATGTATTAATTATAAACCTTATGGGTTAGTTGTTAATATTATAAATTAGTTGTTAATACTAAATATTAGTTGTCATAATTCTAATTTAGTTGTTAAGGTTCTAAGTTTTACTTATGTTAAAACTATGTTTTAGCTATTAAACTTTTGTGATTGTTAACTTTTATTGCCAAACATACAATGAAAAAAACATCATAAAAACTTAACAATATGCCATAAACAAACAAATATTTACAAGCATAATATCTACAAATATTTAGAGAGTTTTGAGAATTATTTAAAATTATTTTTAATGGCAGACAGCATCGATACATTGTTTATCAAAATTGCCTACATCGTCGTCATCAAGTTGGTCAACGAGTTTTTTCTTTAATCTCCCTTTGATAAGTAAATAAGTGGACAGCTTCGTTCATATGACCCATATTGATGTTTTGGTGTGAGGTGTAGGACATCTTTGCCTTCAAGAATGGCTTTTATATACAGGAACGTGTAAATCCTGTTGTCATACCTATATAAATATATAAAAATTATTAACAACTACTCTGTAATATTAACATCTAAACTTAACTTAACAACCACTCTGTAACTTTACCAACTATGTTCTAAACTTAACAACCAATCTGTAAGGTTAACAACTAAATTGTAACCTAACGGCCGCTCTGAAACCTTAACAGCTACTCTATAACTTTAATGACCAATCTGTAACCTTAACAGCTAGACTAAAACATTAATAACTAAACTGTAATATTAACAACTAATCTAAAATCTTAGCAACTAATAAAGAAAATTTAGAGAAGATAGAATTTTAGGAAATATACAATCCTTTTTGTTCCTCACTGTTCGTCAGAAAAATAAAGAGAAAAATAAGAAGAAAAGAATAAGATGTATTAATTCTTTTAATGGAGAAAGAAATACAACCACTCTCTTTCCACACGAACTCTCTCTCTTTATCGGAAATCCCGATTTACAAAAGAAGGAAAGATCGACGGAGATCCTTCCTTTTGTTTAATCTGGGGTCTTCACGGCAGCGATAAGAGCTTGAGTCTTGTATCCCGTGGACGATCCGATCGTCTTGAATCCTTGGAACGCTGATGAACTCGCAAAACGAGTTTGATCCACAGGCCGAAGTCACAAAGCTTAGAGTCCTTAGCTCGAGATCTCTTCTTCTTGCTAAAACTGACCTCCTCTTCTATCTGTGTTTCTAGATATTTATAGGGGATTATGGGATGTAACTGATCCCCCAAATCTTTCCTGAGATCGTGCA
>JBAKGM010000139.1:29494571-29508550 GCA_037177215.1 Asparagus racemosus
ATAGACTTGTAACACCCACCAAAATTGTTTCTGACATTTATATGGATTTTGATACCTTTAGTCCATGACTTGATCAGTTATTACTGAAAATTTCCTCAAAAGCTCACATGTAAAGTCATAAAAATCACACCTTTCTAAGGAAATACCAAGAATCAGTCATGCCAACAAACTCATTTGCCAGTAATACGTTAAAAAATCAATCTTTAAGATCAAAGATAAACATAAATCCATCAATAATTCCGTAGAAAAATATAACAGAGATCTATTTAGGGGGGCAATAATTAAAAAAACAAAAACAAAATATCAAACCGGAGAGAGGGATTAGTACCTTTAACGGTGGAGAGAGGGACGGAGTCGAAGAACATACAGCGCAAACCCAGGAATGTGAAGAACAGACAGCTCAAACAACTACAGAAGCACCGCTCAAAGAACCAGAAGAAGGTGGCTGGAGAAATTGGAGGGAGAGAGTGAAATGAGAGTGAGAACGGCGCGGTGACCCTAAACCCTAGGGGGAAACGAGAGCGGAAAGGTAAGCAGTACGATCCCCAATTTTATATCGCCTTAGATCAGTTTTCGACCGATTTCGGGGGTTTTGTGACAGTAACGAGCTTTTCGCTTTCAGCTCTGTTCGCTGTCATTTTTTCGCCCACTTTCAGTTTTTGTATCGGCAGCCCAAACCCAGGAATGTGAAGAAAAGCCACGAAATGGGCTTTTTCCGCCTTGTCAGTTTTCCCCCATGGGCCTTTCTGTGTTTTTTTAACCAAACGAATAGCCCCTTGAAGGAAAAGGAACGAAGAGTGATGAAAAGGGGAGGAGAAAACCACGGAAGGAGATTGGATGTCGGCATACAATAATTGATGCAAAATAATAATAATAACAAAGACTTTAGTTATATGGCAGATATTTTGGTCTTTGAATGTGTGGATATTTTGGGAGCAGGGTGGGTGATTTCTAAACATCTTTTGACAAAGTCAAATATGTGATTGTACGCATGCAGCAACACATTTGCTTCTTGCTGTGTGTACATAAAAAAAATTAGGGTTTTTGTCTTTGGGCCTAATATTTTACATTGCTTTATTTATAAACCTAGCTAGTTTTAACTATACTTACAAACCCATAGAACTATGTGTATTTGCCTCTAAAACTAAAAAGCACTAATACATGTATACAGTATATACAAAAGTAAATTATAAACCCTAAATTACACCTTGTCTTCTTCCTTCTCATCCTCTCTATTAACTTACTCTTTTTCATCTTCTCCATCTTCTTATTACTTCGTTTCTCTCTCCTCCTCCCCTCCATCTCTAAGCACCCAGTCTCCCTCCCTCTCCCAAGACCCTCCTCCTTCAAGACCCACTTTATGCCCTCTCCAAACGTATGTCCTATCGCGGACTCTTCACCCATGGGCTTCCCCTCCCTCGACTCGGAGCCTGACAAGTGGGACTCATCTTAGTACCAGGCTCTGCTCAAGAGGGGAGAGCAGGTCACTTCAGTTCTCCAGAACAAGATCATTCTGGTAACAAACTAATGGCTTTATAGCCTGATTTAGTTTCATGCTTGTTATGTGTTGGACGAAATGCTCATTTGGGGATTTTGTTTGTTGGCTTACTTGATAGTTGATTAGTTTTGTTTGCTTTTTTTGCCCGCTATGTGTTAGATGAAACGCCCAAACTGGTTTTTTTTTATTTGTTTGCTTCTTTGTTGATTATCTTGATTTAGTTTCATTCTTGTTACATGTTTGGTGAAATGCCCATTTGGAATTTTTTGGTTTTTTTTGTTTGTTTGTTTAGCTTAATTTAGTTTCATGCTTGGAATGTGTTTGATGAAATTCCCATTTGGATATTTTATTTGTAGTTGGAGGATATGGTGTTGGATGCCTCGTCAAAGGCGGTGGCAGTGAAGCTTGTAGTGCAAGGGGTTATTGGGAAGACGGTTGATGAGATGGAGTGTAGGTTCATAATGGCGATGGATTACATGTTATTCATTTTGGGTAATTGGTAGAAGTCAAAGTTAGTAAGGTTCAATTTAGCATTTCACATTTAAATTATGCATTGTTAGGGATGGAAAAGGATATTATTATAATCTTAGCTTGCTTTATCTTGTGTGATATGCTACTAATGTTAGATTATGTTTTATTGTTTTTGTAGTGAAGATATGGAAGTTAGACTTTCATTGAATTTGATCTACTTTTGAATCCTAATTCAAGATCGTATTTATTCCACTACATTGCAAGTTCTGTACATGTTGCTTGATAAGTATGTATTGTTTATGTGATGTTATTTATGGAGGTAACTGAAAGTGTAACATGTTATTTTGGAAGTGTAGCCAGACATTTTGAAAGCATAGCAGATTAATTTTGTTGCCAGTAATCTTTAGCGGTCTTGGTTGTATTTTGTGTATATAATAAATTTAGATATGATGTGTATGTGATGTTGATTCTATGCATGTTTCTCATGGATATAATGAGTATGTAGTGCATATGTGATAATATTTATGGAGGTGAATGCAAAGTAATGTTACATAATGTGTATTTTGCATGGTTTATAGCATGTTGTAAGATATTTTGAAAGTATAGTTTATAGCATGTTGTAAGATATTTTGAACGTATAGCATATTATTCTGAAAGTATAGCAGGTAATTCTAGAAGTATAACATGTTATTTCAAAAGTATAGCATATTATTATGAAATTATAGCATTTTATTTGAAAGTATAGCATGTTATTATGAAAGTATAGCGTGTTATCTTGAAAGTATAACTAATATTCTGAAAGTATAGCGGGATAAACTAAAAGTATAGCAGAATATTCTGAAAGTATAGCGGGATAATATGAAAGTATAGCGAGATAATATGAAAGTATAGCTGGATAACATGAAAGTATAGCGGGATATCCTGAAATTATAGTGGGATAATATGAAAGTATAGCGTGATAATTTGGAAGTTTAGCGGGATAATATGAAAGTACAACGTGATAATCTGAAAGTATAGCGTGATATTCTGAAAGTATAGCGGGATAATATGAAAGTATAGCAGGATATTTTGAAAGTATAGCAGGATTTCCTGAAAGTATAGCGGGATAATATGAAAGTATAGCGTGATAATTTGAAAGCAGAGCAGGATAATATGAAAGTACAACGTGATAATTTGAAAGTATAGCGGGATAATATGAATGTATAGTAGGATATTCTGAAAGTATAGCGGGATAATATGAAAGTATAGTAATAATTTCATATTACCCCGCTATACTTTCAGAATATCCCGCTATACTTTTAGAATATTACGCTATACTTTCAGATTATCACGCTGTACTTTCAGATTATCCCGCTGTACTTTCATATTATCCCGCTATACTTTCATATTATCCCGCTATACTTTCAGATTATCACGCTATACTTTCATATTATCCCGCTATACTTTTAGGATATCCTGCTATACTTTCATGTTATCCAGATGTACTTTCATATTATCCCGCTATACTTTTAGATTATCCCGCTATACTTTCAGATTAACCCACTATACTTTTAAAATATCCTACTATACTTTCATATTATCCCGCTATATTTTCAGAATATCACGCTATATTTTCAGATTATCATGCTGTACTTTCATATTATCCCGCTGAACTTTCAGATATCACGCTATACTTTCATATTATCCTTCTACACTTTCAGAATATCCCGCTATACTTCATATTATCCAGCTATACTTTAAGATTATCCCGCTATACTTTCATATTATCCTGCTATACTTTCAAACTATCCCGCTATACTTTCAAATTATCCTACTATATTTTCAGAATATCACACTATACTTTTAGATTATCCTGCCATACTTTTATATTATCCCGCTATACTTTCATATTAACACGCTGTACTTTCATATTATCGCGCTATACTTTCAGATTATCTTGCTGTACTTTCTTCATCCAATAACCATTATACATATATGAACAATAAGCAAACCAATTAATGAGGTAACACAACTTTCTGGCACAAGATGAGATCGAGCAGAATTGAGACAACAAAACCACATGTACAACAAACTCACATCATGTAAATGGTTTCTCAACATGTACAATAGACTCACAATTCTATATACTACATCTTAATGCACAAAACTTCAATCAAACCACAATATTGAGAAATGAAAATAAACACTACACTTTCGATGGTGCCCCCGATTCAGATGATTTCCCTTTAGATTGAAATAGGGCTACGATATGAGCTCTATTTCTCGCTCAATCCTTTTGGTCTATTGAAATCGGTTGACTAGAGGCGAGGCTGAACATGTATGCCATCAAGAGCACCCCGCAATCTAAGCTACTGCAAGTACAAATATAAAAGTTATTACTCAAGTTCTTACCCGCAATATATAATTTCTATGTGTGAGAACATACGGAAAAGCAACACAATACAAAGAAGTTGAATACACTTACCTATGTTGATGCATCTGGAAAGTAAATAAAGTTAGGATCTTAAATCTAAAAGTTCATTCTTGGTTATTTATAGTAAGGATAAAAAGGAAATCATTAAGAAATTAGTTTAACCACTAGGTGCGCACATTGGTTTTAAGGAAACACAAACAAAAACCTATCAACCAATAAACAAAACAACAAATGTGAGTGGACCCAGACTGAAAGGGGAGGAAGTTGCTGTAACTTTGCTTTAGGCAATGTATTGGCTTGTATACATGATACGCATTCATCTAGGACACGATATAGACTTATAGAAACCATTGTAACAAAATAATTTCTAACATGTGAATCATACTACTGAACCATTTACCTTTCATATTCCTCTTATTGCCTGTAGGTGCACAAAGATTTGCTTGAGTTAAGCACCCTTCGGAACCAAGTTATGTATCTAGGACTCTAGGATAAATCACTTACTGTCAACACCATTTTGAGAAGATTCATGTAGAAGCAAATGAAAGGAATATCTCCACCTTTACAATCTAGTGCTCACAGACACAATCATGAGAAGGGTAAGGTTACTATTGGTTTAAAGTCCTATGTTGTTCAAGGCGAGGCACCTAAAAAAAGCAATCGACCTGAGTGAAGTAAGGCAATAAGTATTCAAAAAAAATCATAAAACTTATAAAAAAATGCAATTAAACACAATAATAAATTTCAACATCAAATACACGAGTCACAGTCAAACATTCAAAGTCATAAACGATGATAACTAACACTACAAAAAGAAATAAATAAATTTTAAGGACGGTGTGTCACATTAATAAGTAAAAGCCTAAAAAAATATAATGCTGAAATTGCATTCCTACTTTCTGGTGAGACACAAAAGTGAATGTATTTGAAATATCAGGAATATACCAATCCCATAACACTGAAAAATGAAAAGATTGGCACCATAACAAATATAAATATACCAAGATTCTAATAAAATACATGATATAATATGAAAGGATAATAGTTCATTCCTCTCTTTCCCTGCAGCAGGATCCAAAATCCTCCACACATGTAGCTGATAGGCATAAATCAACTAGTAGATCATAATCATTGTAATAGCCTACGCCATTTCTCACTAAATAGTGAAACCCAACTAGTAGTCAGGAAGAACCTGTACTAGCTTTGATGTATTGTCCAGTTAATAAAAATTCTAAATAACTTCAAGCCAAAAACTCGTGAGAAGGTTAATTGAATGCAAGAATTAGATTTTTGCAGAGCTAAAATCTATATTTCAAAAAATATTGGTAATATTGAAAATACTTCTCTATGGTCTAATTATATATAAACTCGACAGTAAACTCCATAAATTATAGGTAATCAAGTAATCACATATAGAAATATATTATAATCATCAAGATGTTAAGTTTTTATACAAAAACTGTTAGTTTTCATTAAATATGCTACCATTCCCATTGTGTTTGTAAAAAGTGTAAACAATATCACAATATTATAAAAACTTACGAACTATGATATGCATTTACAATCCCATGAATGCTGCATATTTGATATTTTACCCTCTTTTCTTTCTAGATTTATGCCATCAACTATACTCTCTGTCACCATATATTTACCTATTTCACTTCTCTAACCAAAACAAAATCTCTTCACTAAATTTTATCAATTACAAGAGTGAGGAAATCAGATTCTACCATACACTACAGGCAACCACTCTATGGAAAAGGAATAAAACCACACTAAACTAATAAGATGCAAACTGAAATCAACAAAGAAGCATCACACATTGATGGAATACCAATCACTAGAAAAGAGGATTTTGAGGAGAGAGGAGTGATTACTTATAGAGAAGGGGGTGGTGGCGTGAGAATGAGCCGCCGGCGGTCAGGCTAAGCACTATAGAAGAAGACGCTCCAGTTGAGGCACTCAAGGAGACGACGACATGCTGAAGCGTTAGGTGACGGCAGTGTTAGGGGACAGCAGCGATCAGGCAAGGGTGGCAATGCGGCAGTGGCGGCATTAGGTGACGACGGCGGTTAGGCGATGGGAGCAGTCGGGTCTTGTATTGGTATCGCAGCTGCATAGTTTGTGGTGACGTGAAGAAAAGAATGGACAAGTTAGGCTCAAATTAGAGCTTAGTGTTTCGCCCAAATTGGACTAGTTGTAGAGAAATTGAAAGAGGAGAGAAGAAGGGATCCGCTAGGGCATCAAGAAAGAATAGAGAACGGAGAGAGAACGGAGGAACAAGGGGGTTTTCTTCGTTTTCTTTAGTTACAGAAGGGTGAAGAAAGAACGGAGAGGAGAGAGAACTGATTTTGTGGAGATTGAGGGCGGGGTATTTTGGGCTTTTTACCCTAAAAATGTGTAAATACAACATACTCTAACTCTAAATTATACTATTTGGGTTTAGAGATAAATGCATAAAGTTAATTGGGTTTAATGATAAAAAAAAGTTGTTGGGTTTATAGATAAATCAGAGTAAATAACTGGGCCCAAAAACAAAAACCCCAAAAAATTAACCAAAGAAAAAAGGGTTAATTATAGAAAACCCCCATGAACTTTTGGGAAGTTGCAATAAAATCCCATCAACTATTTTATTATACTAAACTCCATTAAATTTTAGGAGTTGAGGCACACAACCCCCATAAACCATTTTATTTCAGTGATTTTCACATAAACTTTTTTATTTCATCTCCAAATTAGCATCATTGATTCTAACATCTCATATGGCAATCACGTGCCAAAAAAATAAAATTAATTCATTAGTCCTAAAAAATTACATAATTTTCCTTTTTAATAAAATAGTCATTTTTGGGCTAAGAAGGAATTTTTCATCGTCCTTTTTGTCATGTATTTATCAGTGACAAGTTCGAGTTCGTGGTGCTATTACGAGGATTAAAAGATAAATTTTTAGATAAGATTTAATGAAATAAAATAGTTTCATGGGGGTTATGTGTGATAAGTCCTAAAGTCAGTAGGGGTTTAGTCTAATAAAAAAATGTTTATGGGAGCTTACTGCAAACCCCAAAAGTTCATGGGTGTTTTCTACAGTTAACCCAAAAAAATTTGTTACTATATGCACATTTACAAAAAAAGCTAACACATAAATATAAGAATTCAAAATAAATACAAAGTAATTATAAATATAAATTAAATTTTAGAAGGAGTTGATTAGGTGGATTGGGATCCTCTTCAATTCGGTAGTAATTGGAGAGTCTCCAATTCTTTCAATCCTCGCAATCAGCCTAAAATTTAAAGAATAAGATATCGTCATGTAAGATTTTTGTAATCAAGTTAAGGGTTTTCAAATACCAATATAATTTTATTTATGATAAAAATCAAATATTTCTAAAAATAATTTAAATACTACAATTGCTCCAATTTCTGACCATGTCTACTTAAATCTTGTGTCAAGAAAAATAAATTGATAAAAATAATATATTGCAATTGATCGATGAAAGTAACATAATGCATTCATTATTCTTCTCAGGCATAGTACAAACTCTGGAGAGATTAGAATATAATTATTTTGGATTTTAAATTAGTTTTTATATATAAATTTGATATTATTATAAATAAAATTATATTCACCAAATCTACTAAGGTACTTGGACAACCACTAATTTGATTGTGGAAATTCTATGTAGTGTTATTTTACTCTTTGAAATTGTGAATGATGGTGAGGATTGAAAGATGGATTCGGATCCCCTCCAATTAGTTGGTAATTAGAGAGAATCCAATTCTCTCAATCATTACCATCTATATTAAATTCAATTGATGAGATCATGCCACGAAAGATTTTCATTGTTATCTTGAAAACTATTATGGTCTCAAAAACCACTTGCAAACTTGAAAACCACTATAATCAAAACCACTATTTGTAATAATCAAACTCTCACATGGTGTGATCTCATCCATTAAAAGTGATATAGATGGTAAGGATAAAGAGAATTGGACACTCTCCAATTACCACCTGATTGGAGAGGATTTCAATCCTTCAAAGAATTAGATACTATCCAGTTACCACTTAATTGGAGAGGATTTGAATTCATTTAGTTCGCATCTAATTGGAGAGGTTAATTGGAGAGTTGTTTGTAGAAATATTTGATTTTGTCAAAAATTGAATAATATATACCTAATCCACCATAGTAATTTTCAAAACCACTAGTTTAATTAGGGTAATGCTATGTGGCATTATCTTGGTCTTTGAATAAGTGATAGATGGTGGAGATTAGAGGAATTGCACCCTCTCCAATTACCACCTAATTGCAGAGGATCCCAATCTAAATACAGGTAAATCTCTTGTAAACTTAAGTAGATAGGAGCTTGATGTTCACTAACTTTTTTATCTATTAGTTTTGCTTTGAGATTTTTGCTAGCGTGTGATACAAATCAATGCACATATCTCAAAGATAGTCTTGATGTATAACATGAATCTCAAAGCAATATCAAAGACTAAAAAAGTTGATGGATAAGAGTTTCTATCCACTTTAAGTTTATTCCAGCTTTACTCATCCAAATACATTATATGTTCACTATTTTGCATTTATATGACCTATAAATTGATCTTTTAGTCTGAATATATCCTAGCGATTATGAAATGAATGTCCAAAGACTCATGTGACAAGATATCAATTTCATATTTGTCATAACACCTTGATTGACCCCTTAAATTGTTTCATGATATTTTACGTATGAATAAAGGTGCAATTGTATAACAAAAGAATTGAAAATAAGAGAAATTCTCTATCTAATTCTAATCCTCAATTCTTTTGTCTCTCAATTAAATCATTGTTATTTTCTTTAGTTATTTTACAACATGTTATCAGCTCAATTTTGCTCTTCGGGTTAGGGATTTTTTGTTTCTCATTTGGTTGAAGGTTCTTCTCATGGGTAAGAAGTAGACTAAGAATTATTTCTGATCATTCTCATATGTTCATCTAATTTCCATTCCTCTTTGCCATTTTTATATATTACTTATAAAGATGGGTTAATTTTGTTTATCTAACATGATTTCTATGTATTTTCTTACAATAGTTGTCAACATGATAAACTACATGATGTTTGTGATAGGGCATAAAAACATGCATGCAAAGTTCCAAGAGAAAAACTATCAAGTTATAGTATAGTATAGATGCTGAACTGACAAGAAAGATGAGTGTTTGAAAAATTCTAAAATTGGTCCTAGAAGAGTATAAATAAAAAGGAGTGAAATAGAATGCGTAAAGATGTAGAGAGAGATTTATCATAAAAATAAAAAGTTATAGCAAGAAAGGAGAAGGAGAATAGGAGGAAATAAATAAAAAGACAATAAAGAGGAAATTACATACAAATAAGAGGAAATGGAAATTGTTGTGCCATGGAAATAACCAAGTGTTAAGCAAAATCAACTGGCTGACACGTGACTCAAGTAGACTACGCACCGACTTTTCGAAGGCCAAAATGAAAGGCGTCCCTTCTCGTCTCCCTCGGAGGCCGAGACGATAGGAGTCCCTTCTCTTCTCCCTCGAAGGCCAAGACGAAAGGCGTCCCCACGCCGACAGCTGATCACATCACATTAAATGCACAGACGAATTTCTTAGCAGGATTCCTCCCCAGCACCCTTCTCTGTCGCTCGTTGCTCCACCCCCTAGGGGCCAATTCGAATAGCAAGTGCAGGAGTAGCAGACAGAATACACCCCTGCCCTACCTCGCCAACCAACTCGACAACCGCTGCAACATATGGAGATGACTAGTGAGAGTCTCAATCTCAGCCATGAGCATGTAACATGGATGACATCGTGCAACGCTAGACATCTCCACACTGCTCTAGGCCCCTCCACCACTAAATTAGCATCTGGTTATGATAGGACATTCAACACCGTTGCAGACACCATCGGTGGGAACACTCCGCTTGCTGACTAGATCATGAACACTCCATGCGCTAAGTTCAAAATATCATATACTGAGAAATATAAAGGTGAAGGAGACTCGGCTGAGCAGGTGCAAAACTTTTATGATCTGATGATCATGCAACAATTGAGTGATCCGATCATCTGTAGAGCCTTTTCCTGTCACCTTGACAGAAAGCACTAAGATGTGGTGGAACTCATTAGACAAAAGGTCTATCCACAACTTTGAACAACTCAACCAAAAATTTGTACACCATTTTCTGGCCGACTCCAAGCAAAAGACACCCTCTTCCGTCTTGCTGCAGATAAGATGGAAGCATGGGAGAGTCTTAGGGACTACTTCAAGAGATTCCAAGCCAAAAGGCTGGAAGTTCAAGACCCTGGCAACATGGTTGCCATGACCACGATCTACGCAGGGTTAGAGAACAATAAGTTAGCTTACTTGCTCAACACAGTTTCGATGGCTAACTTTGAACCGCTAATGGCCAGAGCTCGAGGACACATGGATGCTAAAGATAGTCGAGCTCACAAGACGGCCGTCAGAAAAGCAGCAGTTGAAGCAAAGTCCTCTGAAGGATAGGAGAAGCCCCCCAAAACTGACTCCAAGCCGAACACGGCAAGCGAGAGAGATCAACGGTAGGGTTGTCGAAACATTTTGGAAAATATCTTCTCAAATGTAACTAAACTATAAATATCCTTCTGTAAACAAGAAATATTTTGTACTATGTACTAACTTGTATGCAATCTTCACCACTCGAATCGACTTGGCAATGAAGACCTAAAACCTTGGTGTCGTTTCAAGTAAACCCAAGGCATGAGGTCGAGTCGTCCCCAATACGATCGACTCTGACACATAAGACCTTTGTACCCCTTTAGGATAAAACCAAGGCACGTCATCGACTCTAAGACCTTGGTATCATTTTCATGAATAAACCCAAGGCATGTACATAAGACCTTGGCACCCAATCGGGATAAAACCAAGGCCGTCATCAATTCGATCGTCTTCGACTTAAAAGACCTTGGCATCATTCTCATGAATAAGTCCAAGGCATGTACCTAAGACCTTAGTGTCATTTCTAGTAAACCCAAGGCATGAGGTCGAGTCAGTCCCAACACAAGGCACGAAGTCGAGTTGTCTTGACCCAGGAGTGTCTGAGGGCATGCGCTAAGCGTTAGCATCCACTCGAAACACCCTAAACATTTGAAGGCAAACTTGTACCAGATCAAAGTAGATTGCAAACACTTAAACATATAAGAACGCAATCACAAAGGTACATAGTTAAAATTAACAAAAGTGAATCTTTGTTCATTCATATATTCAAAATACTTACACAAAAAGTATTAAAAAAAGAAAATACATATGAGCCCCTAAGGGGCCGAACCCAGAGCAGGTGCAGAACTGGAAGTTTGAGCAGACTTGGGAGGAGCGACAATAGTGGAAGTCAGCTGAGGAAACAATTGAGGCTCAGACTTGACCTCTTCATCCCCTTCCTCTTCTGACCAGCTCACCCAACTATCATTTGCCGAGTCCCTACCTATTCCCTTGGTTGACTCTTCATCATCTTAATCCTCACTCTTGGCATTGAGCACAAGACCCCCTCCTTTCCTCTCTATCTCCTGCAGAGTGCTAAGGCAATTAGCCCCTCAAGGAGAATAGTGGAATAGCTCAGGATCGATCTTGAGCTCGGCCAAAAGTTGCATCTTCAGATAGTCAAACCTAGCCTTATAAGCAAGGGCCACCTCCACCTTCCTGAGAGCACCGTTGCAAAAATTCTCAATGATTTTGAATTAGTAGTCCTCAGACTCCAAATGGTTGAGGTAACCCTACAAGGCCTGTATCTTAGTGAGAGAACGTTGACGCTCAACCTCCAATGCAGCTCGGGTGGCCTCCTACCTCAAGTTTTGGTGAGCAGCCTCCTCCTCCTTCAACTAGTCCTGTAGGCCCTCAGCATACTGACGAGCTAACCGAACTCACGCAAAGGCATCATCGATTTCTTGCCTCTCAACTTTGACCTCTTCGGTCAAATATTTTATCCTATCATCTCGCTTACGATGCTCGTGCTCGAGGTGATCGAGGTCTTCCTAGAGCTTGCTGATTTGGCATGACGTTTTGCTATTTGACCCCTTCAGGCCCTTAATCATGTCGTCCTGCATCTCTAGCTCCCTACGCCATTTGCCCTCGCTTCTCCTCCAGGCCACTAGCTCACCCGCCTTGGCAGCCAACTTCAGATCAGCTGCCTCCTGAGCAGCCTCTGAGCTCCCAATTCTTCTTGGAGCTTGAGATAGAGATCACGTACATGCTCAAATAGAGCATACAGTTCCTGCTCTACCAAAGCCCCCCAAAACATGTAGCTCTTGAGACTAGTGAAAGCTGACATCTGGTATGGCTGAGAGGATCTCATTATCCTGAGGTAGGAAAAATTACTACAAAGCTCTAGACTGAGCGAGTCTAGACTCCAGAACCAACCCTCTCTTGTCAAGATGTCGCCTAGGGATGAATTTGAATTCTTCAGACGACTCTTTATCATAATGGGGGCTGCCTCTAGATAACCCCATTAGCAGCATCTTCAATTCACCCCATGCTTCTGCATCGAGGTAGTCGATGCAATGGGTGAAAGACTACCCAAATCCTTGAACAGAGGACACCTCTTCTGCAACTAGCTCCTTCCCATCTCGATGAGCCGACTTAGCAGACACGACATGGGCTGCCTCCTTTGCCACTTAGGTCTCGACCGCTTCGGACTCGGCCATGATGATTTTAGTCCCCTTTTCTCCTACACGAGACCTGTCATCTACGACGACGATGACATCTGAAGGCTTGGCTCGAGGAGCCTCTTGAGTAGGGGCAACAGAAGCACTGCCTTCCACAGCTTCCTAAGGAGGTGGAGTCTCACTTGACGGCTAACTCACCCACCCTTCTGAGTAGCAGAGGGTGTACCCGCCTCCATCGCGGCTTCAACCTTGTCTTTAGGAGCTTCAGCGCTACCAGAGAGGCCTCGGATGCTTGCCTTCCTCCACCTTCTCTTCTTCTTTTAGTCATCTTAGTGTGAATAATGGCAGAGCTTGACCCAGCTAGTCGAGTTGCAATCTCGGCCGCATTAGCCTATATCTTATCGGCCTCCTTAGGGGCCAAGTCAAAGCGAAGATGCTTCTGTGGCCTAGTCGATGGCCCTCTTTGAGGTTGAGTTGGGGGGACCGCTGCCGATGTCTCAGGTTCCTCCGAGCATAGCACCAACACAGCTAATATTGCTTCATCATCCTTAGTCAGAGGAACTGAAGAGATGCCGACAACCCATAATACCGAGTTGTCAGAGAAGTTGTCGCTCTGATGGGAACCTGTGTATGACTTGATCATGTCGAGCAGTCGCTTTTCATTGTTCGACAATAGATCCAAACTCATTGCATCCTTCTTGATCTTGGGCCAAGCCGAGTAAGCTAGAATTAGGTCCACCTTGAAAACCCAGACAAATCACTCCTTTTAGTCCTTGTTATATTTGAGGGGGTTAAAGATGATTTTGTAGCCCCCTTAGATCTGGAGTGGCCCTCTTGCTAATTCACCTTCACACAAACGAGATGGCTGAGAACTCCCAGAGTTGACTCAAGCCCTAGGTGGTCATAGATAACCACAAACCCCACCAAAGTGGCAATGTTGCCACCTTATGAACACTTT
>JBAKGM010000139.1:29508650-29546594 GCA_037177215.1 Asparagus racemosus
TCACAATCCTCCCCTATTTATAGCCCAACGGAGTGAATGTAGACCATTGGATCAAACTTGAGCTCCAAGAAAGAAAAATCAGCCATTGGATCGAATCTGGTGCAAACCAATCGGTTGGCCAATCGGTCGGCCAACCGATTGGCTAATCGGTTGGCCAACCGGTCGGCCGACCGGTTGGTTCCCAACCAACTTTGTCTTTTCTTGATTTTTTTGGACGAATTTCTTCTTGGGCTCTTGTATATTCTTGGGCCTTTCCTTGATAACGTATTTGGGCTTCTAAAATCAGTAGAAAATTGGAGAGTTGAGTCATTTGAGCTTTTATTCAGTATTTTCACCATTAACCTGCAAAATAAGATAAAAGCAGTTATTAGTGGTATATTTATTCATATAAAATGGGTAATGAGGGTATTAAATTGTAATTAAAATGTGATAATCAGATGGCCACACACGAAAGAGGACAATTGATGAAATAGATTGTTCTTGCTCGTGTGCACGGTTGATCTAGACATTACTATCAAGATGTGATTGCTCCAAGTTGAAGGCTCGTCCGCAAAGAGCTTCAGTATTCGAAAGGATTTCCCTACAAACAGCAGAAGAGTCGAAGCCAAGGCCAAGAAGTTTCCAAAGAAGAAAGTATGCCATCCTACGAAATGAATTCTCTGAAGTTACCATTAACATGGTAAATAAAGGAAAAGGAGAGGCTGAAGTAGACACAGATCCTGACTTCACTCCTGAAGAAAAAGTCGGTGCCTGAATTTCCCGGAGAATGTCTCGATTACAACTGCGAGCTACAAGAGGTAGAGATTATAGAAGAATGCATGAAGGGGATTCATCTGAAGATGAGATCTCTGACACTTACTCAGCAATGGCATATGATGACACGATATCGAGTATAGGTCAGGCTAGAGAAGCTTATACTATCACTCCTGAAACACTAGCCCAAATGTTGCAAGAAGCCTTAGCTCAACAGAGAGAAGAGCTCAGGGCCGAAATGAAAATAGAAATGGAGTTAGCCATGCAGCAGATGAGGGAGTTGCAAAGCCAGAAAGCTACACAACCTGAGTCTAGTCAACACGGTAGACCCAGTCACCATGTCGCTCATGATATTGAAGATAGCGCTACAGGAGGGGATGAAACTGTCATTGCAGATCCACCTCCAAAGAAAACTAAATTAGGTACTCAAAGTGGAGATGGCCCAACCCATCTTACTGAGAGTAATCTGAAGCAAGGTGAGGGTAAAAGTGAAAAAATGAAGGAGCTTGAAGGTAAGATCAATGCTCTGATATCTACTCAAGAAATCAAGAAGACCGGCATTCCGTGTCCATACTCGAGAGAGTGGTACTCAATTCCGTACCTATCAAAGTTCAACTTGATTAACTTCACACCATTTGATGGAAGAAGCTCACCCACCCAACATTTAATCTACTTCAAATCTCATTTGGGAGCGATCTTAGGAAATGAGCCTTTGATGGTTCGGTCATTCATAGGTACCCTTCGCGGGGCCGCCTTCAATTGGTATCGAAGACTCAAAGCTGGGAGTATCAATTTCTGGTATGACATGGAGAGTTCTTTTCTTAATAACTTCTTCGATGATGGCACTGAAGTCTCGATCGGGACCCTCTTGGATGAAAAGTAGAAGAGTTGAGATTCAATTGATTCTTTTGTCAAACGCTTCTACAACAAAGCCATGAACTGCAGGGATCAAGTCACCGAGGAATTCATGTTGCAGACATGCCACAATTATCTTTCTCTAGAATTGTTAGAGGCCATGGGGGTTGTAGCACCGACCACGTGGAAAGACTTGAAGCTTCAAGGAGAACAAGCTAAGTGATTCCTCAAGAGAAAGAAGAATGAGAGAGGCCAACCAACAACAGGCCCCACAAAGTCGAATTTTGTGCCCCGTGGCAGAGGAAAGGCGCGAGCCACTTCTGTTGATGCCAATCAGACGTTCTAGTAGCAACGTCAACAATCACCACAATAGCAGCAACCACAACTGAGATTTCAACAAAAATCTCAAGAGTTGCAAAAGGCTCCTGATTCAAGGTTTCAGAGAACTTACACCTTTATGGAGGAAGAAGTTCCAGTCATCTTCAAATATCTTCTAGACAATAACAAGATCAAGTTGCCTTTAATCACAAATCAGGAGGAGGCTAGTAAGGTCTCAGACCCAAAATATTGTTCGTACCACAGGAGGGTCCATCATCCGACTATGAATTGCTTTGTCCTTAAAGACAATATTCGAGCTTTGATCAATGCCGGTATCATAACAGAAAATAAAGAAAGAAAGTCGGTTCAAATATGGTAGCTATCAATTTCGGGTCCATGCCACCTATGATGTACCAACACAAGATTATCCCAAAAGTGGAAGTCAAGACAGTCAATGATGATCCCCATGGTCAACGTCAGAAGGGGTTACTTTCACATATAGCCCCTAACAGCAGAGTACTTTGGGTTCATCCAGACCTCCTTCAAGATAAGCAGTGGGCCAGATCTTTCTCAACACAGAAATCTAGATGTAAAGGCAGGTCATGTGGTCACATCTTAGCAACTCCAGAGAAAGGCGATGAGAAGATTCCAACCCTTTCGTCTTCTGAAAATGAGCATGAAATTCTTGCAATAGAAGGAGAACCATTTTATGCCACCAGGAGCGGACACGAGTACAGATACGACTACCTAGAAGCTTCTAATCCAAATGCTAAGACGCTGATGGAGCTAGGAGTGGCAATAACTCCTCCTATGCATGCTGAAAAATCACAGTAGCGAGAGATCATCACGGAGGACATGGCTAAACTGAAAGGGAAGCAACCCCAATAGGTTCAAGCCCCGAAGCAGTCTCGATTCAATCGTCTGATTGGAAGAGACAATCTGGGAAGTTCGAATGACCAGCCCCGCTTCGATGTCATGGTTCAGTTGGCTAATATCTTAGGATGAATAACTCTTTAAGAGTTCTTGCGCCTCTCTAAAGAGACCAGAGAGGCTTTGCATAAAGCATTAGTTGACTCAGAATCCTTTATCACACAAGTCAAGCAGGTTTCTGAAAAGCCTGAACACTACAACTTGAAGGCTAAGCATTTCCCTTGCACCACATTCACTCGAGATGATATACAAATGAGAAATTCGAAGCACGACAAGCCTTTGTATTTTACTGGGTACATTGGCTCGATTGTCGTCAACCGAATTCAATTCGACCCAGGATCTGCAGTCAGCATCATACCACTCCGATTGATGTATCATCTCAGAATTTCAGCTAGCAAGTTGTCTTCTACAGGCACTGTCATCTATGTATTCAATACCAGCTGTTCCAGACCTTTGGGTAAAATCCATCTAAAATGCCAGCTTAGGGATCTCAAGTCCAAAATCACGTGCTGTGTCATCGACGCAGAGACTTCTTACAATCTACTATTGGGTCGATCTTGGATTCATAGTAATGTCATAGTCCCGTCTACATTACATAAGTGTTTAAAGTATGTAGACGCAGATAATGTAGTCAAGACGGTGGTTGCGGATAAGCAACCATTCAAAGGGTTGGAAAATTATTTTACAGACTCCCTTTTATACGGTGCTAAATCTGATACTAAACCATCGGCCAAGGATACAGACAGTGGAAATGAAGCTGATACCAAAGCCGGGCTCGATAACGATGGAAACATTGTACTTAATGACATTGAGCCTCTTGTAATCGATCTTGACAAAACTAAATTGTCAGGAGGAGGTTGTAATTGGCAACTTGCTAATGAACATATAATAAATGACGATTTAGAGTATGTACCTAGTGTTGAAAGTGTAATACAGGGACTGTATAAAGACTACAATGCGCACATGCCGCTCTCATCAGATAACTAGATGAAGAAATACCTCCAAAGCTTGACGGGATCAACTCTCGTCGTTCCTTCAAAAGATGCAAGGGAAATAATCTTCGGGAAAGGAAAAATATCTCCGCCACAAAACCTCTTCTCGGAAGCTGATGATAGTGATGAAGAATCTTGCAAATATTTCTCCAAGTATAGTCCACAAGCACACCATTACATGGAGAAATGGGGATATGATTTCACGCGTGGGGCAGGTCTTTGTTCCTAGCGAGGCATTCAGACTCCACCTCAACCTTCTCACGTGCCGAAAGGAAAACCGAGCCATTATTATGAACACAAGAGGGGTCTAGGTTATACCTCTTCATCTTTTGATGATTGTTATAGGTAGATTGATGATCATGACAACTCATCAGATTCTTCGACGTGAGATTTAGACGTTAGCCTCGGGGAAGTATTCAAAGGACTAATGTCTAATATGACCACAATAAGCCTGGAAAAGCCTGGAGGAGATGATCACTCACCAACTTGGGAAGACCCTTTGGACTTTCCACTTAAACGTTCAGTTTGGTAATAGGTTCGAACAAAGGGAACTACCTACCAAAGATGAAGTGATTCAGATAAATATGGGAGACAAAGCAAATCCAAAACCTATATTTATCAGTGGCAGTATTTCGCCAGAAGAGAAGGATGAGTTAATTTCTCTTGTCAAAGAATATATCCACGTCTTTGCCTAGAATTATGAAGATATGCTAGGGCTTGATCCAAAAGTGGCAGTGCACTGCCTCAATAATAAGCCAGACGCTAAACCCATGAAGCAACAACAGCGACGATTTCGTCTACAAATTATGGAAGCAATTGTAGCTGAAGTAAAGAAACTCATGGAGTTGAGTTTTATCTGAGAAGAACAACATCCAAATTGGGTGGTGAATATTATTCTTGTTCTAAAAAGAATGGGACAATTAGAATCTGCATCGACTCTAGGGATCTGAACATCGCATGCCGAAAGATGACTTTCCACTATACATCACAGATGTTATTATAGACAATACTTGTGGGTTTGAAAGAATGTCATTTATGGATGGATTCTACGGGTACAATCAAATCAAGATGCATCTTGATGACGAGAAACACACCTCGTTCAGGACACCTCTTGGTATCTTTTGCTACACTATCATACCCTTCAATTTGAAGAACGCAGGTGCTACATATTAACGAGCGATAACGAAGATCTTCAATGAACATCTCCAGAAAACCGTTGAATGTTATGTCAACGACTTAGTGGTGAAAAGCCGCAATAAGAGTGATCACATCAAATTTCGCTTGGTCGATCTCGTTCACTTAAGGCGATCTGTTTCCTTTGTGAAATAGTCCCCTCGATCCCGTAGATCTTGACCTGGATCTGAATCACACGGTGGTCCACGGATAAACCCTGACACTGGTAAAAATCCCACGTAAGCAGGAGCGTAATAAACAGGCTTTTGCGTTTGTTTTAGGAGAAAGTTGTAATTTTTCTTGATTTTCATTGTAAATCTTATAAAAAGGCGCCCTTTTTTGAATTCATTTGTAATCACATAAAACTTTAATGAGTTCACAAGCAATGAAGATCAAACTGACTTTCCTTGTGAACAAGGTGGCGACCATAGTGGGAGCTAACGATCTCGCTGATGAGGCCGTTGTGTCGCAGCCGCAGATCCAGATCTCAGTCATGGAAGAGGTCGAATATGAGTTTGACCAAAAGAAGTACTAGGAGTACCTTTCGTCCTCATCTATATCCTCCTCTTCCTGCAAGTCTAAGATGATCTCCGCTACAAGGAAGATCCGTTGGGCCTCATATTCAGAGTCTCTGGGAGAAGATTCTTACCCCGCTATTGTCAAGGTTGCAGGTAGCGGCATTTCCTCAGCCCCTAAGGTGGCGAGATCTGTAGACTCCATTCTCTCTACGCAAGGGGTGACCGCCGAAGGCATGCTTACTCTCTCAAAGATAGCCTGACAAAGATGGCACCAAGGCATGGCGGTTGGTTCGCTAAGGCCTACAGTTAGTGGATGGGATTCGCTATGAGGCGGATCTAAGATCCAGAACAAGTCAGAGGCTTTAGCCTTAGATGGTGGGTAGCTCTTCCAAGCCGCCAACAAGTGAGTGGGTCTACCTCCAACGAAATCGCATCCAAAAGTGTTGCGTACTCTTTGCACGCGCACAGGCCCTAGCCTAGAAGGCTCAAATGCTGAAAGAGAAAGAAATGGCTAAGAAACCACCGAAGAGGCGCCAAGTCTGGAGGCCAAAGTCCGGCGCCCCAACTAAGCCACTGCGGAGAGTAAGGTCACCCTGGCGCCGAGGCCAAAGTCTGGTGCTCCAACTGAGCCACTGTGGAGTGATCTGAATAAGGTCACCCCGACAACGAGGCCACCACCGGCGGCCACGTCCAGACCTTCGGCTAAGCTTGTTCCCACTTCGGCTGATCCCACAAATATACTCCGAAGCAAGCCTACAATCATAAAGTACCTCAGTCCATTTCACGACGATCGAGGCAGAGCTCTAGTCAGGGAACACTTGGGCCCATTGAAGAGGCCTCGAACTACCCATGACACCGGGGGTCACATTCACCTCCACCATAACAAGGAGACACCTGCAATTCTCCACACTAGGCTACAGATTGAAGTCCAAGAGCCCGTTAAGACTTCTCGCCCACAAAGGCGAACGTTGAGACGAGTGACTTTTGTGAACTCCAATAACGTAGTCCACCCTCAGAAGGAGACGTTTTTATCCGAAGATGATGATGTTATACCTGAGGATCCGTGCCAACACACGGTGGGTTGCCCTGGCATTTAGGCTGATGAGTTGTACTATCGTGCTGGGGGTACGAGTATATCCTGAAAAACGAGTTCCCCCGAGTTGAGCGCACATTGTCTTTGTTCCACTCTTATTAGGGCGGTGTTGATGGAGTGTAACAACAGCAAAACAGCTCTGTAGAAGGTGTCGGTCTTCGATAGGCTCGATGCTAAAATGCTAAAACCTAGGTCGAGGCACTTTCGTAGAAGAAGATCAGTGTCTCAAGACGATGAATTGCCAAGAGTCACCATCAATATGACGGGCAGAGGGACATCGTCACGTGCCATTCCTGGTGTGTCTCAACGAATAACTCGCTTGCAGACCAGGACTATCAAGCATCCTAATTATGACAAAGTTTAGAGGGAGTTACCCTCGGATGATGAAGTGTCAGATGCTAGCTCTTCAATGGCTTCCAATAACACGATTTCCAGTGAGGGAAAACCTTGTGAAGTGCTCATGATCAGTGCGCAACAAGTGGTCAAAATGCTTGAAGAGGCTATGGCAAAACAGAAGGACAATTTTAGGTTTGAAATGGAGATGGCCATGCAATAAATAAGGGAGATGCATGACTAGCAAGTCCAAGCGCTGATGAATCACTAGGGTGAATCAAGTCGTCGCATTAACCAAATAGATAGCGACATGGACAGGGATAAAGACCGTGACACCGATAATCCCCCTGATAAGCAGAATGCGGGGGTGGCCTCAAGAATGCTAGTGGCAATGTCATCATCCCTGAAAATGAGAAGATAAAGGACCTAGAGAGTAAGGTCAACACTTTGATTTCTGCTCAAGAGGTAAAGAAGATAGGTATACCATGTCCGTACCCAAGGGAGTGGGAATCAATCCCGTATCCGGCGAAGTTCAATCTAATAAACTTTACGCTGTTCAACGGGAAGGGTTCACCTACTCTGCATTTGATATACTTCAAATCCCACCTAGGGGTTATTTCCGGTAACGAGCCCTTGATGGTTTGGCCATTCATTGGCACCCTTCGAGGAGCCACCTTCGATTGGTACCACCTTCTCAAACTAGTGAGTGTTAACATCTGGGACGACATGGTGACCATGTTCCTCACAAATTTCTTCAATGACGACACTGAGATATCCATCGGGATGTTGTTGGATGAAAACAGAAGGATGGAGAGACTGTGGACAACTTTGTCAAACGGTTCCGGACAAGGCGATGAATTATCGGGACCCGTTAACCGACTAGTTTATTCTCCAAACCTGCCACAACAACCTCGTTGGATGTGTTGAAAGCAATGAGAACGGTGCCATCCAAGGCATGGAAGGACTTGAAGGTGCGTGGGGAGCAAGTCGAATGATTCCTTAGGAGGAAAACGGCAGAAAGGGGCTAGCAAGCGGCATATGCGCATAAACAGAATTTCGTCCCACGAAGGAGAAGGCGAAAGAAGCGATCGAGAACTAAATGTTCCAGCTACAGTCGCAGCAACAACCGCAACAGTGAGCGCCGCAACAATTGTAGCCCCAATGGCAGCAAAGGCCACAACAACAGAAGCCCTCTACTTCGAGGTTCTCCAAAGTCTATTCTTTCAAGGAAGACGAGGTTATCGGTATTTTTAAATACCTCCTGGAGAACAATAAGATCTAACTGCCACCAATCGTGAACCAGGAAGCGGCCAATAAGGTCTTAGATCTAAAGTACCGCGCATTCCACAGAGCGGTGCACCACCCAACAAAGTCATACTACCATCTCAAGGATACGATCCAGGCCTTGATCGATGAAGGCGTAATTACCCCAATGCTGTCCAAAGGGTAAGTTTGAAATGAAATGAGAAGGACCGTTCGTGATAGACACAATCCATTCGAATGGTGCATATCATTTAATCACCCAAAATGGTGACAGGCAATTAATACCGATAAATGGAAAGTTCCTAAAAAAGTACTATCCTTAGTACATTTGGGATAACCCATTTTGACGGAAAGTTCCTTGAGGAACATTTTACCCATTGTCCTAGAGGATAACCCTAAATCTGTTCTCCACTATAAAATCTCTCACTAATCAAATTCATTGATGTTGAGTCTACTAAAAAATCTTTCTGGTCCAATCTACCAGCAAAATCTCCTGTTGATTCCTTCCACGAACAAGGAGTCCACTTAAAATTTCCTTCACCCTGGAGATGGAATATAAACTTTTACCTCTCCAAGTGTAAGATCCCCTTCGTGATAAACGGAAGGACTCTATCCTTTCCTCTTTGGTCACGCCTTCCCTAGGTTAAGGCCAAAATTAGAATTTCGTCTTGATAAACGAGAAAATCATTTCTAGATCAGGTAGTGAATCCTGTAAAAGTAAACGTTACATGGATCTTTCTGACTCTCAGAGTGGACTCACTCTTAGTTTCACCTCTTAAGATTCTTGAAGTGGAGATCCCACTTTTAGTCCCTTTCGCACAGGAGACAGGATATAAAATCTTTCCTCTCCAGCATCAGGAAATAGAATATAAAATTCTTCCTATCCCACATCAGCCCTAGAGATAAAATATAAAATTCTTCCTCTCTAGGAGCAAAAGATAGGATGTAAAATCCTTCATCTCTTGTTTCAGGTTTATCTTTACCTAAAAATAGGATATAAAATTCTTCCTCTCCACCATTGAGAAATAGAATATAAAATTCTTTTTTCCCATGTTAATCTTATCCTCTTAACACTAATCTTTCAATCTAAGATTCATCTTGGGGAAATTTATCCTGAAGCCTAAGTAGGAATAAGTCAACGCCTAACACGCGTTGCCGGTTTAGTCTTTTACAGATTGAAGAAGACACCCGAATCCAAGTCGGCAGAATTTTATCCTGAATCCTAAGAAGGGATAGGTCAACGCCTAATACGCTTTGCTAGTTTAGTCTTTTATTGATTGAAGAAGATAACAAGATTCATCTTGGGGAATTTTATCCCGAATCCTAAGTAGGGATGAGCCAATGCCTAACTCGCGTTGCCGGTTTAGTCTTTTATCAATTGAAGAAGACACCGAATCCAAGTCGGGGGAATTTTATCCTGAATCCTAAGAAGGGATAAGTCAACACCTAACACGCGTTGCCGGTTTTAGTCTTTTACCGATTGAAGAAGACACCAGAATTTAGGTCTGGGGAAATTTATCCTAAAGCCTAAGTATGGATAAGTCTACACCTAACACGCGTTGCTGGTTTGTAAATAGAATGATAGCCCACATATTCAAAATTATGGCAGATTGTTATTAATAACACCACAATCCTCACCTTACACGCGTGGAGAATTTTATCATGAATACTAAGAAGAGATAAGTCAACGCCTAACACGCGTTGCCGGTTAGTTTTTAACCGTAAATTGAATGACAGTCCACATATTGCAAATTATGGCAGGTTGTTATTAATAACACCACAATCCTCGCCTTACACGCGTGGAGAATTTTATCCTGAATCCTAAGAAGGGATAAGTCAACACCTTACACGCGTTGTCGGTTTAGTCTTTTATCGATTGAAGAAGATACCAAGATTCATCTTGGGGAATTTTATCCTGAATCCTAAGTAGGGATAAGCCAACGCCTAACACGCGTTACCGATTTAGTCTTTTGCCGATTGAAGAAAACACCAGAATTTAAGTTTAGGGAATTTTATCCCGAAGTCTAAGTAGGGATAAGCCTGCGTCTAATACATACAGTCGGGTAGTTAATTTTCATGATAATTGACCAAGTCTGCGTATTTAACATTGTAGCATTAAGTATGAAAGAGTTGTATTCTTTTAGCACAACGTCACGTGCGGAACGGGTTTAGAAAATTCCCACGCTAGCCTGATTCAAATGGTAATCGGTAAAGGCTCGCCAAATCCATTGATGGCTGGGGGTTGGCCAATAATCCTAAAGTCGACGCCTAACACGTGTTGCCAGTTAGTCTCTTGCCCGTGAAAGAAGAAAAAGTCTATGTATTCAACATCATAGCACCAAGTCTAAGAGAGTTTCATTCTTTTAGTACAATATCACATGCGGAACGGGTTTAGAAAATCCACACGCTAGCCCGATTCAAATGGTAATCAGTAAAGGCTCACCAAATCTGTTGATGGCTGAGGGTTTGCCAAAAATCCTATGAGTATTGTGGTTGATTATTTAGAACGAAATAAGAAATCATAATAAGCAATACAAAGGAGGATAAAAATTCATTCAATCAAAGAGGAGTTGAGTCCTTCAAACGAAGAAATTACAGCTATTCAAATATCAAGCCTATGACACAGGATTTGTTGCTCCAGCTGAGACAACTCGTCGTTGTAAGCTTGTTAGAGTTCCTTCTGCAAACCAACCCTGAAAGACTCCTCATTGGCACACAAGGACTTCAAAGCTTCCTCCTCGACCTCAGCTAGATTCTGCTTTGAAAGTTCAAGCTTCTTGGACACGATAGTGAGAGCCTCTTCTTTGTTAGCCCTTGTCAGCTCCACGACACTCAAGTTCTCTTCCTCCGCCTAAAGCTCTCGCCTGAGCTGTGCTATCTTGGCCTCACTTGCTGTAACACAAGGGTGAAGGTGGCCTAGAGATTATGTAGTCTCGGCAACAACTGCCTCAATTTGATCGACTTGGTCTCGATGCATCTGAACCTCGAGTCCACTGAAAGCACGAGCGTCACGCCATGCCTCCAGATGAGCTTCTGCTCGAATAGTTATATATGAAGAAGCACCCACTGTCTGCAGCTCCTGCAGTCTCTGAAGCTTAGCCTCTAGATGATTGAGGTCATTAGCAATGGCCTAGGCTAGCTCTGGATAACCAACATCCCGTATCAAGGTCATCTTAGGGCTGAGCACGGGCCTGAACTGACGAAGAGAAAGCCCACTACGGAGGAGCTTGTCAATCACCACGTTCATCAAAGAAAAGAATGAGCGGGCCTCCAAGCAGATAATAAGCTGAGCTGGGTCATCATCTGACATCAACGCCTTCGCCAGATCATGGAGTTGGGATGTAAGCCTTGCAAAAAGAAAAGGAGAATTTTAGAATCTCAAGTGAAAGGCTAGCATAAATATCCTTAGCAGGATAACCCAAACCTGTGTCTAACTGTATAGCTCTGTAGTTTAGCGGGGCCATAGGGGGAGTAACCATCGTTGATGCACCAACCACTGTAGTCGGTCTCACGACAAGTTCATTAGGCACAGTAGCCACCGTGGTAGCTGACTCTAGAGGAGCATCAGAGTGAGGAGCTAGAGGATGAGCCTCAATAGGAGTTCCTGTAAACAGTAAAATAAATTCCTCAAAGTCATCAAATCGTAGTTGTATTAGTTAAATATGGCTAGTCCTACAATTAACGAGGGGACAGTCCATACCTCTAGAAGAACAAGTCTCGGTTGTCCCAGGAATTGTTGCCTCAGGCGATAGGTCACTAGGAAGACAGACATCACGGGGCGAGCCGTATATCAGGTCATCCAAGAGGGTGTCCACAAGCAGGCCATCTTCACCAAAGTCATCTATCAAAAAATCTGACATAACAGGGCATAAGTGAAAGAAGCAGAATCAAGAACCTACAACCGGCTAAAACGACTTACCTCCTACAGTGGAGTCAGCCTCCCTAATCTCAGTCTGCACGTTTGCTTCTTGTAATTTTCTAAAAGAGCAAGAAGCATAGAGACGATTAGAGGAGGCGCAAATTCTGAGTCGTTCAATGCACGTATTCGCCTTCTAAATGGGGTAATACCAATGATAGATGTACCTGGATTAGCTGAATCAGGTCCTACATTGGTAGTTTTAGGCTCATCTATCATAGAACCATGCGCCTGTTAAGTGAAACTGAGACCGGCAAAATCATGATGGGGAAAGTCGAAGCTGGCATCATCGTCTCCATATCCTCCTGCATAGAAATGGAGAAATGTGAGCCCCGAGGTGAAAGGATTAAATGGTCAAAAGGGACTATGTGGCGGTTAAGTGTTACCTCCATTGCTGACTGAGTCATCACTAGTCAAGTCTACATCCAAAGCTTGAGGACCAGCACGAGACTTATGGGCTAACTTCTTTCGCTTAACGATCTGAGCCCCAGCTCGAGAGATCTCCCCGTAAGAGGGGCGAAGCTCCTCCTCCTTGGCTGACATTCCTGAGAGTTCAAATTGCTATTAGATTTGATAATCAAAAAAAGGGAAAGAGAAAAGGCAAAAGGAAAAACCAAAGTCCTCCTCACTAGCTTCGTCGTCCGCATGATCTCCTCCCGAGGCCTCTTTGCTAGAACTGAAGACTTCATCTTCACCCTCTCGTCTAGTTGACAAGTCTTGCAGTGCTTCCTCTGTACTCGAGCAGCCCTCTGAATCGTCTAAGTGTCAGCCTGAGAGGTCTCTTCGGCCACTAACTCTGCAATGGGCTTCACATGGACAAGTCATTAGCTACCAAGAGCCACCTGCAATATAAGAATGTTAACTCCAGCTGGTGGTCAGCACTCGGGAGGCTAAACCTAGTGCCAGTACACCCTGTCACATTCCATTGCCTCGCTCGGATGCCATCCACCAATGCACCATAAGTCCAGAGCTGCTGATTCGGATTCCCAACATAATGTTGGTCATAACCAAACTGGCAGGCGAATTGATAAGGGAGATATGGCTCGATGAAGCACTCGTCTCTTACCCGAAAGGTGAGATAGCCCGGTCTGATGTTCATCAGCCAATTAAAGCAGCTGACATCAAGTGAAGTCCGGTTCACCCTCGGCCTCTCCTCGCCAATCAGTGACTCGCCATACTGAGCGGAGAATCATGAAAAGCGTCTGGAGAAGACCCAACCCTTGTGAATCTGCAGTTGCTTCCGTATCTCTACGAATCCACACCCCTTCCATTTGCAATCCTCTAACAACTGTAATAAGGGGGTGGATGGATCTGCAAGGCTTGGTGCTGACATCATATTAGGGCGGTGAAGGATGAACCAGGCCATCAAGTAGGTGTATGGAAGCTCCACTTTAACAGGAGGAATCCAAGTTGATGGTTCGCCCATCCCCTAAGTAAAGGTGCTGACTATCTGACGGAGCCCACGATGAATGTTAGCACCATCACTGAAAGAAGAAAAAGTTCCTTCTTATGGGGGAGCTGACCTACAGGATAAAGCACATCCAATGGTAGGGCACCACCGGACTGATACGGTACCATGCACTTCTTCAACCAGATTGCGAGGTAGCTGGGTAAAAGGGTCATTGGTCAGATCGACTTCACTGCATGCTACAAGAAAGTCACAAACTTGGTCCCTGCAGGAAAACCATCCTCGGTACTGCCAAGGGTATAGGAGCTTGCGCCTGACTTCTTGATCAGCTTGTTAACCTCCGAAGGAGTGAGCGGTGCCAACGCGCAGATCACCTCGCTAGAATTGCTTTTCCATGTGCCTGAACAAATAATCTGCGAATTGCTTCAGGCTCACCTGCGACTTCCTCTTTGCTAGTGGCTCTGCCTATGCCAAAGCAATGTGATAGTGACAGATGAGGTCCCATAAAATGTCATAGCAGCCGGGCATGCGATCCCTCAGCTAGCCCAACTCGCGGTTCGAAGGGAAGTACTCTTGATATACCATCTTCCCCATGGGTAAGCTACAGATCCGATGCATCTCATGGAGAGCTAGCCCTAGCTCACCATGCCTGGTCAAAAATGTGTTCGAGTCCGGGTCGTAGAGCTCTGATAAGACAAAAAGTGATTGGCGCTAATTGGGTGCCCGTACATGGTGGTGCGGATCGCTGCATATAAGCCACAAGCACGAAGCTCCTCACCCCATCGGCTAATGACATAGTTTGTCAAGCAAGTCCACCAGAGCTTATCTGAAGAATGTACCCAGCCAAAAAATCTGTGACGAGGTGCCAGCATCTCTCGCCCCAGCTTCACAAGATGATTCTTCAAAGTCTGGGCAATAGTAAATAGCTCATCACGGAGCGATGTGTCTAATCCCAACATGCTGGGATGTAGTCTAATAACACGGCTCCTACTCAAGCCCGGGATCTCCTGGTGGGTAATGAACCCACAGTGAATATGGTCATGCTCCTCCATCAAGCACCACGACATCTCCCGTGTCATGGCCTGGTGCCTCAACTCAGTCAATGAGAGATGGTGAGGTATCAATGGGAGATATAAGGACCCTCCATCATCCTTGTGCAGCCACTGCTCACTCTCAATTAGGGTTGCATTTGGATCTTCGACGGAATCGCCGAATTGGTAGTCCGTCTTCCTCAGAGGCTGAGTAGAGCTAGTGTCCCTCACAAGCGGGGCGTCTGTGATCAACAATCTAAGTATGTGTGGGCTCCCCTCAAGTACCACCTGGGAGGCCTCTGCTGACATATCCGATGTAAAGTGAGGTGAAGTCAACGGCAGGATCATCGCATGTAGCGTAATGCTCGCTACGGCGCCCATCAACTGCATAAGAAGAGAACACTTCAGAGGGATACTCAACTGAAACAAGAAAAAAATGGGTTAAACCCAGCCATAAAGGATATCTTGAGGAAAATATGAGGCGTTGAACTCATCTCGTTGTTTGCGGGGAAAGTTGTTTTGATTTCCATTGATCTGAATTGTTTATAAACTTTAGTCGCCTGAAACAAAACTCAAATAAAAAGATTACCTTTTTATAAGGCTTACAATGAAAAAATCAAACAAAGATTACAACTTTAACCCAATTGAACAAACGCGAGATCCATTTATCGGATCCTCGCTTGCGTGGGTAATTTTGCTTGTGACGGGGCCTTATTTCATCCGTGGACCACAGTGTAATCCTGATCCAAGTAGAGATCCAAATGGTGGATCTGTGGATCTAAGGTGTTTATTGCATGATGGAAATAAAACATCAACGTGGATCAATCTCACGAAGGAGATGATCGCCGGAGTGGGTGAGATTAGGAGAAATCACACACTGACTCTGAGACTAAGATGAACCTTAGCCTTGAGGGTAGATCCGCAAACCTGACCTAGATCGTTGTAGATCTGAGCTCAAGTCTCTACCTCACAACGTAGATCTGACATGGAATGAACCCCTTGCTTGTATGGAATGTAGATCTGAACTTTCGATCTTTGCCGGCACTTGGATCTGTGCGAAAGAGCTCTCACAAGTCCTTGGTCTCCAAGAAAATTTCCCAACCCCCACAAATGAAGCCCCCCTATCCCTATTTATAAGAAAAGAGAGAGGGGGTGTTGGCTCGGCCAAGTGGCCGAGCCACTTCGGCCAAGACCGAAGCAACTTCGGCCAAGGCCGAAGTGATTCGGCCTAGGCTAAAGCAACTTCGGTCAAGGCTGAAGTGGTTCAGCCTTGGCCAAGTTGCTTCAACCAATGCCAAAGTGTTTCAGCCTAGGCCAAATTATTTCGACTTTGGTCGAGATTTTTTGCCCCCCTTGGTCCATTTTCCGGTACTTTTGAGCTTGGTTTGTCTATTTTGTAAATTTTAGAATCTGACATCTGAGTGCCGTTTAGTGCTGTCGCTTGAGTTCGTCTCGTCGACGATCGAGTCTGGTCGACTCGCCTCGTCGATTCTCGCTGATCTGAAGCTTCGTCATTGGATTTATTCCACGATACATCGCTTCATTGACTTGTATGCCTTGTCGACTTACTTTATGTGTTCGTCGGCTCGCTTTATGTGTTTTGTGACGCGGTTACGTCATCAGTGGTTCTTGGTCACATCGCTTGATGGGTCGTCGGTTGTGAAGCCACCGTCACGAGTCTAGTTCGGGTATTAATAAGTGATTTTCAATGTCTACAGATACCCCCTCCAAAGTGTCTCAGTCTCATTTTGTTTTTGACGAGTCTGGGATACTTTGGATATGATAGGGCCCAACCTTCAGTCGGCGTGACGGGACCTATGAATGGCTTCGGTGTTTGATCTCTCCAATCTTTTCAGATTCTCCAGTTCTTTGTAGGATAGCTGAAGGCATGACGGTGCTGCATTTTTTGACTGACCGTTATCGAGATTTTGACCTGAAGTTGATAAATGAATTTGTTCTGAGATTAGCTTCAGTATTTTAATTCCTCCAATCCTTTCTGATTCTTTAGTTCTTTGTAGGATAGCTGAAGGTATGACGGTGTTACATTTATTGCCTGACCGTTGCTAGAATCATGAACTGTAAATTGAGCTCACTTGCTGTTGACTCGTGTTGGTGAGTTGTCGTTCAACTGACCATCAAACTTTTTATGAGACTCCTCAATCAATCAGGGAATTCTTCGTTGCGACGCGTTGACTAGCATCATAATATACAGAGTTTTAGCCTTCAATCGGCGAGTGTGACGCATTGACCGGCGTCCAATTACTTGGATTCGAACCGTTAATCTATGAACCCTACGACGGTGACGTGTTGATTGGTGTCGATACGCTTCATTGATGTTCGTCGATTTATCCCTAAGAATACTTGGAAATATCCTCCGGGAACTGCTCGACAAAATAGGAAACAGTTTCCACTGTGGGAGGGATTTCCTTGATACGAGACGCGATGTCCGGCGTCAAAATAGTTTATACTCATATTTTACTAGAGTTTTTGGGAAATAGTTTATCCTCGTATACCCGTTTAGAGGTTAGCGAGTTATCCTTGAGAAAATTTTATGGACAAAATCTCTTAGGAACTTCTCGGCCAAAATAGGAAACAGTTTATACTCGTGTACCTTTTTTAGAGTATTCGTGAATATCCAAATTGGCGATGCATTGATTGGCATCGATATAATTTTTGTACTTCATTGGCGTTCATTGAGTTATCCCTAAAAATATTTCTTTTATGGAAATATCTTCCGGGAACTCCTCAACAAAATAAGAAACAGTTTAGACTCGTGTACCTTCTTGGAGTATTCGAGGCTTGAATAAATTAAGCCGGATGTATAGTGCCCTTCATGAAGTGTTATCCTGCTGAATAAATCTTTAGAATCCTTCAAAATATGTGGGAGAGAGAATGGGTTAATTATTAGGCTGGTTTGGTGTCATTTGGATATCCAATTTGGTCCCAAATAGAATTCCTACTCATGGTCCAATAGGAGTCCTTATTTAAAGTGGATTGGGTCCTTCTGGGACTATTATAAACAGCCCCCTACCCCTCATTTTTCCTCCATCAGGCTGCCCCCCTCTCTCCCCTTTTTTTTGCTTTGTTTCCTCTTTTTTTGATGCTTCGACTCCGTCGACTCTAATACTTGTGCAAGACCCGAGTTTTCACCACGCTTCGACCCCATCTTTTTTAGATTTCTCTAGCGTTTCTTCAGGTATATGACCATAACTCTTGTATATGAATGAATTTTGATCCTAATTCTATGGTTTGATAAAAAGAAACTAGGGTTTGATCAAAAAGATTAGGGCTTTCTCTTCTTTCTCTCTTTTTTTTCTCTTTTCTTTCTTTTTCTTCTTCTTTTTTTTCTTCTTTTTTTTTCTTTCCTCTTTTTTTTCTTTCTTTCTCCCTGGTCTCAACCAAGGCCTGAGAACAAGCCACAGCCATGGCTGAGACTGATCTCAACTTTGGCCGAGACTGGGTCTCGGCCTTGGTCGAGACTGCAGTCTCGGCCTTGGCTGAGGCTACACAGTGCCCGCCTCCTTTTTTTATTTCTTCTTTTTTTTATTTTAATATATATATATATATATATATATATACATATATACATATACTTCACTTTTATTGCATGTGTTTGATCTATAAACTCTCATGCAGATCATTATGGCGTCGAGGAAGTCTCGTGTTCTGAGGAGCCAGTCAGCTTGTGCGCCGCATGAGGGTACACCCCCCTCATTTGCTGGTGAGCCAAATCTTGTCCTTTTCCCATGCATGGCACAGTGCATCCCCACTTCGTTCTCTCTTGTGAGGTGATTGGGAAGAGCCGAGATCATCCTTTGTGGGGGTCGACGCTTCAAAAGTTGGGTATGGCTTGGTCATAACCCGTATCAAGATCTTTTATGGGAGCGATTTCATGCTGTGTTCGTGCTCTGTGGGATGGGATATATCATCGCTTCGTATGCGCGATAATATATATCGTCCCTCGGGTACTTGATGCGGATGAAATCGTCTTACCCATTGCAAGGTCGTGACTCTATCTCATAAATCTATAAGATGAGTTCAATGTCCTTTATTACCTTTTATAACTGATTTTTATTGAATATTAATCATCCGTTTTCAGTGGGGTACCCCTCGGGAGCATTTCCCTCTCATGCGGTTGATGGGCGCTGTGGCGAGCATTATTCCACATGTGATGGTCCTGCCACTTTTACTTCTCCTTAGTTCATACCGGATACATCGGGAGAGACCGCACAGGCCGTACTTGAGGGGAGTTCTCGTACACTCAGGTTGCTGATCACGGACACGTCGCTTGTGAGAGATACTAGCTCCACTCAATCCTAGAAGAAGACAGACTATTTATTTGGTGATTATGTCAAAGATCCAGATGAAGTCTTCATTGCGAGTGAACAGTGGCTACACAAGGATGATGGAGGGCCTTTATATCTTCCCTATCCACCTCGCCACCTCTCATGAACCAAGCTCAGGCACCAGGCTATGACACGAGAGATGTCATGGCGCTTGACCAAAGAGCGCGATCACATTCATTGTGGGTTCATTACCCAGCAGGCAATTCTAGGTTCTAGCAGAGACCGCGTTATCAAACTACACCCTGAAGTCTTAGGGTTAGACACGCCGCCCCGTGATGATCTTTTTATCACTACTCGGACTTTGAGGAATTGCCTAACAAAGTTGGGGCGAGAGCTACCAGCACCCCACCATAGATTTTACGGCTGGGTTCACTCTTTAGATAGGCATTGTTGGGCTCGCATAACGAGCTCTGTCATCAGTCGATGGGATGTGGAGCTTCGTGCATGCGGCTTATATGCAGCAATTCACGCCACGAGTACGGTCTTCAGATTAGCGCCAACCACTTCTTTGTTTTATCTGAGCTCTACAACCCTGACTCGAACACCTTTTTTACCAAGTACGGTGAGCTAGGGTTAGCTCTACATGAGATGCATCGGATCTCTGGTTTGCCCATGGGAAAGATGTTGTATCAGGAATACTTTCCTTTGAACTGGGAGTTACGCCAGCTGAAAGATCGTACGCCTGATTGTTATGATACTTTGTGGGACCTGACCTGCCTCTACCACATAGCCCTAGCACAATCTGAGCCCCTTGCAAAGAAGAGATCACAAGTGAGCCTAAAACAATTTGCAAATTATCTATTCAGGCATTTGGAAGCTACTTCCGAAGTCGTGATCTGCGAGTTGGCACCGCTCACACCCTTAGAGATTAACGAGCTGATCGAGAAATCCGGTGCCCACTCCTATACTCTCAGCAGTGCTGAAAATGGTTTTCCTGTAGGGACCAAGTTTTCGACCTTCTTGTGGCACGTGGTGAATCCGATTCGACCTATGACTCTTTTAGCAGGCTATCTCGCTATCTGGTTAAAGAAGTGTATTGTGCCGTACCAGTCCGACAATGCCCTACTATTGGAGGTGCTCTATCCTGTAGTTCAACGTGCCTACAAGAAGGAGCTTTCCCTACTTCTGGTGATGGTGTGTTCGGTATTCATCGTGGGCTCCGTCACTTAGTTCGTGCCTTTACTTAGGGGAAGGACGAACCATCGACTCGGATCCCTGCCATTACGGTGGAGCTTCCATACACATATTTGATGACCTAGTTTGTTCTTCACCGTCCTGATATGATGTCGGCACCAGGCTCCACAGATCCATCCATCCCCCTGTTGCAGTTGATAGAAGACTGCTGATGGAAGGGGCGTGGATTTATTAGAAATAAAGAAAAAGTTACAGATTCATAAGGGTTGGTTCTTTTCTAGATGTTTCTCGCGATTTTCCGGCCGGTATGGCGAGTCATTGGTTGATGAGGAACAGCCAAAATCGAACCGGACTTCACTCGATGTTGTCTACTTCAACTTGTTAGTGAACATCAGGCCAAGTTAACTCACCTTTCGAGTTCGGGACGAGTGTTTTATCAGCCCTATTTCCCTTGTCGCTTCGCCCTCCAGTTTGGTTATGATCAACTTTATGTTAGAAACCCGAATCGGTGCCTCCAGACTCACGGTGGATTAGTGGATGGTCTCCGAGCGTGGTTGTGGAGTGTGACAGGATGCACAGGAGCCAAGTTCAGCCTTTTGGGTGCTGTCCGCCAGTTGGGGTTGACATTCCTATATTGCAAGTCACTCTTGGCAGCTAATGAGCCCGTTCCTGTGCGAGCTATTTTAGAGCTGGTGGCTGAAAAATCTTCCCGAACTGATACTCGGACACTTCAGAGGGCCGCTCGGGCTCAGAGGAAGCACCGTAATACTCGTCAGCTGGACGAGGATGAAGAGAAGATCCTCAGTTCTGCAGAGGTATCTTCAGGAGGTGGTCATTCAAACGACGGAGGTGGTTAAGCCTTTGAAGCAGGTTAGTTGACATCCTCCTTTCTCCTCTTTTCATTATTGGGTTATCCATCCAACTAAATTTTCAGGAAAGACAGCCGAAGAGGAAGAACCTCACCCCTCTTATGGAGATAAGTCTCGTGCTGAGACGAGATCCATTAAGTAAAAGAAGCTAGCTCATAAGTCTCACCTGAATTATCGAGCTTCTGACATAGACTTGACTGGTGATGACTCTATCAGTGATGGAGGTAACGCTTAACTCCAGTATAATCCTTTCTAATCTTTTTGCATTTCAGTTTCAGAGACTTATATTCCTCCCTCTCTATGTAGGTGGATATGGAGGCAATGATACCGTTTTTGATTTTCTATCCACTGACTTTGCTGAGCCTAGTTTCAGTCAACAGATGCATGGAGCTATGATGGGGGAGCCCGAGAACACCAATATAGGACCTGAATCGGTGAATCTAGGTAAATCTAATATCAATAATCTCCCCCTTAGAAGGCAAATAGGGGAATTGAATGACTAAAAATTTGTGCCTCCTTTAATCGCTTCTACGCTTCTTGCTCTTTTAGAAAAGTTGCAGGAAGCTAGTTTGGAAGCGGGGTTTAGGGAGACGAGCTCTGCTGCAGAAAGTAAGCCCTTTCATATCAGTGTAGATTTCTGATTTTATTTCTTTTACTCATGTCCTGTTATGTCAGATTTCTCGATAAAGGATTTTGACACCGACGGTTTGCCCATAGATATATCTCTGGATGACTTGATGTGTGGCTCGCCCAGAGATGATTCTCTTCCCGATGACATTGAGCCTGAGCTGGCAGTTCCCAAGGATATTGAGGCTAGTTCCTCTAAAGGTATGTATTCTTTATTTCTGATAATTATAAGACTAGTTAACTCTAACTAGTACAACTATAATCCCATGAAATTGAAACATTTTTTTTGTTGGTGATAGGAACCGTTGCTTTTCTAGAGTCAGCTTCAGCAGCTAATGTCACATTGGACGTCCCGATCGAGGGACTGACTACAACAGTCGATGCGCTACCGACCGATGCTCCTTCGATGGACCATTCAGAGCAAGGGGATGCCTCAACTGAAACAGGTACGGACTGCTCAACTGACAGTACCCATACTGATTTCTGATTTGAAAGCGTTTTAATCCTCTGTCCTCTGCTTGTAGGGTCCATGCTTCAGGGCTTAGTGAGAGCATTTATGTCAGATGATGATCCGTCCCGGCTCATCATTCGCGTGGAGGTCTGTTCATTCCTCTCCTTCAACTCTTTAGTGATTGATACGCTCCTCAGCAGTGGGCTTCCCTCCGTCAGTTTCGGCCGTTCCTCGACCCTCGGTCAGCTCAGATACGGGACGCGGGCTACGCGGAGCTAGCCCAAGCCATCAGTGATGATCTCGACTGCCTGGAGGCTAGATTTCAAAGGTTACAAGAGCTAGAGGCAGTGGGCGTTTCTGCATATTCGGCTATGTGGACAAAGGCCCGTTTGACGGTCTGGCGTGATACTCGCATCTTCGCCGGTCTCGAGGTCCACATGCAGCGAGACTAGACGCACCATTTGGAGGTCGTCATTGGTGAGACCTCATCTGCTGTAGGTCATCTTTAGTCCTGCGTCGCCGCGGGTGAGGCAGAGGTAGCAGAGCTTGAACAAAAACTTTAGGCGGCGAAAGAGAGCCTGGGTGCCCTGAGGCTGACAAAAGCTAACAAAGAAAAATATCTCGCTATCTTGTCTAAGCAGTTGGAGCCCTCGAAGCAGAAGCTAGCTGAGATTGAGGAAGAAGCTGTGAAGACACTCAACACCAGTGAGGAGGCTTTCATGGCTGAGTTACAGGAGGAGCTTTGGCAGGCTTTTGTTGACGAAGTATCTGTACTAAAACAACAAATTTGCTATCACAAATTTACTATTTAAAACATTGTAATCTCAGTCTTTATCAAAAAATATGTCTTCCTTCCCACATTATGCTTTATTATGATTCTTTTATTTCATTAGAAATAATTAACCATAATATTTATAGGATTTTTGGCAAACCCTCAGCCATCAATGGATTTGATAAGCCTTTACCGACTGCCGCTTGAATCGGGCTAGCCTGCGGATTATTTAACCCATTCCGCACATGACGTTGTGCTAAAATAATAAAACTCTCTTAGACTTGGTGCTATGATGTTAAATACATAGGCTTGGTACTCTTTTACGGGCAAGAGGCTACCCGGCAACGCGTGAGAGACGTTGACTTTAGGGTTATTGGCCAACCCCCAACCATCAACGGGTTTGGTGTGCCTCTACCGATTACCGTTTGAATCGGGCTAGCGTGCGGATTGTATAAACAATTCCACACGTGACGTTGTGCTAAAAGAATAAAACACTTTTAGACTTTATGCTACGATATTGAATACGTAGACTTCGTCTTGTTTACGGGAAGACTAACCTGGCGACGCGTGTGAGGCTTCGACCTATCCCTGCTTAGGTTTCGGGATCAAATTCTCCAAGAAGAATCTCAGATTAAAGGGGTTTTCTTGTTGATAAAATTAAATTGGTGAGAGAGGAAGAATTTAATATTCTATCTCTCATGGCAAATGAAATGAAACCACGAGCAGGAATTCTGCCCTGGGAATCAAGAGGATTCAGGCGACCTTCAGTCAGACAACCTGATTTGAAAATCCTGGTGCATACCTTCAGTCGACGCCACCTAGGACGAAGATGGAACTAAGAGTGGGATCTCCACTCTAAGAACTGAAAAGACTCAGGTGACCTTCAGGCGGACAATCTGGTCTGAAAATCCTGGCGCATACCTTCAGTCGGCGCTACCTAGGAATAGGATGGAACAAAGAGTGGGATCTCAACTCTGAGAACCGGAGAGACTCAGGTGACCTTCAGTCAAACAACGTGGCCTGAAAATCCTGACGCATACCTTAAGTCGGCGCTACCTAGGATGAAGATGGGACTAAGAAAGGGATCTCCACTTTGAGAACCGGAGAGACTCAAGTGACCTTCAGGCGGACAACCTGGTCTGAAATTCCTGGCGCATACCTTCTGTCAGCGCTACCTAGAATGAAGATGGAACTAAGAGAGGGATCTCTACTCTAAGAACCAGAGAGACTCAGGTGACCTTCAGGCGGACAATTTGGTCTGAAAATCCTGGTGCATACCTTCAGTCGGTGCTACGTTAGATGAAGATGGGACTAAGAGTGGGATCTCCGGATAGACTCAGGTGACCTTCTGGCAGACAACCTGGCCTAAAAATTCTGGTGCATACCTTCAGTCGGCGCTGCCTAGGATGAAGATGGGACTAAGAGTGGGATCTCCACTCTGAGAACTAGAGAGACTCAGGTGACCTCTAGGCGGACAACCTGGCCTGAAAATCTTGGCGCATACCTTTAGTTGGCGCTACCTAGGATGAAGATGGGACTAAGAGTGGGATCTCCACTCTGAGAACTGGAGAGACTCAGTGACCTTCAGGCAGATAACTTGGTCTAAAAATCCTAGCGCATGCCTTCAGTCGGCACTACCTAGGATGAAGAAAGATACAGGTGACCTTCAGTTAGACAACCTGATCTAAAAATCTAATTTCGACCGATACCTTCAGTTGGCGGGGCCTGGAAAGAGAAAAGATAGATTTAGAGAGGAAGAATTTTGTATTCTATCTCCGGCAGGAAAGAAATGTTGAGTGAACCTCTTGTTCATGGAAGGAATCAAGTGGGAATTTTGGTAACGAACTAGAAAATTTTGTAGAGCCACCGTCAATGAATTTGATTGATGGGGTAATTTATAGTAGAGGGTAAATTCAGGGTTATCCTCGGGGAGAGTAGGTGAAAATATCCCACGAGGAACTTTCCGTTGAAACAGATTATCCTAACGATACTAAGCATTGTATTTCTTTAGGAACTTCCTATTTATCGGCATCAATTGCTAGTCACCATTCAGGGTGATCAAGCGATAAGCACCGTTCGAATAGACCGTCTCTATTACAAATGGGTCTTCCCACTTAGGTTCGAATTTACCTTTCTTCTTGAAGTTGAGGATTATCGGTCGGCGAGTAGCGAGGACCAGATCTCCTTCCTTGAAACTCCTCTATTGCACCTTCTTGTTGAAAGCTCTAGATATTCTTGCTAGGCAGAACTCAATGCGTTGTTGAGCCTCCGAGCGCTTTTCATCTAACATCTCGTGTTCTTCGATACGTTTCTGATGCTGTTCTTCGATCGTCATCTCCATTGCGAGGGCGATGCGAAGTGACAGAATCTAAATCTCTAGTGGAAGAATTGCTTCACACCTGTAGACCAGAGAGTACGAGGTCACTCCAGTTGGCGTGCGTACGGCGGTGCGATATGCCCAGAGTGCTTCTCCAAGCTTATCGTCCCAATCTCGCTTGTTAGACTTCACAAGCTTTGATAAGATCTTGATGATCATCTTATTGAATGCCTCCGCCAATCCGGTTGCAGCTAGATTGTACGCCATTGATGAGACGTCTTAGATCTTGAATTTATCACAAAACCTAATGAAGGAATTGCTAATAAATTGGGGACCATTGTCATGCATGATCTGTCTTGGTACACCGTGTCGATAGATGATGTGGTGCTTTATAAATTTGATGGCGTTACTCTTCTTCACCTCTTTTAGTGGGATCGCTTCGACCCACTTAGAGAAATAGTCAGTGATTGCCAGGATAAATCAATCACCCTTGACGGATGGAGAGAAGATAGGACCCACAACATCCACTCCTCAAGTCTCAAATGGCCATGATGTAGTCGAGGGATGCAACTATTCCAGAGGTTGATGCATGTAATTTGAATGAATTTGACATGCGTGGCACTTTCGAGCGTACTTGATCGCGTCGTTGACCATTGTCGGCCAGAAGTATCCCATTCTCCTGATGCAGTCATAGAGCTTGGGACCGGGTTGGTGCACGCCGCATTCACCCCCATGCACTTCCCGAAGGACCTCTTCCGCCACTTTGTTTGAAAGACATCGGAGTAGAAGGCCATCGTACCCGCAACGATATAACATCTAGATCTCTATGTCGTAGAAGAATCTTGGAGCTCTTCCAGATTGACTCTCTTTTCTTCATATCTTCTGGCAGAATACCATGCAGGACGTAGTCAATAATAGGAAAGCGCCAATCTCGGAGCTCCAATTTGGTCTGGGTGGTGCGTACTTCTTTGGTAACCACCCCCTTGTTCTCCTGCACCTCATCATATATTGGCACAAAAAATTGATGAGTCCTGACTGTAACTAGCTGCTCAGTCTCAGGAGGTTGTGCCAGCGATACTGCTAACGCTGCCAGTGCGTCTGCATAAGCGTTCTGAAGTCGCGGGATATACTCAATAAAGAACTCTTCAAACGAGTCTGCTATTTCAATGGTGGCCTGGTGATAGGGGACTAGATCTAGATTTCTGACTTCGTAGTCTCCATGGATCTATTTAACTATCAGCTGCAAATCGCCGTACACTTCGAGATACTCGACCCTCAGCTCTTTGGCAAAATTAAGCCCAATAAATAACGCGTTGTATTCAGCCATGTTATTGGAGCACGGCCCGATGAGCGAGTAGGCTCGGGGCATGACATGTTTCCCCGGGAAAACTAAGACAACTCCGACTCCAGCAGAGATCTTAGAATATCCAGAGGCACTTGCCACATTAGTAGCCAGAGAACCTTCGTCAAAGTACAATCGCCATATTTGTTGGTGTGATGTAGTGTTGACTTTTTGAGCTTCATCTGGCAGGTCATCGTATAGCTCGGCCGTGTCTGTCATCGGGTTTGCAGCCAAAAGGTCACAAATTGCTTGTCCTTTGACCGACTTCTGCTGTTTGAAGTGCAGGTCATATTGAGATAAGAGCAAGACTCATTTCGCCAACTGCCAGCTCATGGAACCCGGTTGTGTCATGAATATCCAGACAGGGTTTTCGTTGGAAATTACGTAAATCGTCTATCCGACCAGGTAGTGCCGCATTTTTAGAATCACGAACACTAATGCTAGGCACTACTTCTCGATCATCGGATAGTGAGACTCAGTACCAACTAATGTTTAGCTCAAGTAGTATGCTGCCTGTTCGTGACCGTTGTCGTCGTCTTGCGCAGGTAAAGCGCTTAATGAATGGCCTGTTGGCTTGGTGTAGATCAGGAACGGTTTAGCCGACTGCGGTGCGACAAGAACAAGAGGCTTTACAAGATACGCTTTGATCTCCTCAAAGGCTATTTGACAAGCGTCGTCCTAAATAAATGACACACTCTTTTTGTTCAATTTAGAAAATAGCTGGCATTTCCCGGATAGATTCGAGATGAATCTTTGAATATACGATAGTTGCCCTTGTAACCCCCTGAGCTCTCTCAGATTTCTCAGAGGCTGTAAGTGTTGAATCACCTTCACTTTATTAGGGTCGACATGGTTCCCTTTATTGGTGACGATGAAGCAGAGGAACTTGCCACTGGACATCTCGAGGAAGGACTTGGTGGGGTTCATCTTTAGCTGATGAGCTCGCATGAGCTCTAACATCGTTCAGAGATCTTTAATGTGATCACTCTTGTCACGGCTCTTCACGACCAAGTCATCGACGAAGCATTCGACCATTTTTTAGAGATGATCCTGGAAAATGTTCGTCATTGCTCACTGGTACGTGGCACCTGCGTTCATCAAACCAAACGGCATCACCGTATAGCAAAATATGCCAAGGGCGTTCTGAATACCGTGTGTTTGGTGTCATCTGGGTGCATCTTGATTTGATTGCATCCTTAAAAGCCGTCCATGAAGGAAATTCTCTTGAACCCACACGTGTTGTCGATAATGACGTCGGTGATCGGGAGAAGGAAATCATCTTTAGGGCAAACGGCGTTCAGGTCTCTGTAGTCTACGCAGATCCTAATTGTCCCATTCTTCTTTAGTACTGGGATAATATTCGCCACCCAGTTCAGATGTTGCACCTCTGTGATGAAGCCTGACTCGATGAGCTTTTTCACTTCTGCCACGATTGCCTCCATAATTTGCGGACGAACCGTCTCTGCTGTTGCTTGACAGGTTTGGTATCCGGCTTGATTTTGAGGCAATGGGTTGCCACATTCGGGTCTAGCCCTAGCATATCTTCATAGTTCCAAGCGAACACGTCGATATATTGCCTAACAAGAGCAATCAATTCTTCCTTTTCTTTTGGAGGAAGACTACCACTCATGAAAATTGGCTTTAGATTGGCTTCGTCGTCCATATTGACTTGGACGACTACATCCTCAGTGGGGGGCTCTCTTTGCTCAAATCAGTCCCCGTATTACATGATGAGGTGATGAATCCACGGGTCTTCCCATGTTGGTATCTCCTCGTTGTCTTCCATGGTGCTAGGGTCAGCAGTAGTCATATTGACCATCAGAGCCTTGAAGACCTCACCCAGGCTGACATCAAAATCCCATGCAAATGAATCAGATGAATGTCTGTTCCCTTCATCGGGTGAGTGGTTGTCGATTAACCAAGAGCATTCATCTTCTAAGGAGGATTCGTATCCCAATCCTCTCCTAAATGCATAATAATTGTCAAACTTCCCTTTAGGGACATAGGCTGCTTTGGGTGGGACCTGGGGACCTCGTCCGAAGTAAATACCTCCTCCTTGCACCGAGTGGTACCCCCACTTCTTTATGATATCTAGTGTTTCTGGACTATATCTGAATGCGGGGAGTACAGGCTCGTTGCCATCGACATCTTCCTCCAAGAAGTGATTCAGTGTCAGAACCGCATCTCCTTTTCTATAGATCAAGTCTTTTTCACTACTTGATCTTCCAGGGATGATGAGTGTCATCCCAAAGGAGTCTTAGAACTATTTCTACATTATACACGATGACCGTGTTGGTAGGTGCAAGTCAGGATCATTGTATAATCCTGATATTACATTAGTCAAAGACAATGGATACTCTAAATCATCATTTATTATCTCGTTGGCAAGCTGCCAATTACAACTTTCATTCGACGATTCTTCATCATCAAGATTGATTACAAGGGGTACAATATCATTCAAAACAAACCCACCATTATAATCAAGCTCTGCTTCAGTACCAGCTTCCCCACCGCTGTTCTTGCCTTGGGCCGATGATTCAGTATTGGACTCATTGCCATAGAGGAGAGAATCAGTGAAATAATTCTCCATCCCCTTGGACGGCTCTTTGTCTGTGACCACCATCTTGACTTCATTATTTATGTCTACATACTTTAGACGCTGATGAAGAGTAGAGGGAACTATAACGTTATTATGGATCCAAGGTCAACCCAACAATAAGTTATAGGAAGTCTCAGTATCGATCACATAACATGTGACTTCGAACTTTAAATCTCCCATCTGGCACTTTACTCAGATTTTACCAAGTGGACAAGACCCGCTGGTGTTAAATCTGTAGATCACTATGCCAGTTGATGCCAGCTTACTAGCAGGAATCCCGAGACTGTACATGAGGTGTTGGGACATGATGCTCACAGCGGAACCCGGATCAACTTGGATCCAGTTAACTTCACTGGAGCTAATGTACTCAGTGAAATACAGTGGCCTATCATGCTTAGAATTACTTGTCTGCATGTCTTCCTTGGTAAAGGTGATGCAGGGGAGGTGCTTGGCAGCCAGGTTGCACTGCTAGGCAGAAGACTCTGGCTCTTCAAACGCCGGCTTGATCCTAGTAAGGAAGATCTCCGAGTCTGCTAGGGCCTCTTGTAAAGCTTCCCGGGTCTCTTTGGATAGTCGTAGAAGCTTATAAAGCGCGATCCTCGCCGTGATGTTGCCCAATTGGGCCATCACATTGAAGCGAGTACAGGGAGTTAGAGCTTTCTGGTTTGTCTCCTCTAATGGGGGCGATTGAATCGAGACTGCTTCGGGAGCTGAATATCCTGTGGTTGCTTCTCCTTCGTTTTGGCCATAGCTTCCTTGGCAGCTGCCTGTTATTGCACCTTTTCTGCGTTAGTGAGGGGAGTTGTCGGTACCCCCCAGCTCTGACAGCATCTTGGCGTTTGGGTCGGGAACTTCAGGGTATTTGTACCTGTACTCGTGTCTGCTCCTGGTGGCGTGGGCTTCAGGTTCCTCCTCAGAGAGTTGGAGCATCACCACCTGTTCATCATCTTCCTCCAAGGCCACAGAAGTAGCATGGCACAATCTTCCTTTCCCCCTCGACTTTTTCTTAGATGAAGAGGATGCTGCCCATTGATCATCTTCAAGTAGGTCCGGATGGACCCACAAAACTTTGCCATTTGGGGCCGTATGTGGCATGAGCCCTTTTGGCGTTGTTTGTGCAGATCATCATTCACCGTCTTCATCGCCACCTTCACTACAAGCTCGGGTTCGAACCACGTCAAAGGTACCGACCCAAAGCTGATGGACACCGCATTTACTTCGACCTTCTTTTCCTTGGTCAGCTTCATCGTAATGACTCCCACATCAATTAAGACCTGGATTTTATCCTTGAGATCGAAGCATGATTTGGTGGGGTGGTGAACCGCACTGTGGTAAGCACAGTACCTCAGGTCATTGGTTCTCTTAGCCTCCTTTTGATTCTGGATCGGAGGGAGCTTGATCTTGTTATTCTCCACAAGATACTTGAAGAGACCGGGAATCTCGTCGTCCCTAAAAGAATAGGACTTTGGGAATCTCAGCTCTGATGCCTTCTGCTTCTGCGGCCCTGGTTGCCACTGTGACTACGATTGCTGTGGCGTTCGCTATTGTTGCTGCTGTTAGGGTTGCAGTTGGAACGTCTAGTTTGCGACCGCTGTTCTGGCCTGCTCCTTTCCCTTGCTGCACGGGACAAAGTTGTGTTTTGGAGCTTCCACCGCCGGTAGGCCTCTTTCCACCTTTTTCCTTTTGAGGAACCGTTTGGCTTGCTCCCCGCGCACTTTTAGGTCCTTCCATGTAGTGGAGGGTGCTGTTCCCATCGCCTCGAGCACATCTAGCGATAAGTATTGTGGGAGGTCTAGAGAATAAACTTCTCTATAATCGGATCCCAGCAGTTCATCGCCTTGTTCTGGAATCGTTTGACGAAAGTATCCACCGTTTCCCCGTCTTTTTGCTTCTCATCGAGCAAAGTCCCGATGGATATCTCGTTGTCATTGTCGAAGAAGTTAGAGAGACACATGAACTCTATTTCATCCCAGCTGGTAATGCTCCCAGGTTTGAGACAGCGGTACCAATCGAATGCAGCTCCTCGAAGGGTGCCAATGAATGACCGAACCATCAAGGGCTCGTTTCTAGAAATCACCCCCAAGTGAGACTTGAATTAAATCAAGTACTGAGTGGGGGACCTCTTTCCTTCGAACGGCGTGAAATTAATCAAGCTGAACTTTGACGGATACAGGATCAACTCCCACTCCCTCGGGTATGGGCACAGTATCTCCGTCTTCTTGACTTCTTGAGTGAAGATCAATGTGTTGATCTTACTCTCAAGATCTTTGATCTTCTTGTTTTCTAGGATGGCGTTGCCACTGGCATTCTCCTAGCTACCCCCAGTGTTTCACTCTTTAGGGGGTTGTCTAGCGCCATGCTCTTCTTCCCTGTCAGTGTCGCTGTTAACCTTATTGACTTTGTTGCGACGACTGGTTTCACCTTGATGGTTTGTCAGTGCCTAGATTTGCTGGTCATGCATTTCTCACATCTGCTGCATGGCCATCTCTATTTTGAACTTGAAGTTCTCCTTCTGCTTGCTATCGCTTCTTCGGGCATTTTGGCCACCTGTTTGGCACTAATCATACGGGCTTCTCGGGGTTGTCCTTCACTAGAAAATGTGTTGTCGGAAGCCATTATAGAGCTAGCATCTAACACTTCATCATCAGATGGCAACCGCTTCAGGAATTTGTCATAGTTAGAATGCCGCATCGTCCCGGTGCGCAACCGAGTTATCCTATTGGATGATCGGGGACCGGTACGATTTGATGTCCCTTTGCTCATCATATTGTTGGTGACTCTGGGCAATTCATCCCTTTGAGTCATTAATCTTCTCCTACGGAAGCGTCTTGAGCTGGGCTTCGGCAATCCATCACCAAGACTGTCGAAGACCAACAATCTTTCCGGAGTTGTCATGTTGCAGCTACACTCTGATAGCACCGCCTTGATCAACTTGGAATAGGGGCAATGTGCAGGCTTCTCAGAGGAATTCTTCTTTCGGGATCTTCTCATACCCCCAACACAATAGTACAGCTCATCGGCATGAGTGCCAGAGCAGCTCATCGTGCATTGGCACAGCCTCTCGGATATAACGTCGTCGTTGTTAGATGAAAACTTCTCCTTTCGAGGATAGACTGCTTCATCAAAATTGCTAAAAGTGACTCGCCTTGACGTTTGCCTGTGTGGGCGTGAAGTCTCGGTGGACTCTCGGACTTTGATTCTCAGTCCGGTTGGTGGAGCTGTAGGAATCTCCCTGTCCTTGTTGAGGTGGGTGTGACCTCTTGCATCGGGAGTGACCCGTGATTTCCACAGTGGACCTAAGCATTCCTTGATGGTTGGCTTGTTAGCCACAGCAAGAATTGGCTTCGCCAAAGATTTGGATGTAGACGTCGGAGGAGACCTTAGCGTTGAGGCAATTTGGATTGGGGCGCTGGTGAATTTTGGCCTCGGTGCTGGGGTTAGTTAGTGTCGGGGCGCTTGCAGCTTTTGACTTGGGCGCTGGGGTGGGAGTTGGAATGCCGGTGGACTTAGGCTTGGATATCGTGTTCGTCGAGGTTGGAGCACCGACGGACTTGGGCCTCCAGACCTGGCGGCTTGTTGGTGGCTTCTTGACCTCCTCGTCCTTCTTCAGTTGACGGGCTCGTTGCAACAAAGCCCATGCCTGCGTGAGGAGTGCGCGGCGCTTCCGGATGTGCTCCTAAAGTGTAGAACGGTTCTGTTTGACCCGGACCCATTCGTTTGTCGACAGCATGGAGGGGCTGTCGATCACTTGAGGCTGGAGCCTCTGCGTCAGTCTAGATCTTAGATCCGCCTCGTAGCAGATCCCATCCGTGGATTGCATGGCCTTGGCGAACCTGCGTGCCATGCTCTGTCATCGCCTCTGTCCTGCTCACTTGGAGAGTGGGGGCACACCATCGGCGGTTATCTCGTGTGCTGGGGGAACTTGGGCTACAGGCGCCGAGGAAATTTTACTGTTGCCGGCGACAGCGGGGTTAGATTCGTCATCCTGGGACTCTGCATCTGATGCCCAACGGATTCTCCTTGCAGCGGAGATCTTCTTAGAGCGACAGGGAGAAGCAAATCTAGAGGAGGATGAGGAGAGATACTCCTCAAACTTCTGTTGGTCGAATTCGAACTCGACCTCTTCTTCCACCAGGATTAGGATCTGCGGTTGCGACACTACGACCTCAGATTTGAGGCTGGTAGCTCCCACTGTGGATGCCAGCTTTTTCACAGGGAAAATTATTTTGATTTTCATTGCTTTGAACTCGTTACAAATTTATTTTTTACAATAAAATTCAGATAAAAAATCTCGCCTTTTTATAAGGCTTACAATGAAAAATCAAAAAGATTACAACTTTTGATCCTTAATGAACAAATGCGGGATCCGTTTATCAGATCCTCGCTTGCGTGGGTGTCTTTGCCTGTGTCGAGGACTTTTTATGTCCGTGGACCTCCGCATAATCTGATCCAAGTAGAGATCTATAGGAATGAGGGGACTATTTCATGAAGGAAATAGATTGCCTAAAGCAGGTGAAATTGACCAAACGATTTCATGGCTCTTCTCAGAATTAAGACCAAGCTTCGATCCAGAGGGAAACGTCGTAGATCTGATCTAGATCTACTGCTGCATCCTCTTCTCATCATGTGGATCTGAAGTCGGGAGGCATTCGTCACTTGCACGGGATCTGGATCTGGCCTTTTGATCTTGCAGACACTCAGATCTGTGCAAAAACTCTCGTAGATCTCACCTGAGAATTCCCAAAAATCCAACCTATGCAACTGAACCCCCCTAGCCTATTTGTAGGCAAATGAGAGGGGGGTGAGTTTTTGGCCAGGCACATTTGGTGCCTCAGCACTGTGGCCGAGGCACCAAATGGTGCCTCGGCCGTGCCGAGGTGCTCATTTGGAGCTTTCTTCCGATTTCTAGCGTTCGTCCATTCGTCTGCCATTCTGTCCGAGATCATTTCGTCCGGTTGTGCCGAATCAAAACTCGGTTGATCATTCTATTGATTTAAGAATGTGATCGGCGTAGTTCCGTCGTCGCTTGAGTCCGGTTAATTCCGTCTCATCGACGTTCGAGTCCGGTCGACTCACCTTGTCAAATCTCGCTGACTTGAAGCTTCGTCGTTAGATTTATTCCACGATACATCGCTTCGTTGACTTGTATGCTTTGCTGACTCACTTTATGCATTCGTCGACTCACTTTATACAATTTGTGGCACAGTTACATCGTCGGCGGTCCTTGGTCGCATCGTTAGATGGGTCGTCGATTGTCACCCACTGTCACGAGTATTGTTCGGGTACTAATAAGCGATTTTCAACGCCTACACAACTCTTTCAAGAAATATTTTTCAGAACGTGGTATATATTTTCGTAAATCCTGCCCACATACACCCCAAAAAAATGCATCGCTGAGAGAAAACATTAGCACATTGTTGAGGTGGCTCGTACCTTACTAATTGATGCGGGTCTACCTTCTCAATATTGGGTTGATGTTGTGTACACTGTTGTTTTTGTTATTAACCGTTTACCAACAATTATTTTAAATAGGATTTCTCTGTTTGAAAAACTCTTCAATAAGGTTTCAGATTATTAATTTCTTGATGTTTTTGGATGTGATTGTTTTCCCAATTTGACTGCCCAAATCGACCATAAACTGCAACCCAGATCCGAACGATGTATATTCCTCGGTTATGCTCCACACTATAAAGGTTATCATTGTCTTCATCTTTCCACTGGTCTAGTGTACATCAGTAGACATGTCCAATTTCATGAAATGATCTTTCCTTATGTAAAGTTAGTCACTCACAAATCTCAAGATACATCTCCTTTCTTCTTTGTCACAACCTCCTCAGTGGACTATGCTACACCTAGGCCTCACATACCTGAGCCACCTATTTCTCCACACCCGATTGACTCCCCACCTATTTAATGGTCGACTAATCTAACTTCAACCTCTTCTCATTCTAGCCCCCTACAAACTGAGCCACATCAAGACACAAACTCGACCAGTGCACCTCCAAACACTTCATCCTTGTCCGCAAGTCCTCCACCTATATATATACCTTCAGCAGTCTCTTCACCTTCATCTCAACCTCTACTCTTCACTACAACTCCTATTCCTTCATCAGGGTCATCCTCCACTTCCACGACCACCCCTCCTCCTCCTTCTACTCATCATTCTATGCAGACACGGTTGAAATATGGTATTGTTAAATCTCGGCACTTGCTTTCCTTGTCCACTCTTTCAACTGAGCTTGAACCCTCTAATTTTACATCTGCATCAAGATGAGTGAAATGGAAAATTGCCATGGCAGAAAAATTTAATGCACTCATTCACAATAACATTTGGCAATTGGTACTATTTGATGAAAGGAAAATTTTGGTTAGTTGTAAGTGGATATATAAGATAAAATACAATTCTGACGAGTCTGTTGAGCAGTACAAAGCTCGATTAGTTGCCCAAGGTTTTCATCAGCAACTCGGTATTGATTTTCATGATACTTTCAGTCCTGTCCTCAGGCCAACCACCATTTGCATTATTCTCTCCTTAGCTATTTCTTATGGTTGGGTTGTCCATCAGTTTGTTGTCAAAAACGGTTTTCTTCATGGCCTTCTTACTAAAGAGGTAGATATGAAACAACCACCTGGTTTTGTTCATCCTCAATTTCCTGACCATGTTTGCAAACTTAACAAAGTTATTTATGGCCTAAAACAGGCTCCTCAAACGTGGTTTCATTGCTTTAGTAGTTTTCTACTTTCTCTTGGCTTCTGCTCTAGCCAATTTAATAGTTTGTTCATACATTGGTTGAGTCCTCAAATCATCATACTCCTTTTATATGTTGATGACATTATACTTATTGGCAACTTCTCATACTCATTATCTCGATTAAATCAGTGAGTTGTCATCACAATTTTCCATGAAAGACCTTGGAGACCTTCATTATTTCTTGGGTGTTCAAGTTAAAGCAACATCTGAGCATCTATTCTTGTCTCAACATAAGTACATTCATGATCTCCTCCATCAATTTCATCTCCATATTTCCAAACCTGTTCAAATGCCCATTGTGTCAAAGATCTCATTATCCATCAATGATGGTGAATTATTGGCAGATGCATCTGAATTTCAAAGTATGGTAGGTGCTATAAAATATCTTACATTAGCGTGGCCTGATATTGCTTTTGCAGTTCATATTATCTCACAATTTATGCATGCCCCTCGCACTACTCATGTACATGCTGTAAAAAGGATTTACAGATACTTACAAGGTACACCAGATCATGGCCTTCGTCTACACAAGTCACGTGGATCCTCTCTTATTGTTGCCTTTTCAGATGCGGATTGGGCTAGTTGTCTAGATAGTTGCAGATCCACTACTGGAGCTTAGTATCGTGCATTGGCGTAAACTGCGACTGAGACAATTTGGATACGTTCTCTCTTAGCTAAGCTTGGTTTGGTCATAACAAAACCAACAAAACTTTTGTGTGATAACATTAGTGCTATGTAAATCACGGCTAATCCAGTCCTTCATCAGCGCAACAAACATATTAAAGTTGATTACCATTTTTTTGTGAGAGGGTTGCTCATGGTGATTTACTTGTTCGTTATGTTCCTACATAGCATCAACTTGCGGATAGTTTCACCAAAGGCTTATCGACTCGTCGCTTTCTGGAATTGAAGTCCAATCTGTTGGTTAAACCTCCCCTCCAGATTGAGGCCATGTAGTGTTCTGACACACACCAACTACCGCAGCTAAAACTTTTGGGCTGTTACAATTTACTGAACTTCTTGGTTTCAAAGCACTGTTTTTTAACCTTTGCCATATTTGGCTTGTGAGCTGAGCCCCTGTACGATAACTACTTTTAGTTGTCCTAAGATGAAGAGGCAAGTCATTTTTTGAAATCATTTTTTTGTAGTACTTTGCTTTCCATCAGTTCCCCAAATCCCTCCTTTAGCTTGAAAAAGCCTTTCTTTTGTTTGGATGGTCCATAAGTATGCGACTTTGATTGTGTTGTTGTCATTGTGTTTTCCTATTTCAGGAGCTCTTATGTCTAATTATCATTTTGTGCTGTGTTATGTAGTTCATTGAAGGAGGAACTGAGGAGCAGGATATATACTATCAGCTCCGATGGTGAAGAACTCCTAGAGAATGAACAGCACCATGATGATGCTATAGCAACCGAGTTATATTCTTTGCAATTGGCAAATCAGGTACTTACCAAGTTTGTGAGGAAATCTATTTTGATTTTGATTTTAAAGGTTGACTTGAGGTGACAAAATTTCGTAAGATTTATGTTGCCAGCTTAAGCATCAGCCATTTCCGAACTAAGAATTTATCCCCAGGTAAACTTATACTATGACAAAAATTCAGTCACACCCTGAGAGAAAGTAACCTTTTTCATAACCTTTCAGCATTCTGAAGCAACTGCATGTTGACAGTAGTTTTGAAGCAATTGCATGTTGTCAGTTGTGAAGAATAAAGGTTTTCATTAAGTAGTCATGAAGTCGTGACTCCAACTTAGTGAGTAATTTGGATTGTTGATTATGTCACTTTATCACAATATATCGCAACTACTAGAACTGTTATGCTTTATCTACTGTACTCTGTTTTCTCAATAATTAAATGCGGCATACATAATTTGGACTATCTAGGAAACTATTTCGATAAAATCATGCTGAGGGTGATGCTACTGAGGATCTTCAGGGGAATTTGGTAATCAACAATTTCTAGCAATTATGAATTAAGAGATGTAAAGTGTGACTAGATTTGATGTTTCTAATGAGAGTAAATTAATACTGGTATCTTTTATTTGAACCAGTTCGTCTTTCAACTTTTACAGATGTTTGGATGGGGATTCTTCACATATTCCGAATAGTGGAGATGCTAATCCTCCACCAGTGATGCTCTTTGTAGGAGAGAA
>JBAKGM010000139.1:29546694-29561257 GCA_037177215.1 Asparagus racemosus
TAAATGAAAGTCTTTGTAACCCGAATGGCAAATACCCCTGGATGTTCTAGGATTTCTTCTGAAGTTGTCTTAGTTTTTCCAGGGAAGCATGTGATGCATCGGGTTTACTCTCTAACTGAGCTGTACTCTAATAATGTGGCCAGTTACAATGCGTTACTTATTGGGCTCAATTTTGCCAAAGAGTTCGAGGTCGAAGATCTCGAAGCCTTCGGGAATTCCCAGCTCATAGTCAAATAGATCCGTGAGGACTATGGAGTCACAAATCCAGATCCGATCCCATATCACCAGGTGGCTGTTGAGATGGCAAACTCGATTGAAGAATTTTTCATCGAGTACGTTCCGCACCTCCAAAATGCATACGCTAACGCATTAACGGCATTGACAGTATCATTAACACAACCTCCCGAGGCTGAACAACTAGTCACGGTCAAACTCATCAGCTATTTGTACCGATATATTATGAGGTAGAGGAAAATAAGAGGGTGGTTACCAATGAGGTATACACAACCCTAGCCAAATCTCGTCACTTCACATTGCCCTCGCGACGGAGATGGCAGCGGAAGACCAACATCAGAAACCTCTCGAAGAGCTCGAGATGTTGGATGAAAAGTGTCTGGAAGCTCAACAACGCATTGAGTCCTACCAAGCTAGAATATCGAGAGCTTTCAACAGGAAAGTGCGACAGAGGAGTTTTAAGGAAGGAGATCTGGTCCTCCCTGCTCGACGACCGATAATCCTTAACTTTAAAAAGAAAGGTAAATTCGAACCTAAATAGGAAGGCCCGTTTATAATAGAGACAGTCTATTCTAACAGTGCATATTACCTAATTACTCACAACGGCGACTGACAATTAATGCCGATAAATGGGAAGTTCTTGAAGAAATACAACTCTTAGTATCTTCAGGATAACCCGTTTCAACGGGAAGTTCCTCGTGAGATATTTCACCCACTTTCCTCGAGGATAACCCTAAATTTATCCTCCCCTGCAAATCCTCTCATGATCAAATTCATCGATGGTGAGTCTACAAAATCTTCTATCCAAATACTAAAAAATCCCCTCTTGATTCCTTTCATGAACAAGAGGTCCACTCAAAATTTCCTACGCGTCGGAGATAGAATATAAAATTCTTCCTCTCCTAGTATAAGATCCCCTTCGTGATAAACGGAAGGGCTCTTTCCTTTCCTTTTTCAGGCTATGCCGACTAAAGGTATAGGTCAGAATTAGATTTTCAGATCAGGTCGTCCAACTGAAGGTCGCCTGAATGTTCCTGATTCTGTAAGTGGAAACTCCACTCTTAGTCTCACCCCACTTCCTAGGTAGCACCGACTGAAGGTATGCGCCGGGATTTTCAAACCAGGTCGTCCGACTGAAGGTCTCCTAAATCTTTTCAGTTCTCAAAGTGGAGATTCCACTCTTAGTTCCATCTCTTTCCTAGGTAGCGCCGACTGAAGGTATGCACCGGGATTTTTAACAGGCCGTTTGACTGAAGGTCGCCTGAATCTTTTCGATTCTCAGAGTAGAGATCTCACTCTTAGTCTCACCTCATAAGATTCTCGAAGTGGAGATCCCACTTTTAGTTTTTTTTACTTGAAACATGACACAAATCCTTTCTTTCCAGCACCCGGAGATAGGAGACAAGATTATCCTTCCTCTCCATCAACAAGAGATAGGATACAAAACCTTCCTCTCTTGTTTCGAATTTGTGATCTTCCGAAGATAGGACACAAAACTTTCCTCTCAACTGGCAAGAGATAGGATACAAAACCTTCCTCTCTTGTTTCGAATTCGTCCCTTACTCAGAGATAGGAGACAAGATCTTCCTTCCTCTCCACGAGCAAGTGATAGGAGACAAGATCCTCCTTTTCTTCTTTCAAATCTATCTTTATTCGGAGACAGGATAAAAACCCTTCCTCTCCATCATCGAGAAAAAGAATATAAAATTCTTCCTTTCTCACATCAACATTTCTGATCCTTTTAATCTAAGATTCATCTTGAGGAATTTAATCCCGAATTCTAAGTAGAGATAGGACGACGCCTCACACGCGTCGCCAGGTTAGTCTTCCCGTGAAAAAGACGAAGTCTACGTATTCAATATCGTAGCATAATGTCTAAGAGAGTTTCATTCTTTTAGCACAACGTTACGTGCGGGACGGGTTAGATAATCCGCACGCTAGCCCGATTCAAACGGTAATTGGTAAAAGCACGCCAAATCCGTTGAGGGCTGGGGGTTCGCCAATAACCCCAAAGTCGATACCTCATACGTGTCACCGGTTTAGTCTTTTCTCCAATTGAAGAAGACACCCGAATCTGAGTCGGGGGTATTCTATCCTGAAGCTTAAGAAGGGATAAAGTTAACGTCTCATACGCGTTGCCGGTTAATTCTTAGCCGTAAAAAGTATAACACTGACATATTCAAAAGTGTGGCGGGTCGTCATTAATGACACCAAAATCCACGCCTTACACGCGTGGGGAATTTTATTCTAAATCTGAAGAAGGAATAAGTCAACATCTCACACACGTTGCCGGTTTAATCTTTTTCCTTTTGAAGAAGACACCAGAGTTCGATTCTGAGGAATTTTATCCCGAAGCCTAAGAAGGGATAAAGTCAATGTCTGATATGCGTTGCCAGTTAATTCTTAGCCGTAAAAAGAATAACGCCAACATATTCAAAAATGTGGCGGGTCGTCATTAATGACACCAAAATCCACGCCTTACACGTGTGGGAAATTTTATTCTGAATCCTAAGAAGGAATAAGTCAACGTCTCACATGCGTTGCCGGTTTAGTCTTTTTCCAATTGAAGAAGACACCAGAGTTCAATTCTGGGGAATTTTATCCCGAAGCCTAAGAAGGGATAAAGTCAACGTCTCATACGCGTTGCCAGTTAATTCTTAGCCGTAAAAGGAATAATGCCAACATATTCAAAAGTGTGGTGGGTAGTCGTTAATGACACTAAAATCCACGCTTTACACGCGTGGGGAATTTTATTCTGAATCCTAAGAAAGAATGAGTCAACGCCTCACACGCGTTGCCGGTTTAGTCTTTTCTGATTGAAGAAGACACAAGAGTTCGATTCTGGGGTATTTTATCCCGAAGCCTAAGAAGAGATAAGTCTACGCGTAACACGCGTTGCTAGGTTAGCCTCTTGCCTGTAAAAGAGTACCAAGCCTATGTATTTAATATCATAGCACCAAGGCTAAGAGAGTTTCATTCTTTTAAAGCAACGTCACGTGCGGAACGGGTTAAATAATCCGCATGCTAGCCCAATTCAAACGGTAGTCGGTAAAGGCTTATCTAACCCGTTGATGGCTGAGGGTTTGCCAAAAATCCTATAAGTATTATGGTTAATTATTTTTGACAAAATAAGAGAATCATAATAATGCACAATGAGGAAAGGAAGACATATTTTATTGATAAAGACTGAAATTACAACGCTTTAGATAGTAAATTTGTAATAGCAAATTTGTTGTCTTAGTCCAGATACTTCGTCAACAAAAGCATTCCGAAGCTCCTCCTGTAATTCAGCCATAAAAGCCGTGAAAAACTCCTCACTAGTGTTGAGCGTCTTCGCAGTCCAGCACTATGAACGATTTGAGTTCAGCCTGGAGATCAGCCAATTGTTTCGCCTGGTTCGCCCGAACCTGAGCCGTCGCCTCCCTCTCGAGTCTCTCTTCGGAAAGCCTAGCAACAGAAGCCTTCTCTTCACGCTGCAGTGTATGAAGGGTTTGCATCGTCTTCGAGAAGCCGCGATAGACGTCGGTGCTCTCGCATTTGAGGTCCTCCAGGGTTAACCCTTCTTGGAAGGATGAACGCTTGTGCAGGAAGTGGTAGAAGTGTAAGCGTCCATCGCAAGCTGTAAGAGATGTTGCCGCTCACGCAGATTCGTGGCAATCGCCTCTTGCTCCAGTATGCGCTATGCTCGAGCTTCGCGTTCTTTGTTGAAAACTTTAATCCATCTTTCATTCCCGAAATTTCAAGGCCTGCTTCAGCAACACCTTCCTCCTTGCGAAATTGTGGCGATTTATCGACCCATATGCAGACAAAAATACAAACAAATATATGAAGAAGTGACTATACATAGTACTGTTAGTATGGGAAGACTTATATTTTAACATGGATAATATTCCGATTAGGAAGAGAGTAAACTATGTTAATAGATAGACCTAATATATTATTTGGTTAACTCACTTCTATGAATGGAATACCTTCGGGTTCATAGAATACATAACTTCCTTATTTGAGTATGACCGCCAATTGGATAAAGTTATTAGTAATTAATAAAAGTTAAAATAAAGAAAGATAAAAAACCATGACACCAGAAGAAGCTTTGGAGAATCATATTTCTTTGTACGGAGTTTGTGAAATTTCACCCGACTCATTCTACCCGATCCGACCCGTTTACTTGCTTCCCTTGTTCTGATGTTTTCATGGAACTAAACCCTAGCAAATCCCCAAATCACAAAAAATGGAGGGAAACGAGGTCTCTTCAAATCTCTCCTCCTTCTTAAACTCCGGAATCTATCATCTCGATGGATCCAACGTCGTCTTCGTGGATCCAGTTCGGATCCTTAACGGATACTACACCCGCTTTAGGCTCTCTGGCTCCGCTTACTATTCTCGTAGCTTCAAATCCAACATTGAAGCGCAAGCAGTCGAAGATGTGGTTGATTCCTCTAATTCGAAAAAGAAAAAGAGGAAAAGAAAGAGGAATTCTTGTAGAGTTCTGAACGAAAGGGAAAGTAATGCAGAGAATCGTCATCAGGTAAATTAATTTTCTATGCAATCCCCCTTTTTTTACGGGCTATATGAGGATTATGCGAAAAGAGCTGCTAATTAACTTCTAAGAGCTTATTTCGTTTTAATAATTTACGTCATGAGTTACGTGGGCAAATTATATATCATTTAGATGAATCTGCACTGTGAAATAAGTTATATGGGCAAATAATATATCTTTTTGATGAATCTGCACTGTGAAATTTATGGACGACGTCATGAAGCTTTTGGGAAGTGATTAACAACTATTAAATGAGAGCCGTGTATTTGAAAGGCAATTTGGTTTTCCGCTGGAAAGATCAACTGTAGACTCTATATACTACGACGTTTGACAGAGAGTACGGAGAGGATACAATGAGGAGAGGCATGATCTGCATGTGGGTTTCATTGATTAAGAAATGGTTATGATTGAGTGTTGAGGGAGATAATGTAACATCTCAACTCGGAAATTATCCGAAAATCTAACAAAATTCTGACCATATTAAATACACATATATTAACTCCCAGAATCTTAAAGTGGACAGCAGAGTTCATGCAGAATATCATCTCATGGAAAGTTAATGTGGGAACACTTAACTATTAGATAATACTACTTACTACATACACAGAGAGGCTATTACATAACAAAAGAAACATAGTCTTAATTGCATACAATAAGGCCTGCAGAAGGACGTTCTAGATGCTTCTTCTTTGTTGATTACAAGGTCTAGCAGGTGTCTACTTTTACAGATCAACTCCTGCATGTCAACCTACTATAATCATGTTATCCGCTTCTTTCGACTATGCTATTTCTTACACATCATTCATCACTTTATTTCACTAAATTTAGTAGGAATCACCCATACTTGGAACTTACGATGCAAAATGAATCTGCAGTTGACAATCTCAATCGTGATCTCATGAATAGGAGCATGTATCAATATGTGTCAAGTCAACAATAGGTAGAAGGAACTCCCATGAGTCTGACTCCACGGATCATGTCTCCAGAGGAGCAGGTTTTAAACATCTCTAAGAAGTTAGTAAAATATCATACGGACGTCTCTGGGCGGCTCAATGATAACTCAAAGATTCGTTAATCTTTGCTTGGCCAAGACTTCATTGTCAACAGTAACTTCTTCGGTGGGCCCAGTAACTATACAACTAGCAGTAATAGTAACAGTAACAATGGTTAGAGGCTTTGTTTTACAGTTATCTGTGAACCATGATTTCTATAAATCCTCTTCATATTTCTCATAAAATTTTACTTGTATGCGTATTTATGTAACTTGTTGTACTTATACATCCTTAAACTATTTGGTTTATGATATAAATTTTAGAACCTGAGAGAATGATTTGTATTCTTTAGTTGATCCACAAACTTTTGGATATGTAACTTCCTGCATGAGGCCATGCTCCTTATAACCTCATGGCTTTAAACTAATTTACCTTAATTTCGAATTAACCAATTTTTTCTCATGTCCTTAGTCTCGTTCCCACTTGGTTTCTTCATTCAAGTGTAGAATCATATTCTAGTATCAGTTAATAACTACTTCGTACCCTATTTACTTGCTACTAAAATTTATTTCATTATATCTTTGTTAATTCGTTGACTACTATATATATGTATGTTTTAAATACTTATATAAAGATCAGTGCTTTTTCGTGGATGGACATTTCTCGTTCCCATATGCTACTGTATAACCTAGTGAAACATAAATTATAAAGAATGCATCAAACACGCTCTTGATGTTATAAGTAACTTTTATAAGTTAAAGTGATAGGTGTGTACCTACAACTTCCATCCTTAACAAATATCTCACTACAATGAGTTACTATATATGTAGTTCACAAAACTATATAAGACTAAAATCCTATTCATCTCATAGTATTTATATTGATGTACATGTGCAAAAGTAGTAAAAATAATGGTACTTAACTCCTCTATGAATTAACTTGAAACTTGAATAACGCTTTAAACCGAAACATCAAATATTTAGTTTAACTAGTACAAAAACACTCTAGAAGTTAAGAAGAGAATGAATTACTTATCACGCTTGTCGGTTTCTCTTCTCTAATCACAACCGAACATGCTTCAATAGTTTAGAGCACTTCATTGATCATTCTTCCAACACTATTTGCTTCTCCTCCAACACTATTAGTCTTCATTCTTTTTATTATTAATCACACTCCTCAACTAGGATTTTAAGAACGCTATGTGTAAGTATTTCTAACCACTGCTCAATACCTCCTCCTAAGAAAACCCCCTTTTTTCCCATCTATATAGCCACCACTTGAAAGATACAAATTGACTGAGTTATCCATTTGCATATTCGTTTGTATTTTACTATCATTGTTATTATCATTATTGTAGAGAAAATAGAGAAGGCAAATATATTTTTTTAATCTAACCATAACATCTCTTGAATAGAGATTAGGAGGATATTACAAAATGGATATGAGATAAAAGCATATCAAATCACATCTCAAAATATCTCAACAATATTTCATAATATCTCCTAAATCTAAATACTAATAATATCTAACACTCGTCCTCAAGCTGGAGCATATATTACTATATATGTTCAGCTTGTTTACAAATCGAAATAAAACAGTTACTTTGATTATGTTATCTTTGTCTGAAATACTTGAAGATGTTAGCAATTAGAAAAATGTAGTAACAGACAGTAGAAATCTTAGTTGGGTCAGCTAGTAGAGAGAAACCCTAAGCGTGTCAGCTAGTAGAAAGAAACCTTAAGTGTGTAGAGAGAAACTCTAGGCGGGTCAGCCAGTAGAGAGAAAATCTAGACAGGTTAGCCAGTAGATACCTTAGTTAGGTTAGCTAGTAGAGAGAAACCCTAGGGAGGTCAGCCAGTAGAAACTCAAGGCGGGTTGTCAGTAGATATAAATTCTAGGCGGGTTAGCCAGTAGAAAGAAATTCTAGGTAGGTCAGCTAACAAAAGCAACGTCAAAATCAACTATGTACTTTTGTATCCAACCATTGAGATGATGAAGAGCAAACTGTTCATAATAAACAGTACATGGGTTACTATTCATCGGTGAACAATATCTATGGTGGATAGTGCTTTTCCCCCTTCTTTTGAGGCTTTTAGCAAAGATTTAGTAAGCAAATGATATAGAAATCAAAGATATTGTCGGAGCCGTAGAAAATGATGTTGTAGCGGCCGGGGGGGAGCAGGAAGGCTATGCAAAACCCCCTCGATGGCCTCTTGATCTAAAAAGATGGGAAAGTTCTCTAGGATCAATTAGGCTCTGATACCATATAGAGAAAATAGAGAAGGCGAATATATTTTTTAATCTAACCTTAACATCTCTTAAATAGAGATTAGGAGGATATTACAAAATAGGTATGAGATAAAATCATATCCAATCACATCTCATAATATCTCAACAATATCTCATAATATCTCCTAAATCTAAATACCAGTAATATCTCACAATTATGTTTGGGACAGCCATTGTTGGTGAATGCAGACGATGTATCCGATCCTAAAAATTTTGGACAAAGACTTTGTGGTTGTTGTTGTTGTATGAATCTAACATCTTTTTCCTATAAATTGCTATTTGGATATTCTTTAGTGTTTGACAAACATTATTATTCTCATTATTTTGCAGGGAGTTAGGCCATTGTTGTTGAATGCACACAATACACTTCTCGAAGCTGCAGATCTCTTGAGATTTCTTCCTAATATTATGAAGGGCGAGGAAGATTCATTTTGTGATATGAGAGGAGAAGAACAAACTTTTATTGACCTTGCTAGCCGTTCACAGTCTTCCCTTTATGAGATATGTCTTTGTTCAGGCTCGAGAGATACAAAGGAAGAAGGGGAAGGTCAGATACTTTTTACCTTTGCTGTATAATTACATTAAATACCAAGAAATTAGTTCTTCAAAAGTAGATTTATTACATCATCAAAATGACTTTTTATGGCACAGAATGTCAGGTGTATTAGCTGCACCTTTAAGTTCTTATTGATTTCATGACTTCATCAAATGTCTTTTATGTGTGTGGACCTAAATCAATGAATTTAGCAATTAATTTCCTTCCTTCTTTGTTTGATGTGTGTATACATGCATGTGTGCTGTGCGCAGGGGAGTGTGTTTTAAGTGAGTGTGCGCACGTGTGTGCATGGCTGTTGAATCTCCATATCTTTGTAGGATGTTCATTCAAGATCTAAGGTAGGCTTGCTCTGTATATTCTCATGGGAATGTAAAAACAATTAAGGATAAACTACAGAAGGAGTGAGAAAGTAAGTCGGATTGAGAGTGAAAGTTCTAGCACGGTAGACCTGTATTCCATCTATAATATGATTAAGGACCAAACCACTAAGAAGGGCATATTGTCGCCTTATTTTTATTGACTGTTTGATATAATGGTTGTAATATAAGCAGTCTGCAATGTTTGAAGTATAATTTGTGAATATCATGAAGTTTGGATGAGTCTTCTATTATTGGATTTAGGTTCCAATAAGATGATAAATTCAGAAGAGTATTTCGTGATTATTGTGGTTTTGAGTTTAATGCTTGAGGGATATACTCTTAAATATTTATTTGGTCTTACTGAAATCACCCAGCACCCAGGATGTTTCATTCGTTTATAATGTTGAAATTCAAAAGGTTCTTAACAGTTTATATTCTTCAAGTAGACAGTTAGATTCCTCAGTTTTCATGCATTATGTTTCTCCTACCCTTATTGCTGCCAATAGGTGTTTCAACTTGGAGGGAAGTGCAAAAAACATTCAGTCAAGTCTCCTTTTGCAATACAAAGCTCCCTAATCAAGTCTTTTCTTTTCTTGTTTGTGCATGGTGCTTATATATGTAGCACGCATATACATTTATATTGGTATCTAACATGCACCTACTTGTATCTGTATATTTGGCATTACATGTGAGTTCATCTAATTCAGTTGTCAGCAATACAGGAAATATTTTCTTTTTTTCCACTGTCTTCCTCTCATTTGAAATGACTATTGGACATACATAAACTTAAAGCCAGAACGGCTGGAAGTATTCTTGTAGCTTGTTGGAACACAAGATTTACTTTTCATTTGGATGGTATCGGTTCTGGACAGCATTTGTGGATTGCATACTGTTCAAGTTCAATTTAATTTTCTTGTAGCGTGTTTTGGTGAAGTTTTGACCTATTGAAAGCCTGAACCCTTGATGGCAATTTATTCATTGTTCGATTATTCAACAGGTTCATTGCATGACTACAGAAGAACTGTTCCGTTATTTTCTAATCTAATCAGTAACCCTTTAACTGATGAAATCGAGTGTGAATTCCTCAGCAGGCAGTACATTTTACCCCGCAGAAGCTGCTTTTACATGGTAAGTTGCTTAATGTGCACCAGCTCACTATATGACTATGTATCTTGGACGGCCAATTACTTGTTTTTTTCAAACTCAATTCATAGTTTTTCTCTTTGTATTCTGCCATTGCTTCTTACTATAACTTCCATGGACAAAAAGGATATTGAGTGTCATTTTGTTTATTGTTTAACATGGCGTGTCTTACGACTCTTACCTTAATTTTCATCCATGCTGGCCTCCTTGATGTGTTGACGTGGAAAGTCTGACTTGAAGCAAATTCATGACCTCATTCCAGGTAACTATATTCTCAGCCCTGTAATGTTCATTAAGAAGATTATATGAGCTTTTACATTGTACTAAATACTAAATTGATAGCTGACGTGCTAAGTGGACGGTTTTTTACATTTTCACTTCTAATACTGGACTGCTGTGAAAACTTTTCTGCAGCTCAATCTGATCTTGGCTTTAACCTTATTGTCATTGACCCACCATGGGAGAATGGAAGCGTTCAACAAAAAGCAATGTATATAGTCTAACTCATAAGCTGACAATCGTTATCTTGTACTCCAAATGTGCACTTTTATGATAATTCCCGAAACATGACTTGCATAATCCTCTTAAATTCTATCATCACTTCTATTTAAATAAAAAAAATAAAGAAAAAAGCTTGTGCAAAGACATGCGAACTTTAAAACCCTATTTTTCTTGTACCGTTAAGATTTGCTCACTATTTTGTGGTTTTTATACTTTCAATCTTAAAACCACTTCTTGAAATCAATCTAGATTCTTTGATGGGGTCTTATCTATATAAACATCTTAATGAATAAATGGATCTAATCTCTTACTTATTCCCTCAAACTAACCCATCACAAGAAACTATCTTAAAAAGAGATTCTAGTATAGAGGTATTGTGGTAATCACAATCTTTTTATTAACACTGTGCTGGGAGAGGAGTGGCTTGGGGGAAAAAAAGGAGATTATGGTCAACTGAAAACCCTACAGCTTGTTTATGTGTAAAGAGAGCCCACCTGTGTAGAATTTTTGTGTTTTTAAACTTTTGTAAGATTACTTAAGATTGTCACTATTATAGCATAAAACCACTCAAAAACAGTACAATAGGAACACATAAGACCACAGACATGCTATCATATATCATTTTCTGAACATATGACTTTCAAATGTGTTTAACAAACATTTTGTTGTAGGTACCCCACTTTACCTAACCGTTATTTTCTGTACCTTCCTGTTAAAGAACTTGCCCATTCAGAAGGAGCCCTGGTGGCTTTATGGATGACTAACAGGGAAAAGCTTCGCATGTTTATTGAGAAAGAACTCTTTCCTGCTTGGGGAGTGACACATGTTAGTGTCTTGTACTGGCTGAAGGTACACATCTAGTGTTTGATTCCACAACCTCCTTTAATATGCATGGATTCTTGCTGTTAGTATGTCCATATTATAATAATTCAGAACTTTGATTTAAATCGAAAACATGTCACAGGTAAAACCAGATGGGTCCCTCATTGGGGAACTGGACTTATTTCATCATAGACCATATGAAAGTCTTCTTGTTGGGTATGTTAATACAAAGGTGAGCTTTTTGGCATATACATAGATGTTCTTACAAACATATTTGTTGGAAGTTTAGTTTTAGCTTTCGTTATCTATTAATTTGTGTTTCTTACTCAAGACTGCTGATTTGGAAGACCCACCACCCGCGTTTAGATATCTGCAGAACAATCAAGTCTTCATTAGCATTCCTGGTGCTTATTCAAGGAAGCCTCCGCTGGGAAGTATCCATGCCTAGACTGTTATTTAATAAGTAATAACTTAATGTAGAACATAATTGAACCCCTTCTTGAATTAATCACATTTAAAATCTCTCCCCTTTTTTCTGTCTCTAGATTTGATGATAAAATCAACTTTAGAAGTCTGACAAATGAATTTTGTCAGAATATCAAACTCTCCAAAATTTCTATTTGACAGTCAGTTGAATGAAAAACTGCATGTGGAGCCCAGGTTCCACTCTCTCCCCAAAATCCTCTAGAGAAGAGAAATTTTCTGACATGAGAATTTTGGTAGCCAATTCCAAGCACCTTCCCCAGCGTAGTTCCTCAAAGTGAGCAAAAAATTTTGGAAGAGGATGTTGGGTCTGGATCTACATTTTCCATGGATTTTCAGAATTCCATGGGGTATTGTTTGTTTGCATGAAATTCTCAAGATTCTATGGAAAATGTGGGTCTTACAATAATTTTGTCAGCCTCGAAACTCTCTCTCTCTCTCTCTCTGATTTTCTCTCTCTCTTTGGTTTTTTTTTTTGAAGGAAAGATTGTTGGAGAAAATGATTGGAATTTGCTGCCACATCATTCCAGGTCAGAAATCCTGGGAGTTTAATGAAAGGTGATTTTGTCAGATATCGGAACTCTTTCTCAGTCCAACAGTGCCTTGATGATTACAGAGTGCAAAACAGTTTTTCTTACAAATGTCCATCAATTAGCTCTTTTTTAAAGAGGAATATTAGCTATTCTTATCACTTGGAATATTCACACGATAGGTTTTAGTGTGATTTTCGTATGACATTTTAGCAACGAATATAGTGTTTTATATGTTTTTGTTTTTCTCGATACTGTTGCATCCATGTTACATATATCAATGGTTCCATCCTTGACCATCTCAAGAATTATTAGGGGATCACATTCCCGGCCCCAAGCCTGCAAAGTGTCTCGAGCTATTTGCTAGAGAGCTGGTAGCTGGATGGACTTCTTGGGGGAATGAACCACTACGGTTTCAAGATGCAAAATACTTCAGAAAAGTAATTGATACTGGTGCCACATGATCATTTCATCTCGTATTATGACTCAATCATGTGAATTCTGCTGGGGAATTAGCCTCAATATTATTTGTAGCCATGTAAGTTTTTTTGCGGACTGCTTTCGGTTGCAAATTGTTTGAAATCTATGCAGTGCCACAAACTCATATTTTCATCTGTCTCAGATGGATATTCCATTACCAAGATGGAGCTTTGGCCTGTAGAGAGGAGGTATTGCTATTTTGGGTAGTTTCAAGTTTTTGAGAGTAAGTCAAGACTGCATCATGATTGATTTGGTCAATCCTGTGAAGCCAAATAGGGTCTTGTCTGAACTCAAAGTTGGTGTCAATGGGTTAAATGATTATGATGCTTCATTTCCTTTTTTTTTTTCCAGGTCGGGAGAACGTTATTACTGATCACTCAGAAACTGTCGGTACATCTCATTAGCACTTCTCTTATGTCGTCGCCACATTTTTTTTTCGCCCCATTTTGCCAAACTTCTGTTGGTGACGGATATGAGTGGCATGAATTCTCAAGTCATAATCCAACTTAAATTAATTTACAAAGATGAGTGAAAGCGAACTACTTAATTTGCAAAGAATAATATATTGCTGATTTTTCTCTGAAGACGGTTTAATTTTATTATTTGATTTAGAATTTAATTTTCCAACCACCAAGTGATTGTAGTATAATGGTGAGTTTTCCTGCCTGTCATGCGGTGCATTCCTCAATAGGAACCTGTCTCAATGATTTTTAATTATTTTATCTTTAATAGAAGCAGCCTCTAAATTTCAAGAAATATACATTTTTCTTGTAGCACCTTTCCGCATATGTCTGCTTGTCCATCGTAGTACTGGTCCATTGTAGTATTGTCATCTTAACTCTATCCATTATTTTGCACTGGTTGTTCCCAACTGTCTGAAATTTCCATCCATAAAATTATGTGTACTCTTATAGTTATAGGTATCATATATAATTTAGATAACGAATACCTCTCTCAGTGTTTACCTACTTCAATTTCAGCATCTTTACTTTGAACAAATATACTCATTTCTTGTTCTCACTTATTGTATCATTGGCGGCGTTAGACTCATTTTTTGTCGCATATTTATTTTTTATTTTCCAACATTTTAATCCATAAAATATTGTCAGTTTTATAATTGTTCCTCTACAAATTTTCTTTTAATTTCGGATGATGAAGCATCGAGCTGGGATATATATATATCTTCCATTTTGTTGATCAAGAATGACTATTTTTTCTTTAAATTGTTGAAGAGCGTGTCAGCCATTCTACTCTTAAAACATTATATTCAATTGCCAATTAACCAATTAGCATATTGAGGAAAAAAAATTGTTCTCATAAACAAGAACCTAAAACCATTAGTCCAATAAAAATTGTTAAGAAAACATTAGTTGATAGTTACTGAAATAAGACTTATATATTATGTTTTGCCAAGGAAACGTGAAAGAAGTGGCCCTGAGCGTCCGCATGCTCCCACGTGCTTTGTCCATACCAATAAATTCTGAAGCACTCGCAAGTTCGCTGGTGACCACTGTTAGTATGATATGTCCTAGGAATCAATCATAGAGATGATTATATTTGTAGGCGTCGAAAAAATCGCTTATCAGTCCCCGCACCTGACTCGCAAAGGTGGGTACGCAACCAATGAGCCGTCA
>JBAKGM010000139.1:29567567-29582292 GCA_037177215.1 Asparagus racemosus
TAATAGGTGCCACTGAGGTATAAATGATAGGGATGATTTGCAATTTATCCTTATTCCTTTAAACAACCCTTGAGAATAGTAGAAAACTAAACTCTTGTTGTTATCTAACAGGGATGCAAGCCGCCGCCGCCGCCGCCAGATGCATCAAACTACAGTGGTCCATCAACAAACATAAGCCCATGCTCCTCTCACCACCTAAGCCCACCCTCCTCTTCCTACCCTAGCCCCGCTCCTTCCTACCACGCAAGCCCATCCTCCTCCTCCTTCCCAAGCCCCACCAGTCACGACAACTCAAACCCTAACCCTAACCACAACCTTAACCCTAACCTCACTCCCTCCTATCTCCTCCCCTTCCTCCGAAACTTCTCCCTCCCTCCCCTTCGAATTTCCAATAGTGCCCCCGTCACCCCTCCCCTCTCGTCCCCTACATCCTCTCGTCCTTTAAAGCTCAGGAAGCCGGATTGGGATTACATGAACTACCACCGTCCTTTGTTCAATGCATCGGCTCCTTCGAGCCCTACTCGAGGTCGTCGCCAGCTTCACCCTGCTACGATACCGGAGTGTGATGAATCTGATGCCTCTACTGTTGATTCTGGCCTATGGGTTCGTTTTCAGATGAATGCTGCTCCTGCGTCGCCGACATTTAATCTTGTGAATCGTGTAGTTTCGGTGCCTGAGGGTGGCGTGTGTCCTGGGGGAGGTGGGAGCGAGTTTGAGTTTGAGAGGGGGACGGTGAAGCCTTGGGAAGGGGAGAGGATTCATGAGGTTGGTGTTGAGGATCTTGAGCTCACACTGGGGATGGGAAATAGCAGTGCCAAGTGAATGGCCTGAGTTTATTCTTCCCATTGCTCAAAAACCCTCAAGCTTCTTCATCGCATGGCTCAAAATACTTTCATTGCTTGAGAGGTTCAGCGTTACTGGATATGCTTGTTTGTTGGCAGTCAGTTATGAGTATGTTACTGAGATTTCCCTTTAAAAATATCTGTAAAGTTTGTAAATTTTAGGGATCAAGTGGGACCTAAGTTTTTCTTTTCTTCTTTTTTAACCCCTTGTTCAGTAAATTCTATTGTCGTTCCTTTGCATATTTGGTAAGTGTAAAAATGTTTGCTTTAGCAAAGCTCGAAAACTATTTTTATCTTTCTTTGATGAAACTGATACTGATATCACAGAAAGCTGATATTTTCCAATCTTTGTTGACTCCTGAAGTAAAAAATCACTCTTTGTTTCTCTGGAAGCAGCTATATATGGAAAGCAAGGCAGAGAAAGAGCTCTATAGGTCAAAAGGATGGCACGTTTTAGTTAGTTTGGCTTGTGGGTTGGCATTGATGATCTTTATTCAGAGAGTGATTGTTGTGTTTGGCATGCAAAATCCTGAATTCTTTTTAAAGATTTTTTAAGATATCGGTTACATTATGTAATTTGAATGTCCAGAGGTCTACTTGACTTAGGAAACAAATCATTAGAGATTCTGAGTCGCATATTGATATTTTAAGGGCTGTTTGGTCCATGGATTAGTTTTGATGTATGTCACGGATCTAAAAAAAAAATCCATATTCATAATCCTATTTGCTTGCATTCATATTGAAGAGGATTTGATGAATGACAAATCTAAGCAAAATTATTGTTTGGTTGAACATGAATTTGTTAAGGATAATATGGTATAATATCACTCTTTTTTTTTTCTTTTTAGATAAACCTCAGTGGAAATCAGAGTGAAATCAGCATAGTTTTAGAGAATTAGAATTAATGTATTAATCTTACCTACGTGACAGCTCCAATTTTATGATTAAAAAAATGCTAACCAAACAATGTATTTAGTTAAAATTCAATGTTTTGGTCTTGCAGGTCCCATTTTTTCAACGCAAAGTTTGCAAAATGCAAGGAAATCATCAAATTGCAGCTGGACAAGAGCAGTTTTTGCGGTAAGAGATGAAAGTCTATCAATTGCAGATGGGGATATGATTTAGTCCCTATCCAAAATTGTATCTAAGTCTTAACTAGAGCGGGATCATTGTACACAAGCGATTGATGGGTCATAGGCTCACAGGGCGCAAGGGAACCGGCGTGGGCCTCACCACCCCATGTGACATCTATGTGTGATACGTGATGGGGTCACAAGACTTAGAACTTTAGCCTTTGTACACAACACTCCAATGAGCGTGTCTGGTGGTCCGTTTCCATCGTATTAAAAGGGGTGTCTGTTCTTGAATTAGTGCCTTACAGCGAGTTGCATATACGTCCCAAGTATAAGCGCTCCTTTATTATACTGTTAATCCCCATAGGAGGTTGATCTTATGGACAGCCATCTATAGAATATTGCATGGAGAGGGAGGAAGGAGAAGGCGACTGACATGTCATTAACCCCGACGTATACATTAGAATTATCCATCAAGTGTCAGCTGTGGTTGTACTAACAGTAATTGCGTTGGTAAACAAGTGATTACACTAGTAGTGACTGCACTAATAAACAGGTGATTACAGAGATCTGCCACGCATCTACCTCTCTTTCTCCTTGAAAGGTATTCTATAGAAGACCTCTATGAGAAACTCCCCAGCATCACCACTTTCTCAGAGCTCGGCGGTGAACTCCCGCGGCTCCATTTGCATCTTGGGAATAGAAAGTAATTTCTCAGAGATCGTATCAAAGCTTAGAATCAAGACAAAACTTGCAGTCATCAAGACCCAAGGTAATTCCACCATGACAGCTCCGACCTAGTTTAGTGGCCAAAAATGAACTATCGGGCCAGGATTGGCCCATTTGTTTTCCAAACAAAATATATGGCGGCCCTGTTTTAGTAGTTTGCAGACAGGCCTAATAGTCCTATATTTCACAGGCCCTGTCCCTGAATCCTTAAGCCCTGATCCTCATTTTGCAAACTCGTGTAGACGCGTTATGAGTAAGTCATCAGAACAACCCATATAGAAGAAAACACACAAAATAGTCGTTGGACTTTTCGTTCAAGAAAAGGCTGGGTAAAAAATGCTAAGCGAGAATACGTTCGACAATGTTTAATCCTATGTTCATAAATAACCTACCTGCCATTGGTTACAAAGTCACGCACATAAATGTTAATGATTTTTGTTCTACAGATTCGGCCCAAGCAAGAAAATAAGAACAAGACACTTTGACACATTCGCAGGGAGTGAAGTTCAACGGAATCAAGATAGGGCGATAATGATAGATACACTCCTTTCAACGAGTACTTTTACACAATCAAACACTGCATAGCATAATGGCAGTGACCAGCCAATGCAGTTACCATTCACAGCACTTTAGAAGAACTTTGAAAGCTTCAGCTAGTTATGATCACCAACCAGCCTGAACAGTAAAGATTTGAACACAGTCAACTTTCATGCTCAATAGACAATCGGCTGTGAGTTAATTAATACGTAGGAGGATCCCTTTACTTCCCAAAGAAAATCCTATTCACCACATCCACGGGTAATGCATAAGCAGGATCAATAGACTTCAATCCCGGATATTCCATAAGTGAAAGTCCTGCAGAAAAAAGAAAACATTTGAAGGAATCAGACGTTTACTACATTAACGTATGTTGGTAAAGCCAGCGTAACTGATGCTCAAGCATAAGCTTTTCCTTGGTTTTTATTTTACTTGTCAGGGAGATATAAGCTTCTTGACAAATACTTAAAAACCCAGGAGCACAGGTGACGCGTTGAACCCTTTTACAAAACAAAGTGTAACCTTCAAGGCTTGAGACATAGGTCTCATAACTTAATTATAGTTTAAATTTAAAATTATAATATTGCAAGTGCATAATATATAGCAATACAATAATTTGCAAATAGATACACTCAGGTTTTGGACAGTAAGAAAGCAAAAGACTGAGTGTATTGGACAGTAAGAAAGCAAAAGACTAACTATAGGCATGTTATAATAAACTAAAGCTACTTTAAATGACGTCTTTCTTATCTATATCCATGTGGCCATACTGAAGACAAAGCCTAAAGATATTTCTTATTAAATAAGTGAGCTCAACTGCTGCTCTGACTCAACAGTCTACATAGTGCTATCAACATGCAAGGAGCAAAGCAACGCCCAGAAGCCTTAACTTGCCCGATGAGCAAGGTGCAAGGCGAAAGCGAGCAAGTGCATCAATTGCACAACCACAACCGCACATTTCTCCTTAAGATTTTGAACACAGTTATGATTACAAACTAAGATCGACAAACTAATTTCCCTACAAGATGATCATTGATACTAAATTTAAGGCAACTCTTTTTTCCATGCTGAGAATTTTCTTTCTGTAATACTGATTTAAGAAAATACGATTTTGTAAAAGTGACCTCTAAAACAATGTTGAGACGAGAAAAACAAAAAAGAAATAACAAGGCATATTAAAGAGAAGACAGCAGAGAAAAGAATAGGAGGCCGAGAAGAAAAGAAGTAGAAGAAGATTAGGCAGCCATATATGGAAGAAGCAAAAAAGGGAAGAATTATAGTTTTTTCTCACCTCATTCATTCAAGGTATTCGATGCATTCTCTTCCAAACGGCTTGACTATTAATCTTCTTTATGTTTAATTAATATTTTTTCCCAATCATGATTCAAATATTCAATGCAAACCAAAGCTATTTTTCTTCCAAATGCCAAAATACATGGCAATCATCACTCTTGAAAATCGAGGGTTGCTCCTTTGCTTTTAACCCATCGGCTGTAAAATTTGGGTTTACTTGATTTTGTCAATTTTGATAATGGAGTTGACATTGAAAATTGATGGGAAAGGCAAAAGAGTAGGAGGCCATGACTCTGTAGCTAAAGGATTCTGCTACCTACAGAGGCAGAGGAGAAAAATCAATGACACGCCAGTTCTTTTTGTTGTTTCATCAAGTTCCGATTGTTCAACGAGCATGAAAGTGAAATTTTCATTTTGTATCTGATTTATCTTTAGTTTTTTACTTCTTTCAGTTCGTGAACTCTTAGGCACTGAAGTTCTACTTTTCATTCACCTTAAAAATTATCTACATAAAGAGCTCTCTAAGAATTGACAAATCAAAACTAGTTAAAAAAAACTAAAGATAAATTAGACATGAAATAAAATTTCATTTTCATGCTCACTGAACAATGCACAATTGATGAAACAACGAAATGGAACTCGTTTGTCATTGATTTGGCTCCTCCATCTCTGCTCTTTAGCAGAATGCTTCGACCATGAAGTCATGGCCTCCTGCTCTTTTTCACTGTCCCATCATTCTTTTACTGTCAATTCCATTGCCAAATGTTACAAAACCAAATAAACTCAGGGCTAAAGCAAAGTGACCCCAGATTTTCAAGAGTGATGATTACCATATATTTTATTTAAAAAAATAGTCGTAGTTTGCATTGAATATCTTGAATCATGGCAAAAAAAATATTAATTAACTATAAAGAAGATTAATAGTGAAGCATATTGGAAAAGAACACATTGAATATCTTCAATGAAGGACGTGAGAAAAAATTACCAATTATTATATAGAATATTAACAACCATGTAGACGTGTGAAAAAGCTATTATGCTGTCAACATATACGAAGTATAGTATGTATAGCGTTATATATTTTCTTGTAGTTTCTTCACCAAAGCTACTGACCTTCGAATGTATCGTTCGGATAATGTCATCATCATCACAGTTATTCAAACACCTTCATCGTCGTTACCCTCGCCTGTTACAGGGCTCGTCATCGCCTTCGAATGTATCATTCGAATAATGTCATCATTGTCATAGTTATTCAAACACCATCATCGTCGAACCCTCTCCTATTACAGGGCTCGTCATCTCCCTCACCTATTACAAGGCTTGTCATCACCCTATCAACGCCATGCACCCTTATCAACATTGCCGAGTGACAAACTCCGCACGAGTTCATCGACATATTGTTTTCATCACTGTAGCTTATCAACGCTGCAAACCTTTGCTAGCGACATCGTCAAAGGACGAGCCTCACACAACATGCTCATCAAACTATCCCTGTTGTCGATGTCAATCGAGCCTCTCAATGCTCGTCATCGATGTATGTCATTGCTCGAACTCCTTTCGAGACCTCTGCACCACAATTGACGTCAATCAAGCTGCCTCAACGCTCACGTCAAACAGCCGAAGCCAACGGTGAGCTCTCTCAAGCTGGTTACCATCAAAGATCGAAGCCAACAGCAAGCTCCCTCGAGCACATTGTCATCAAAGATTGAAGCAACGGCAAGCTCCATCGAGCTTGTCGCCATCGAAGACCGCGCCATTGAGGCCCTTATCGCTTCTTTGTCATCATCTCCGACCAACAAGGCCCTCTTCGTCTCATCTTCATCATTATCGTCTATCATCTCCTCATCATTATCCCTGGCTAATGAGGGCCTCGCCATCTCTTCATTGATGCTACCACTGCCACCATCCCCTTCTTGGGGTAGATAAAGGCAACCATCGAGTTTGCCTCCGTCCAACGAGGCTAGCATCACGCTCACGAGCTATCCCTACATTTTTACCATCACCGACGCTATCACTCCCGTACTTGTGGCCACCATCAATGCTCGGAGCCACCCAAAGTCCCCAACTCTCGCCACTTCCTCAAGTGGTGGGAGCAGATATGCATTCCCCCCTTCTCTCACGTGCGAGTGGGAAAGGATGTGTGGTGAGCAATGTGGTCTGCCCTCTAATGGATGAGCATCACATGGCGCAATCCTAGTGGCATAGGATCAAACCCTACAAAATCCACTCCCTTTCGTTTTAATAGAGGATCGAAAACCATCAAAAAAGGGTAAATTGTCCCCCTAGCCCTTCCTTCTCAAATTGCTATAAGGATATTCATTTAGTTTCAGTTTGCTTTCAAAAGTCGGCGCTTCGACAAATTAGCCTTCAACAAGTTTGTAAGTCTTTTAGGACTCGGGGTTTCTCAAGAGCCCCATTTATTTCTCTTTCCAATATAGTTTGCACTTTATTTCATTAGTATAAATAAAGTTCGCTTTTCGATTATTATTTGGTATTTAGCCTCTTTTACGCCATTTTATATGAAAAGTCTTATGAAACTTATCTATCATGCTAGTATTTTGTTAATCGAAAGTATTCCTATCTAAATGTAATTATCAATGTCAATATTAGACTAATTTTAACCCAGAAGTAGTACTAATTTGGCTTTGGAAAGCGCGAACTCGTATTTTATTCTGTCTTGTCTATTTTATTGTATTGTGGTCTTTGATGCATGATGATGTTGTAGAATAGATCTCTAGCTTTGTAAACTCATTTTGGGGAGTACACTGATAATTATATCTTAGGGTATTCCAAATATATTCTCATGAAATGGATCAACCAAAACAAATGAGACAAGCCAACTCTCTGAAATTGTGTCATGTGTCTTCTAGGCGTTTTTTTAGCATATTGTTATAGCTTCTTAGCCACTGAAATTCTATGTTTCATTCACCTTGAAAATTCTCTAGATCGAAAGATCGCTCAGAAAGGACCATGTACTTTACACTTGCTTGATAGAGACACTGATTGTTATTTTCTAATGTGTCAATGTACCATGATTATTTTTGACAATATTTTGGTTAGTATATTAAATTTATATGAATCTTTATTATTTAGTAATCCTATTTCTCTCGCTGATAAGTTACATATGTGAGTTTTTTCATCTTTTCTCTCCTATTCCTCTTCTTTCTTTAATTTAGGGTAAATATCTTTCTTTAGTGTCTCACACAAATCATAATATTACAAAAATATGTGTGCATCAATATTGTAATCCTAAGTCCCGTACATCGCATGGGAAACAACCAGTACTATATACTAAGTAAAGTGGTAAATGCACTGAGCAAATTCTTAGGGCTTTAAAATTTCAACTTCCATGGAATTAAATCACTCATTTACAATATATAATTTAATGTATATGCTAATAGAATTTAAATACTAATGGCTAAAAACTAATATAATGGCTAAAAGCTAATAGGCATCTAGATATAGATAGCTAACAACTAATAGAACTTAAATACAATATACTCAATGTAATATGATCCATACATAATCTTTTCCACAATGCATTATGCTTAATGTCATAATCTTATTCATGAAATTGATACTTAATGTTATGATCTTTTTTCATGATATTATAATATTTTTCATGAAATTAATGCTTTATGTTAATCAATATTTTATGTTATAATCTTTTCTCATGAGATAATTAGGTATATAATTCACCTACCCTGCTATTATGTATTACTTAAACTGATACTTCATGTTATGATCTTTTTTCATGATATTATAATACTTTTCATGAAATTAATACTTTATGTTAATTAATATTTTATGTTATAATCTTTTCCCATGAGATAATTAGGTATATAACTCTCCACTTACCTTGCTATTATGTATTATTTTAATTTTTCCAATTCATCCTTTTCCTAAAACATACTTTATCTAAAATTAACATAAAGCTTCCAATATCTCTGACATTGATTATTTATTTACTATATTCTTATGAATATACCAATATTGCAACCTTACACTTGCCAAACCGCCGTTAAAAAAGCAATAGAAATGATCTTTATCCTGAAATTAACACTTATGTTAATTAATAATTTATGTTATAATCTTTTCTCATGAATTAATTAGGTATATAACTCTTCACTTCCCTGCTATTGGGTATTATATTCAATTTTCCAATTAAATTCTTTCTTCTATCATATACATTCTTAATCTAAAAATAATGTAAAAACTTCCAACTTCTGCCATTATTTATTTATTTATTATATTCTTATGAAAAATACCAACGTTGTAATACAACCTTACTTGACAAAATATTGTTGCAAAGTAAAATTGCAATGAAAAACTAATCTTGAAGAGTATTTTTTTGAATAGTTACTCTTCAAATCTTAATATTAACACAATATGAGTACAATAATACTGTTATACTAATTCCCTTGCGATGCACATGAAAAAACTAGTAAGAAAGGGAAAAAACCTTCTTTGATATGAAAAAACATAAAATAACATGATAGATTTGATTCACACCTGCTACACCAAAGTAGGTATGAAAAACATCAACAGCATAATCGGGCTTATCTGAAATACCTCCATTCTCTTTATCCTGCACATTCAAACAAAAAAAAAGCATATAACCAAATAAAGCCCAACGTTTCAGATGAAAATCATTCCATGCTACCAAAATGGGTGGGTATTAACTCAGAAAACGTTGACCTGGCAGTTTAAGATGAATCTTGTAAGCTTATCCTTATCAATCCAATGCACTCGATCAATCATAATTAGGCTTGAAAGTACCCACCACGAATAACAGACCTACAAGGGTTGATTTGACTATTTAATGTGCAAGAAGAGAAAAACATGTTCAAGTCTAATTTCAAAGACAGGTCATAGTTTGGTATCACACATCTGCATCTTTCTCAGGACGCCCATTTAGTCCTCCATTTTTACATTGACGCTCACATAGCCACCAACCAAGAAGGTCTCTGTCTACATGGTGCAGCGATCCCGTTATAGCAAGGGCACCAATACAACAGAAGACTGCAGTTGTAGCTTTAAGTTAGAAGAAAGGGAACAATGACTTTTAATATTTGAGCAAAATAGTAGATGCTAGAAGCTAAGGAAACTAATAGTATTATAATACTACCTTTATAACTATAACTTCGATTTGGTAATTCTCTGAACAATCACCTCGAAGTTATTTAAATTTCAAATTATATGCAAGTAAAAGTCACAGAGATTGGCATTCTAGAAGAAAATGACAGAATCTGTTAAAAAGAAAAACACACTGCACTCACCAAATGCTCAGCAAGAACACAGGAAAACACCCCTTGGAAATTGAAACTGCACAATAAAAAAATTCCTATTCTACATTTTCACACATTTGATGGAAGCAAACAGTAGTTGGAGTAGAACTGATGACGAATATAAACTTAGACCACAAGCTGTATGTCCTCCATTAAGGGAAAAGCATTTCCTAATGCGAAGTGGGCTAGTAACTTCATGAATAGTTTGTATAGGAAATGATCACTAAGAAGTTATAACAATATATAACTAGTTCCAGACCCGTGCAATGCACGGATTTATTTAATATAATTTTTTTCCGAAACAGATTAATGTCACAATTTTTAAAATTTTATTTACTAAAAATGAATTTCTGATTAATCTGTCACAGCAAACAACCATTTATATCCTGCATTCTTATTTAACTAACTATTTTTTAAAATTCCAGAAAATTACAAATTGTACAGAGTTTTTTTCCAACTAATGAAGCATTATTTACAAATTACAATAGTTGCAGAGACAGACTACAAGCAATTTTTGGGTGTGTATAATACCTGCTTGAGCTTTGTGTCATGTTCACAAAAAACAATTATAGAATTATAAGCAACATTTACTCGACAAAGTTTCAAGTTGGCCTGAATTCAACTCTTCAACATCTCTAGTGCAGCATTAGGCTGATTGCTGGGTACCCTATGCTTTGCATTACTACCTAAACTGTGCCAAAAACATGGTAAAAGACAGATTATGCCCGAAAAATATGCAGATTCAATTAAAGACTGAATATGACAGTAACAACTCCGATAATTTATCTGACTATTGCAACAAAAAGCTATATAAATGATGGATCTCCTTATCCATCTGTACATAAACAATATATAGTTTACAATCCAATATAGGCTCCTCATCCTGTTGTAGAGTAATAATATATTCAAACTTCCAAATGGTAACATGACTTTATTGTAAATCTACTAAACAACCTTAAACCAGGCATTAAACTAATACTGTTACTGAGCAGTAATTTTTAAACAGAAACAATATATTATTTTCAACCCAATTCCAGCAAGAATTAGAATTTAAATTTACTAAGCCACAAAGTCTAAACTAATATAAATTTGAAGCTTGCATGGTTAGGAGGCTAAAAATTTGTGGATTTAGGGAATAACAATGCAATAGTTCATGAACGGATACATAACCCTCTTTTGAATATAAAAACACCGATTCAAATCAAATAAGCTTATTATCAAAGCAAGTCACGGTAATCTACAGATTTGACGGAAGCAAACAGTAGTGGGAGTAGAACTGATGATGAATAGAAACTTAGATCACAAGCTGTATGTCCTCCATTAAGGCAAGAACATTTCCTAATACGAAGTGGAGTAGTACCTTCATGAATAGTTTGAATAAGAAATGTCCACTAATAAGTTAAGAGCTAAAAATTGGTAACATACAAGCATGAATGTCAACTATAACAATATATAATAACTGTTTTGTTGACCACAAGAGCATACTTTGTCCAGCATGAGATTCTCCTCCAGGTGTACATCCAAATCCACCATCTAAATTTTTGCAGCTCACAATATAATTCACAGCCTTTTCCACATTTATCTTATTGAGACAGCGTAATATCGAAAGGCAACAAATTGCACAGTAAGAGAACCTACAAATAAAGAACTGAGAGTAAACCCTTGGACACATAAAATTCGACAATATGTACCCTACTCAAAATTAAAAGCCATTAGGACAGAAAAATAGAACACACCTCGTGTCAATTTCACCCCACATATCTCCAGAGAAAGATCCATCTTCATTTTGAAGACCAGCAACATCTAGCTCATGAGTTAAGAATAACAAAAGAAAAGAACTGATAATGAATCTGTACTCAGAGGTGAACGGGTTAAATTGGTAATGGGAAGTTCTGCATGGAAGGCCCCTCTGGTCTAATTAAGCTCTTACAAATTTAGAGTAATGATGTTTGAAAGAACAAAGTCTATCCAGTCATTTTAAAGACCAGAAACAACTTTCATCAAAAGCCAACCTTTTGGACACCATTTTTGGTCCTACACCTACGTGAGTCACGAATTCAAAAAATTTAATAAATGCCCTCAATAATTTATAGCAGAATGAAACTAATCCTAGGGAAAAATTTGGAAATCCAAAAAACCTCAAACAAATTATCCACGAGTTCAAAAGTCCCCCCTCGTTGCAACTTCCTCCTAACTGCTTTGAATATTTGAATGAGGATTGTCTGCTCTGATATTCTCATTCCCTTATTGAATAACACGCTTATTCACTCATGAGACCCTCCTCTGTGAGAATGAAATGCAGGAGCCAAATAACAATATAGAAGCAAAGAATCAAACAAGACCTTACATAAAAATGGAAGATGAATACCTATGAAGTTTCAAGGTAAGTCATGAATAATTGATAGGTGTTGGGTTGACGCTATGCTGGTGAGGTGGCATGGCAAATTCAGGGAAGAGGGTGTACAATGAACACTGAATAGTGATTTTCTCACCACATTCGCACTTTATTTGAAATTTTTTATGACTTACCTTGATTTTCGTTTGGCAACTTGCAGTACGTTGAAAAATATGGAATCCTCTTGAACAATTCTCAAGACCACGTTGAGGCAAGTCCCTATAGGTGCCTGCGTTTGTTATGGAGTTTCGATTATGTTCATTATAAAGATCAGGAAATTAATTAATATTGTCCATTTTTTATCTCCCATGTTATAGCTATTCTTATTAAATTTGAGTGGAAAGAAAAATAAATTAAAACCATATTCTACAATCTTTTTACGGGCGTGAAATGCAAAAAATCGACGAAGCACAAGAATGTTGTGACCTCACGGCAAACGTCCTCAACAAAGGCCACAACAAACATCCTCGGCAAAGGCCGCGGCAAATGTCCTCGACAAAGGCATGCATGGATGAGACCAAGGCTAAGAATTTCATGGTGTTTTCTTCAAGCCCTGTCACATTTTCCCTATGAATTTAATTAATTGTCTTTATTAAGTTTAAGTATGTTCCTGTTTGCATTTTTTTGGGTTTTGAATTGTTAGGTTGCTAATAAAAATTCATGAGATATTAATGTACCTTTTCTTTGCCAACAATGAAAGCAATTTATTATCGTCCAAAGTACCTTCCTTTTGTGATTTTCTGATAATCTACTCCAGATGAGCCCATTGTTCAATCAAAGGGCCTTTTGCTCATAATTATTACTATCAAAACCTAGAAATGAAGAAATCTTTTTCAATTGTGTACGAGAATGTTACCAATGTTTTGTAATGTTTGGTTATCACTAAAAATTATTTCAACGATAAAATTCCTTCAAAATTTTTACAATAATTCATATATTACCTCTTTGTAAGTGTCACTATTAGGGATTAAACGACTAACTTTTATGACACAAAAGTGTGTATTGTGTCATACACACATCACGTGCAAAGGAGCCCTAGTGTTTTAAACTCCAAATCCGCTTGAAACTCCACATTTAGAGAAGAACTCAGAAGCATATGCTAGAGGTTTCTTACTGTTCATCAGAGGTAATTCACTCTCTTCCTGCTACAAACATAGTTGAATTGTTCATATCATGCAACAAGTTCCTCTGGAAAAATAGTTAGTCGCAGCTCAACCAGTAACATCTTAAATGTACTGAAACTGGTTGAAAACCCGTATAATCTTCTAATATAGACCCATCTAATTCCCATTATAATTTTTCTAAGTACAAAACATCAAATCTTTTTTAGAAAAGGAGCTACGATTTAGATTATCTCCATCAATAGGACAACTAAAACTATCTAGCAAACAACAAAAGCCAGCAAAGCATAACTCTTCTCAAAAGAAAATAAGATCCTAGTTAAAATATTTCCTAAACTGCGGATAACAACTCAACTCCAAAGAGATGCATACAGATGCAAATCTAAACTGATTTTTCTCAATTTCAACCACATAGTCAACTGAGAGCACAACATCAATCAACATTATATGAATGAATACCTTTATGCTGATATAAATTCAAAGATGATTATTTTTTTTATAATACAAAGATGACTTTCAATTGTTTAGATCATCTAACCTGTTCCTCTCAAAAAAAAAAATTTTTTGTGGTAGCTCGGCTCCCTTTGCCAACATCAACGTTTGAACTTTGAACTGTATTGGCACTGGTTTGACAACTTGTGCAATCTTCTAAATATTTCTACACAGACAAATTTAAGTCCAATAAAAAAAAATTCTAAATAGTGAAACATAAAATCTTCTTGAAAAGAGACTAAAATTTGGATTGACCATTTCATAAACAAGTAAAACTATCTAGCAAATACAAAATCCAGAAAAGCATAACTCTTCCCAACATTTAATCAGGATCCTAGCTGAAAAATTCCTAAACTACGGATAAAATCTTAACTCCAAATAGATGCAGATAGATCTAAATCTAAGCTTCAACCATACAGTCAACTAATAGCACAATATCGATCAACATTATATGACTGAATACTTGTATGCTAATCTAAATTCAAATATGATTACAACAATAGCAAAAATCTACCAACCAAGGATACAATTTGAAACCTTTTCAGCATCCAAAACATCAATCCGATCAAAAAGAGCTAAAATCTGAACAGCACTAAGCGTGTACAAAAGGTGCGGATCATGCCCAATATTCCCACCAAACCCACCTGCAAAAGTTTTACCCACATAACAAATCACAGCCAAAAACAGTCATTAACCTCTTCAAACCCTTAAAAATGAAGTCTTTAAAATTGGGTATGCATCAAAATTTTACCACAATCTTCATGATAACACTTCATCACCCATGAGATCACCTCCTCAGGATCAACAGCTGAGATCTTGTGGAGAATGTCCAAAGTCGTTAAACCCCAATAAGCTCCGTTTATCCTTAAGTGCTCCATTATTAGAGCTTCGACATCATCCTTTTTCTGTTTCAATTAACAAAATATAGAAAAACATTTAAATTTACATAGATATA
>JBAKGM010000139.1:29582392-29593076 GCA_037177215.1 Asparagus racemosus
TAAAGGGAAGTTAAGGAGAAAGAACGAAGCAAAACCTTTTCGATTGAGAGGATGTACTTCACGTGTTTATCTGATTCTAGTTCGTCCATGCTTTGATCGATCGAAGAGAAGAAGAGCTCGCGAAATATATATTTGGGTTTTGAATATTTTTGGAGAAATTTATTTTGGGGAAGAAGAGAGAACGCGGAATTGTGAACTCCAAAGGTTCTCTAACGGGTCGGGTCCGACCACATGTTCGGGTCTGGTTCCTGAATCCGAAAATTTCATGCTAATTTCATTTTTACGGAAAAAGAAAAGTTTGGACTGTAGTTTATTGCTAATGGAATGCAAAAATTAATCAATTTAGTTTTGAACGACAACGACGTCAATGGTTTAGAAGAATTACAAGATATTTTAAAGGCAATTGTTTTTAATTCATTTTTATACAATTCTAGGTCGGGGATCTCTAGTTTATGATATTACTCAAGTTAAATCACGAGATGGAATTTGAGGGTTATACATTCTGAAATAAGTATTGTATTTCATAAGATGTTCTTATAATGGGTTTTTTTCTTTTTTGTTGATAAATTTTTAAAGGAGAAGGCAAAATAGATGAAAGAGAAGTTTGTTGTCTGAGAGGATGTATTGAACTCGATAGTCATTTTCATTGATGTTGAATAAGAGTTGAGGAAGGTGTGTCCGTAGTGTGGAAGTGATAAACCATGAAATCTATCAAGGGTGCTCTTTAAATTTACAAAGAAAGATCTTTGAATCCACAAAGAAAATATTAAAAGAGAAATTTTATTGATAAATTTGATCTAATAATTTTAGGGTTACATGTCTCTTTTTAAATCGAATAACAAAATAAACTCATAACAAGACTAGAATTATAAAGAAATAGAAAGTATCAAATCTTACCCTAAAAAAACTCCCTATATTAAAAGAAACAAATCAACCCAATATAAATCAAAATAAAAATTTATTTTCTAATCTAAATAGACTCTAACTTTATTACTAAAAATAAACTAAATATTAATTATTTTCAGATTTCTGCCAAAAGCTGGTGATACTGATGAGATTTTAGAAATCTGACAATTCAGTTGGCTTCGTCTCATCGAGATAGCCGATTTAGATATATACTATGTCAGAATCCGCCTTCTGGGTTAGAAGATATGATTGTTTTTTTACGGAAGTCAATAATACGTATGTATCCGCATTTAGCTCGTGATTGACCCGCTCCTCCATGAAATTATTCGTTAAACATCCTACATTACTTGGTAGTAAAGATCAAGCTCTAGAGAAGTTCCTTGGTCCCTGAGTGATTAGATCGCACGACAAAGGAGAAGAAGAGTTGATGAACTCTTGAAGAACTTAAAAAAAAAGTCAAGTGCAGCTAGGGGTGCATGAGTATAAGACGCAGAGACTAGGAGAGAGAAACTTAGCCTCTTGAGGAAATGAGTAAAATTTTTCAAAAGGAGAAGAGTCATTTGCAAGTGGGTGGGGGTCTACTAGTTATAGACGAGTGGGGCCTTCATCGGTGTGCCCCTTTTATCTGTGAGCCCCTCATATGTGTGCCTCTTGGACATATGTCATGCTAGCTAGCCTGCTGCTAACCACCTCGTCAGAATTTGTCAGCTAAGGAAGCTTCATTTCTTGGTAGTATTAGGGGATAGGAAATCAGAGCAACGACACTTAGTCTTGGATGCATTGGAATAAGATAAAAGTTGGTAATCATCAGAGAGATCTCATCATTAGGCACGCTTAGAGAGTAGGGCGTACATGTATTGTGACATTCCTTTGTTGATCTTTTATCTTCACTTGGCGCCTTTTTATAAAATATTTCACACTCAAACCCCTCATCCTCTATCCCTATTTATATCCTACAGCAATGAAGGAGAACCCTTGGATGAAACTTGGAGACCAAGGATTAAAATCTAGCCCTAAATTTGTTTTCAACTGCAAACCAATCGTTTGGCTCCTTGGTTGGCCAATTGGGTGGCCCCTTGGTTAGTTTGCAGCTGATCTTTATTTTTATTGATATCTTGACCCAATTTTTCCATGGATCCTTGAGCTTTCTTGGGCCTTCTTTTGTCTTCATATTTGGGCTTCAATAAATGGTAGAAAATTAGGAAGTTTGAATCTTTTAGTTTTTTATTCATTATTTCTTCATTAACATTCAAATTAAGATTAAAATAATTATTAGTAGTATATTTATTTATATAAGAAAGATGATGAATGTATAATTTTGTAATAAAAATGTGATTATTAGTCTCTCCCAAATACTTTCAGCAAGCTTCGCCAACTCAGCAAACTTTGCCATTCAGCCGTTTGAGAGCTATTTTCAAGGAGATAACGCTCCCCCACTATCTCCTACTTTAATGTCCACTAAACCACAATTAAAGGCCATTATCTCTCTCTCTCTCTCTCTCTCTCTCTCTCTCTCTCTCTCTCTCTCTCTCTCTCTCTCTCTCTCTCTCTCTCTCTCTCAGCCTATAAGTGGGGGAGGAGATTGTTCATTCAAAGGAGAGTACAAAGAGAACCACCAAGAAAAAGAGATCACCAACAGAGAGATTGAACACCCCATACATGCGAGGCTTTTCTCTCTTTCTTTGTGATATTCATTTTCAAGAGAAGACTGAGGCATCTTCCAAGCAACCTAGTCAAAGACCAACAGCAAGAGATCTATCATCTTAGTCGGACTGTCAACAGAGTACAAGATCGACCCTCCATCGGCACACAGCAAAGAGCCAAGTCAAAATAAATTTTTTATTGTAATATGTGTCAATTGCAATATAAAAGACTCGAAATAGTGTAATGTTAAACTTGACGATTAATTGCTTCGCAGAGGTTGTACTGTTGGACATACCAAAGAAATAAGGTGTTGCCATTAAAAGCTCATGCCCTTATGAGATGAAGCCGTAGAGACTAGTCTAGCGTTGCTAAGAAAGCATTTCCAAAGCCGTAGAAGGCTAAGTTGGTGTTGTTGAAGAAGTGTTGCCATAGCTGTAGAAGAAAGGGTGGGTGTTGCTGAAGAAGTATTGCCAAGCCATAGGAGGCTGGGTTGGTGTTGCTGAAGAAGCATTGCCTTAGCCGGAGGAGGCTATGTTAAGGGTTCCGCTCGGCAAAATTTAGAGAGTGTTGAACTACTATGCCAGTGAATCTGTTAGTAGTAGAGGAATGCTCTACACCGAAGGTACAGGCTTGACAAGACTTTCACAAGAGTGAGGGTAACCTTTCCCTTTGATCAAGAGGATTGCCTCGTCTCATCCTCATCATCAGAGGATTGCCCCCACCTTATTATCATTGTCTTCACAACTTGATCACAGATCATGTTGATTGAATCTCTCAACGGATTACTCAGTAATTTTTGCCTGCTCAATTAGATTTTTCCATGAATTAGCCTTCATAGCACCCACGTGGGCTTCCACTCGACAAAGAAAGTTGTGTCAGCATGTTTAGAGCAACATCAGCAGTGACATGTCCCGGCAACGCAAGCTTAAAATGCAAAACCGCACAATGTAGTCTTTGATCGAGTCATCTCCACTTTGTTTCTCTAAAACGAGTCTAGCCATTATTATATCAAATTGGTCCTCATAGAATTGGGACAAGAATCGTGATTTCAAGTCAGCCTAGAATTTGATCGATCCTTCAGCTAGATTTTGAAACCAGTCAAAGGCTACCTCTTGAAGGGTGCCAATGATAAGTCACGCCTTGATAGCATTATTCCCTACCACATTTCATGTTTGCTGATGGAAGTAGTAGGCATGTTGGTTCAGAGAACCTTTGCAATTGAATGTATGTAATGTCGACGACTTAAAATTTATCAGATAGGGGACGGAATCCCATTTGATGGGATAAGGTCAAGTGATCCTAACCTTCCTTAGCTCGATCCTCTGTGTAAGAGCATTGAGCTAGTTTTGAAGGCTTTTGAGTGCTTTCAATTTACTCCTCATCTTCACTAGACTAGATTTCTCATACTATGATCGAGAGGAGAAGACCTCTTGTTGGTGAAGTGACTCCTTATTGATAGAGATGTTAACTAGCTACTTCCCTTTTGAAGTGCTCGCAAGGGGCTGGTAAGTAAGCAGCAGTTGTTGAAGCATATTTTTGAGACGCTCGAAGTGCTTGTCCGATGCCTTCTTTTAGGCCTCAATTTGATGATGAAGGTCATTGATGGCCTCTCTGTTTACCATGTTGGCAGCTCACTCCCACCCTTGACTTGAGCTAGGAGTTGTGTTTGACACTATGGCTGAGTTAGCGTTGCTAGCAAAAGGATGATCCGCTTGTGAAGAAGTTGAACAAACAGGCAACCTCAAAACAGAATAGTCAAAGGGGATAGCTACCTCCCGTCTTGATCTAGTATGGTGATAGAAACCATTTGTCTCTAGATCTATCGTGCTATCATCATCTTCTCAGGTTATACTGGTCATATTTATCGTGAACTCTTAGAGATCAAGGTTGAAAGCAGCCTTATTCTTGCGAGATTACTGTCACTGTTTATTAACCTTTGAAGGCTTAGGGAACGTGCTAAGATGGGCAAATACTGACTCTTTAGCTGGTGGAGGTTTACGTAGGTAATTCATTTGAACTATTGATACTATCTCCTTTAGGGTCGAGCAATTGATGTGGCGGTCACCTATCTTGAAAGCAACTTTGCTAGGCTAGCTTTCGGCATTAGAACATCACTTGAGATGATGTTGCTTTGACCTACAAATTATGTGGTCAATTGTAACTTTATCACAAGTTTGAACTTGTGATGGAGACTTAGAATTTCCATGGGCAAATTTTATTGGAGAATAACCCTAATTTTTGGCTTCTATTAAGAAAGCACGATGAGAGTTGCAAGGCACTTTAAAGCGAATCCTAGGAGAGGTTGTGGACCGAAGTCCAAATTTGAAAGACGCTTGAACATCCTGACCTTCACTCAGGGTGAGGGTCACTAAGACCTCACTCGGGGTGAAGCTCATGTTGCTTTGAGCAAAGCTGAGGGTTTCTTCAATGAGCCTTGTCTTGCTCTCGGTGAAGTTTGATTTACCTTCAATGAAGTTGGGGTTGTCTTCAGTGAGGCTCACTTTGCTATGGTTGAAGCTGGGGTTGTCTTCACTCTGTGTGAAGTTCACTCTTCCTCCATCGAAGTTGGAGCTATCTTCGGTGAGGTTCACCTAGCTCAAGGTGAAGTTTGTACTGCCTTCGGCAAGACTGGGACTATCTTCGGTGAGGGTCACCTTGCTAACTGCCGTGATGATTTCCCTTATGGTCATGCAATATTAGTATTGGCGTAGCCTCTTTAGAGAAAGAAACTCACTTAGATCAGTGGGAGCTTCAACTGGGCTGAGTCAATTGCTCCTTTTGGGGGCAACTTTGCCAATTTAGATTTTAGCAAGCAAAAGTCTCCCATTTCTTGCTTCTGTTAGAGAAGCATAGTGAGCATCACGAGATGCCTTAAAGTGAACACCCAAAGGGGTTGTGGACTGATGTCTAAAATTAGAAGACTTGTGATTGTCATGGCTCTCATTTGTGGTAAGGGACGACACTTCTCTGCTTTGGGCAAAGTTCATTTGGCTTACAGCGAAGCTCAAGTTATCTTTGGCGAAGTTCACCTTGACATGTGAGAGGGTCGAATTTGACCCTATTCTTACATTGTGGCACATCCTATGGAAGCTTTTGGTGGTGGCCATGGATGATTTCTTAGAGAAAATAAATTTCTCAAACTTTGCTTGGTCAAATTCAATGACTAGTAACTCAACAAAAGACCCGAGGGTCTCAGTATCAGACTGCAACACAGATTTCTCATCATAGGAGAAAGTAGTCCCCAACACAGTCGCCATCTTTTTTCAGATCTTTTATATTGTAATTTGCTTAGACTACAATAAAAAGAGAAATAAGAAAATTTTATATTTCCTGGGTTCCCTTTCTGTATGCTAAGGGAGCGTCGATCTTGTACTCCATTGATATCCGACTAAGGCGATGGGTCTTTCAGTGATTGATAATATCTAATTTCTCAAACGATAGTGTAGCCTTCTCAGGATGAAAAGATTTTAATAGATCCTTTCTCACAAGAACTGTTGATTGATCTAGATGACTAGCTAAAGATAACGGATCCTTTCTCACAATGATCCTTGATCGAGCCAAATGATTAGCCGATGATAATGATCTATGAAGATCAACGAGAATGGATAAGAAATGGGCTTTTTGCCAATGTAGTCTCTGAATTTCTCTCTCTTTTTCAATGGCAAAGAGTCTAGCCAAGATAATGTTAGCCCCAATACCTTTTCCTATGCCCCCTCTTTCATATTGATCATGCCAATTTATAGGCTTAGTAGTATTAAGGGGGTGAGTTAGTGGGCCTTAACTCTCCTTAAATGGATGAGCTAGTGGTGTGAACTGTTTCCTTAAAAGTAGCTTCTTAAAATAGTTATGGGCGAGGTTTGCGAATAGCGGCCATGGGTGAGGTTCATCAATAATGACCATAGATGTTTGTCAATAATGGCCATGAGCGAACTTCACTAGAATAAGTGACATGATCCACATGGGCTATTGGGTGAAACTCGCTACTGCTTTGGCAAGCTTCGCTATAACTTTGAGGGACTTCGCTACAGCTTTGTCTTCTGTGAACTTCACTATGTGTCCCATGTGGACTATTTGGGTGAAGCTCATTTAGGGTGAACCTCTGTAGAAGCTTCACTTTGACTTGGTCTTGAGAGTGATCTTCATTATGACTTGGTCAAGCTTCACTATGGCTTGGATGAGCTCCACCGTGGGCATATTGTTGGCCATTTTGATCTGGGCGTCCACTTCTTGAGCCTGTATTGGACTAAAGTATCAGACTTGTTCCTAGTGTTGATCCAATCCTCTTATGACTTGAGAGATTAATTGTTTGTGTACAATCCTTGAGATGTGGATGACGTGGCCCACGTAGGTCTTTTGGGTGAAGTTTGCATAATACTTTGAGTGAACTTCGCTACTACATTTAGAATCGGTCCAGAGTCCAATTTGAGAATGCTTTAAACTCAGTTCAAAGTCTGACTTGAAGATGCCTTTCGACTCGGCCCAGAGTCCAACTTGAGGATCAACTCGGACTCAGATTTTCTTTCACTTGGATGAGCTGGGCAAAGTTTAGCATGTAGTCATGTTTGCATGTGACCTGAGCGAACTTCGTTGTAGCTCATATTTGAGCCCATCTAAAGTGTTTAGCCTATGAGACATTCACTTCTTGGACTCGGACTGAGCATTGGCCCTAGAGAGAGTATATTTTAACTGTGTACAGTTAGAGCTATAATAAAGTATAATACTTTGAAAATCATTTCTTAAAAATTTAATTATAGTAATCATAAAAAGTTAACTTGTATATAAAACTAACTAAGAATTAGAAAGATTAAAAATTCATTAAATAAATTAATTATTAATTAACTTTATCAAGTTAGCAAGTAACAATAATTTTTTAAAGGAAAAGACAAGAAAAGGAAATATGAAATAAAGGGAAAAGAAAAGAAGAAGAAATAATAAAATAAAGAGAAAAAATGACTAGTCCCCACCCTACACCTAGAGTTAGCATTGTCTTCTATGCAAACTAAATAATGCATAGAGTAAAGCAAATAGGAAATAAAATACTTACGTTTGTTAAGTCAACCTTGAACAATGATAAATTCATAAAAATCTACAACTACCTTTCTGATGGGTATAAGAAGGAGGTAGCCAAAAAATTTATTGCGCTCTTTTTTTCTATTTTTCTATTTTTTTCAAAAGAGAAAGAAACTCTCAAACGAGAAAAGAATAAATTCTTTTTATTATTCTTATGACTACGAGACAAAGATTAAAAATGTAGAATAAATGTTTTAAAATAAAAAGCACAAGTCCTCCTTCAAATCCTACTTTATTGCTAAAAATTCTACCTCAGATATTAAAGAAATGTAAAATGATGAACTCTATTATATGCTTGAATACCATACTTTTCAAGGTTTTTAGTAATGTTTGCAACATTTTATGGTTGGTTGATAAGTGTAATCGGTCAAACCAAAATCAATGTGTAAGTCAATGACGTACATTTCCATCGATGAAATGTTGCGTTCAGAATTGAACAAAAGATCAGAATATAATTCTAATTCCTTGAAGAACTGAAACTCAGCACTGAAAATCTCCTCTAAAATAGGGTTCATGATTGAGACATGATAAACTGATTGGTCAACCTTTCCTAAAAATTCAAGTTCTTCGTCAACAAGTCTGATTTCTTCGTTAACGATCTCCTCAAAACTTAGGCTAGTAATATCTGACTGACATTGCTCTTCTAACTGTTCATTTGATGTTTCTTAGATGTAGTTTATTTCTTGGAGTTGATCTGATGGAACAGTCGACTGGTTTTCGAGATTGAAAATATTGAGATCAATAGTCATGTTCCCAAAGAATAACTTTATTTGACCAATTCTATAGTTAATTACAATATTGGAAGTTGTTAAGAATGGTGTTCCTAAAATAACAAGTACCTGACCTTTAGGATTGGAAATAGGCTATGTTTCCAAGACTATGAAATCAATAGGAAAAATGAACTCCCCAATCTTGATTAGAACATCCTCGATCTCTCCCTTGGGTATCTTTATAGATCAATCAGCTAACAGGAGAGTACAACTGGCTGGTTTTAATACACCTACTCGAGCTATTTATAGACTGAATAGGGAAGAAGGTTCACACCAGCTCCTGAGTCTAAAAGTATCTTATCAATGAAGGTAGTTCCTATGACACCAGATATAGTAGGACAATCAGGATCCTTATATTTCAAGGGCATGGGCTTTGAGAGCATATCACTGCTATTGGCAGCTAGGAAGACTTTCTTGGAAATATTGGTAGTTCTTTTCTCAGTGCACAACTCCTTCAAATATTTTGCATATGATAGGATTTGTTGGATGGCATCTAAGAGAAGAATGTTGAACTTGACCTTCTTGAAAATGTTTTAGGATTTTTTTGTAACTGGGAAGAAGTTTTCTTGGCTTGAGTCTATCTGGAAAGGGAGCAACAGGCTTAAACCTATTGAGATTAAGCTTAGGTTCGACTTCGGCTTCTTGGTCATCCGAAGGGGGTGATTATTGAATAGAGTTATTAGAAGAGATAGTTTGTTAAGGTTTAGCATTTGGAATAGGAGAAGAATAAGATGGAGTTTGATCTGTAGACATTCTAACTTGATTATCTATTTGTTTCTTTAACTGTAATGTATGGATTGCATTCACTTGAGTTGCGAAGGTTGAACTTGATCTAGTGTCCTTAGGATTTGCAATAGGTTGACTTGGAAATTTTTCCCTCTCTCTCTCACTCATGGCACTAGCTAGTTGGGCTTCTAGTCTAGCTATGACTTAAATGTTGAAATTAAGCAATTGATTGGTTGTTTGTATGAAAGAATTTAGACTGTTGGATGACTGAATCAATATGTTATTCGTCTACGTAGATGCCTTCATCATAGCTTTTAGACCCTTCTCTAAAACACCAAATTGTCCTACAAAATCAAAACTTGGTGGAATAGGATTTACTGATTGATGATGAGGAGTCTAATTGGGAGATGAATGATTGTATTAAAAGTTGCTATGAGTGTTGAAAGGAACTTTATTTCCTCTAGGAAATTGTGGGTTTGAAGTAGATGTGAAAATTTAATTTTTTTAAAAATTTTCCTGATTCCATGCAAAATTTGGATGATTTATCCAACCTGAATTGTAGATTGGAGAAAATGGGTCATTCTTAGGACACTGAAACACAGTGTTCATCAGGTCTACTGGCTGATTGTTTCCTAAGGGAGGGCATTCCTCTAAAACATGGCCTTGAGATAATCAGTTATGACATCTTGGAGAAGAAACTTGATTAATTTGAGCTGAGGCTCATTCCTAAGTTTCTACGGCTTCTAACCAATGCAGGATTGTGGCCATCTTGGCTTCAGAGACTATGTTTGACTCTAGGGAAAGATCACTGGCTTTAGTTAAGGGAACTAATGAAACTCCCTCATCACAGTATTTCCACTGTAAAGTTTTATCAGACAAATTCTCTAAAAATTCTCAAGGTTCATCAGCATTTTTCTTCATGAAATCCCCTTAACACATAGATTCTAAGGATAACTTTAAAGAATAACTTTATCCTTCATAGATGATTTGGTATAAACACTTTTTTCTACACCATGATGAGGACATTGAATGAGAAGATCCTTAAACCCATCAGAATACTTCCAAAATGGCTCCCCTGAAATTATTTTGACTCTAGGGAAAGATCACTGGCATTGGTTGAGAGAACTGATGAAACTCTTTCATCCCACTACATGGTTTTTCAAACAAATTTTCTAAAAACTCCTAAGCTTCGTTAGCATTTTTCTTCATACAATCCCCTTAACACATAGATTCTAAGGATGTCTTAAAGAATAATCTAATCCTTCATAGATGATTTGGTATCAGAGCAATTAACACAGCGCTGTAGGCGTTGAAAATTGCTTATCGGTCCCCGAACCAGACTCGCGAAGGTGGATTCGCTATCGACGAACCATCGACCGACGCGACCTAGGAACAGATGACGCAATAACGCCACAAAACGCATGAAGCGCGTCGACGAACATCTGAACTAAGTCAACGAGGCGTACACGTCACCAGAACGTTGTATCGCGCAATAAATCCGACGGTCACGTTCCAAAACAGTGGGAAATCAGCTCGGCGAATCGATCGGACTCGAACGTCGACGCGAA
>JBAKGM010000139.1:29622976-29647589 GCA_037177215.1 Asparagus racemosus
GAACGGGAGAGAGAAAGAGAGACAGCAAGTTCACGTGAGGGAGCGCGATATAATGAGAGTTGGAAGTGGGGCCTACAGACTTCACATGATTTCAAATCTCGTGAAGTTGGAGGCCAACTTCACAGAGAGCTCAATTCCAGCTCACTGTAGTCTGCAGCTGCATGGTATTTGAAATCCTGTGAAGTTGCAGGCTCATTTTGACAGATAGCTCAATTCGAGCTCTCTGTCAATTGCGCGAGCCCCACCCTGCAACTTCACGGGATTTCAAATCCCATGAAGTTGTGCCCAAAATTCACGTGATTTGAAATCCTGTTCCCGTGAGCCCGTGAAGTTTGGGTGTATTTTCTCATGCCTTCGTGTATATTTGATTAAGGTGGTTAATTAGACACTAAACTTCATGGAATTTAAATCTCGTGAAGTTTTTGAACTTTATTTGCCATTTTTACCTAGTTTCAGCTACATGGCTAAAACTGGGTCGAAAATGCCAATTAAATCTTAAAGAGATCGTTTTTAAACATAAATGACTAAAGGGTCTATTTTGAAAAACTGTCCAAAATTAAAAGCAACAATCCCCGGTTGCAGCCTTCAAAGATTCGTTCCGCATCAGTTTTGGGATAAAGGAACTCCCGTGAAATTGCCGGGTATCCAGAATTTCAATGGCGACCGTGGGCGGTTCGCCTTCCTTGCCATTGGTAAAGATTCCGTCTTTCTCTTTCCTTCTTTCGGATGAATTCTCCGAATTAGCATCTTTTTTAATCTTAATTTTCTTAATAGGTTGATGAAGATGAGGAGATGTGCGGATTCGAATCGGGTTGGGTTGAAGCTCGAACCTCATGTGATCATCTTCCTTCATTGTCGTCCGAACTCTCACAGATCCCCGTTCCTAGTTCCCCTTGCTCCAGGTCTCTAAGTCTCCATCTCTACAGATTCTGATCTTTTTTACTTGGAATCAAACCGTTAACCCTCTTTTTTCTGATTTAATTAGTTTCTCGGTGATAACTTGAGAGGGTTTTATGTTTCGAATCTATTATATAAGATAAAGATTATCCAATATTACTAAATCAAAATTTACCCATCATTACACGGCTTCAGAAAAATGTTTGTTTTTGAAACAAAGGGAGAAGAAGGAAGTGAATAAAAAAATTACTGTTAGGGGAAAGATATTAGATCATTAACCTTTATTTTTAAAAACTTGAGAGAAGCGTTTGCGATTGCTTTGAGATGGTGTTTTAATTTTCTTTTGTGGTGGAGAGATGTGCAATTGCTCTGAAACCAATCCTGCTGCGATACGAATATATAGGGTCCTAGAGATCAATCATCGGAATCAAATTATTAACTCTAATCTCTGCATACCCTTTTCTGAATAAACTATTTGATTATTCACTTAGTGGTAGCTGAAGAGGATTCCGGGTTTGGAATCTACATGGCTAAATAAAATTTTACCCATCACTATCTGGCTTCAGAAAAGTCTTGTTTTTGAGTATTGTAAGCTTGACTCTAATGTCTAAGTATCAAGCTTATATTTGAGAGCTCACCTTATAATTCAGAATGCTTAAGAGTCTTATTATCTATCCTGAAGGCTAATGCTCACCCATTTTGCTTTTTTATTTTTTCTATTAATTCATATTGGTTGTTTTAGTAATAAATGCTAGTTAACAGAAAGTGCTTATATTAACTGAAATAAAATATTAATTGATGTAGTTTGTTCTTAATAAATCCAATATTCTGGAAATTAACTCAAAAGGAACAGACTCAGGAGAGAGAAGTAGAGGGAAAGAAAGATCATCAATAACTTTTGATTTTGATTTTAATTTTAATTTGCCAGATGTGGTTGCGGCTTCTTTTGAGCATGTTTGGCAACATACTTATTTTCACTTATAAGTATCCTTTATATATAAGGTGTCAAGAGCATGTTTGGTAAGGATTTACATATTACTTATTTTTAACTTATAAGTAGGAAAAAAAATCTGGGATTCTCCAACTTATTTTTTGTCCACTTATAAGTAGATTTACTTATTGATGTTAAAAGATTATCTTGCCCTCTAACTAAATAAGTAAAAATAAATAATAAGGAACTTCTAAGGAATCATAAAATAAGTAGTCGCCAAACATGCCCTTCATGTGGGCTGAGGTTTTAAACTTTCTTTTGTTGTGGAGAGATGCGATACCAAACCTAACCAAATACGAATCTATATAGTTCTACAGATCCAGCTACGTGATACTCAAGCTAGCAAATGCAAGAAAAAAAAGAGAATAAAGCAGAAACTAAGTATAAATACTGAAAGTATAAACCTACAATTAATAATACAAACGTTAACAATAATTGTAAATGTGAAGGGTATGTTCGAATTTGACCTATTGCAGTAGACATTTGACTTGAATCCTTTGGAATTTCATCTATCAAAACAGCTACAAACTTGGGATCCTTTCTTACACAATAACAGCAAACTCTGGATAAGATGATCGACAATAAATTTAGCTGGCTAAGTCTTTCGCAATTCGAGCTCTGGTGTCCAGTATAATGAATCAACGAATCTTAAAGAGGATAAAGTTCTATTTAAGTCGCTTGCAATTGTGAAGAGGCGAATTTGAAGGAGACTAGGATCAGGATGAATATGAGGTGGTGATTGCATGAGTGCGGGAGGTGTTGGATTCCAAGGATCAAGTCACCGTAAGGAGGAAGGAGACGATCTGGAGTTGAGGATGGGTTAGGATTGTGGAGTTCTCAGGTTTTGCTGAGATGAGGATTTATTGGAGCGGCACACTATTGAGGAGAATGGCTTCATGGTGGGATCGCTAGCCGAGAAACGAGAGTGCAGTGAGTCGTCAAAGGTCACAAGGAAAAGTCAGGGTTTGGTGTGTTAGAGGAGATCATGGCTGGAGATGGAGGAGGGGAGATGGTATGATAGATTCATATTGATGGGTGAGATCGTGGTTGGAAGCGCTATAACGACGGGTTCCATGAGCAGCGCGTTTGGCTAGTAATTAGGAAAAAAACAAAGGATGAGAGAGAGAGAGGAACATAACTTCTTAGAAGATGAAGTAGACAATCTCAAAATGAATACATTGCGTAATTTTAATCTGATGAAGGTAATCTTAAAACTAAGAAATGTTTGGTTCCGCACACAGACCCCTAATCTAAGGGATCACTCTAATTTGTCTTAACTAATAATTTATCCATCCAAAATCACTTTGCAAATACAATATACTCTACAATTCTTTAATAGAGTTGAAATCTTATCCCTTATACAATTTAGAAAATCAAAGTCGCCTCATGCAATTTCATATTCGAATCCTACCGAAATACAATCTAAAATTAAAAGTAGATTAATCAACCAAAACTGAACATCTTATCTAAAATACCTTAAAAGGTAAAGTCCTATGAAACTTTTTAATCATAAGTGATTTCTTCAGTGGATTAGGACTCTTGGAACAAAATCTTCACCCGATCCGCAGCTTGTACTAAGAGGGTGTTTACGGAGGCCTATTTTTTAGTCAAACTAGCTTTTAACCTACCTTTTTTATTTCTATTTGTTTTGTAAAATGCCAAATAAGTTAGCTTATAACTCCCATTTTAAAAGCTGGGATACCCCAGCTTTTGAAAAACTTGCTTATAAGCTCACTTAAAAAAGTTAGGTTTGACCAAACAAATTAATATTCTACTCAAACAATTTTTATAGTATATTTATCAAAAAAGCCAAAAGCCATTAAAAGTTAGCATAACTTATAAGCTTAAAAAGAAAGCCTTCCCAAACACCTTCTAACTCTTTATTAATTTGAGTTCATGCAATAATCAGGAAAAGGCCAACACTTTGTTGAACCATGAAACTTTGAATGTGGTGATTAATAAAGTATGAGAAGCAATAGTGAAATTTGAAATCCTTAGAGGATTTGTGAGATCTTCTCTAACTATATATAGACGAGCAAGTAGGAATAAAGCAAAAATGGTGCTATGGATTTTGATACCGCCTAATCTCAAGTGCATGTTTCTTACTGTCTACAATATCCTTCCCAACCACATCTCACGGTACACTTACAGTTTTTCTTCTTTTCTTTTATATTTTAATATTGGTTGAATTGTTGAAGAAATATTTCAAGTAGCTAGCATTGGATCAAATTTAGTTAACAAACTTGCAAAGTGTAGACTTTTTAATAGAGCATTACTACTTAATATACAATGGTGAGCATGTACTAGCGAGTATGAGCATCCGGAAGGAACAAGCGATCATGCTTATTTGCACTTCAATGAAAGGCACAATTACCACCATTCCTCACAGATCATCGCTAGCAATCACCTGAGGTCTTTAAGCTTTGCAATCAAATTTTCAATAAATAGACGCAATATTTTTTAGGGATTACATACTGCGAACATGTTTTGGCTATTTGCAACAAAAAAATTAAGGGTACAAAGAGATCTTTTTTTTGGTCAATGAATTTTTTTTATTTCATTACCAAGTATAGCGTTATGTACACAGTTCCAATCAGGCATCCCTGATCATACAAATACCCATCACCTCATTTATAAATTACCATCATAAAATTCCTAGCACAAAGTATCTATCCAACACTTATTTTTGTCAGGCACGAGTCTCAAGAACACCCTGTTTAACTCTCTTGACAATAGCAATAACAGAACAAAGCTCTTCCATGTGCAATCGTCGATTCATCTCAGTCCAAATTCCATAAATTATTGCAACTAAACAAGCCCTCCTCACTCTTTTGTCAAAAGAGTTTCCTCTCAATTGTAAAAATCAATCTATCATATCTCCCTAATTACAACTACAAAATCTCAACCCCAGACAGTCCATCACTTGATTCCTAATATCACTAGAAAAAGAACAAGAGAAGAAAAGGTGTGGATGATCTTCAAATCCACCATTACAGAGAACATGTGAGTTACTTTGTACCACACTAAATCTCACCAACCTATTTTGCGTAAGAAGTTTTTTGCTGAAATGCTAACTAAGAAATAAAGCAATTAGGGAATGCAAGGACCCCCAAATAGTTTGGTACTGACTGACTACTGAAAAGTATACTAGCATCGCATTATATATCATAGATATACAAAGATTACCAGCAGCACTTAACCGTTGTAGTTTATCAATGACATTTGAATTCTAGCTCTACAAAGTGATGAAATAATCTCACTTTCAACAATTGTTTTCAAGTCCAAGCATTCCAGTTCTTCATTGAACACTCTAAATAGTATATGTTCTCAAATAATAATGATTAACCCACTTTATCCACATAATATCTTCAAATGGATTGCCCATAGCAATTTAATAGCAGAAGCTTCACTCCATAATGAGCTGAATAAACACCAAGTCCTTGTTTTGAATTCCTGCAAATCATCTCCCATGCAACTAAGGACATGTTATGACCATCATGTGTCCCACCCCATAGAACGGCCTACATCGATAATCCACCATCATGAGAATTTTCTTTGGTGTAACATAAGAGGAAGACTAGTATAGTTGTCTACCAAAAAGCACACTTCTAACTAGTTGCAATCTACCAAAATAAGAGAGGCTCTTAGCTTTCCACCCTTGAATCTTGCTAGTAATCTTCACGACAAGCTCCTGAAGATCATGTCAAGGTTTTAAATATTGGTTATAAAAAATATGTCGGGTGACCACAATTCATATTAGATCCTGATTATCGGGGATATATTGGGACAAGTAGTGAAAATCGGAGTGTCATGTCGGATAGTGAGCATATATAATATAATGCCCTAAAATGTAAGCTAAGCATATTTTATGAAATATAAATATACTAAAATGTAAATAACACATGTTTAGGATCACTAGTCGGCCAAGCGTTAATTAAATAGTGAAAAAAATTACACATTCTCACTGCAGAATTAAGATGAATAGATTGGAGTCAAACTCACAACAACTCAAAATTTCCCTTTTTTTCTCCTTTGGTCCTAGTCTCTTCGATCTATTCAATCAATCTCTATAGTTAGCAACAAACTGAAGAAATAACTTCACAAAAAAACACATCAGGAAAAAATCACAAAAGAAAGCATTGTACTTATTTCGAGGGTCAAGTTTCAAGAGCTTTTTGAGGGTTTGAAAGACTCTTCGGTGATCGAGAGAGCTTTAAGGGACTTAGGTCGTTGAGCTTTAAGAGAGTCTTTAGCGGTCGAGAGTCCTTGAAGGTCGAGCTTTGAGGGACTTAGGGTTGTTTGAACGCCTTCGAGAGAGGGACATAAGGTTATCAAACGATTAAATTTTAGGATAGAGTGAAGGAGGCGGAGAGAAATTAGGGCTGGCTACTTTAAACGCGATGGGAAAGTGGAAATATGGGAAGTGGTTTCAATTTAATTTAGCAGATATCGGATTCGGGTCTGAAAATAAGGATTTTGTGACCCAAAACCCAACCAATAGTTGGGATATTTTTTTTTGACAAAATCAGTTGATAACCACCCCTATAAAGACCGGCCGATTTATTGGGTTTTTACCAATATATCAAATGAAATTGGTGAAAAACGATAACCGGTTAACTTTCCAAAAATTGTATCGGCAGTGGTCCAAACCCGATTTATTGATGATATATCGATAAAATCGGCCGATTTTTAAAACACTAGATCATGTATTGATAATCTCTTGGTCACCATTGGAACCCCTAAATATTTTATAGGTAAATTTCTTTCTACATTCCTCAATTCCTCCATTAGGCTCTGTTTAGTATTAGAATCAACACCCTCTAAACTATAAAACATTTAGAAACGTTTGCCACCAACCCAAATGTCCTACTAAATAAAAGTCTAGACATTAATGAAATAACCTCATAGAACTACTATTTCCGTTACCAAACAAAAGGAGATCGTCAACAAGTATGAGATGATTGAACCCCAATCTAGAACACTTAGGGTGATAATGAAAATCCCTATCATTCTTCAGTGTATTCGACAATCTTGTAAGATGTTCCATGCTAAGGACAAAAGGGTATGGGGCTAGGTGTCACGCCTCTGAGATTTAATTGTTGTTTAAACCTCAAGATTACGCGACACAGTGCAGTTAGTCATCAATTTCAATAATGAATTTTAGAGCAATGATCCTATATTCAAACTCTTTCAAACAATAATATATTCATCAAATCTAGTGCTTGAGATTTTTCTTCTACAATTCATAAAATTTACTACTATTTCGGCACCCCATACATAGGTTGGTTCTCACAAAGCATATCTACAATCCAAAATACAACTAAAACCTTCTAACTTATCACACACATATATACATAAATACAACAAGTGCGTACTCTTGATACAAACCAAAAGATTGGGCTTTACCCTTAGCCTAATCTAGCAAAAATTCCCCTTCCAAAAGCTGATCTTCACACATGCATTATCTATTCTCGACTTTCTTCTAAAAAAGGTAGTAATGAATGGGATGGGTACGATGACTCAATGCGTAATCCAACTACTACCTCACTTCTAGACTTCAGAAAATAATGTCATACATGTTAATAATATAAAAAATATTTGAGGTTGGAAGATCCCTTAGTGAAAGACAATTTAAGAAATAAAAAATGAAAATCCCGTAGGAGCAACTAACACCGTTTAACATGACACACATGAGGAATTTATAGTTTCGCAATTAAAATTATCCAGTTAGGAGTATGTATTAGATTCACAGTGATTCACATAACATATTATCTTTTCCAGCAAACAAGTTTCACAATTGTTCTTATGTTCTACCATCTAGCCAAGGGTTAAGTAATCTTTGATGGTGTTACCCAACAGGTAGAATAATAGTACAGTGTAGTAATGCTTTAATAATCCCCATGAGTCTAGTAATCTCCATAGTCCAGAGGATCTAGTAAAACCTCCTTGAATGTCTCCAAGCAGTTAGTAAAATACCATCCAAACGTTTCCGAGTGGTTTAGTATTAACTCATGGCTTCAGTAATCTTCACTTGGCCGAGGCTTTACAGACAATATAACCACACAGGTGGGTCCAATATCAGTAATAGTAATTCCTAATGGCTAGCGGCTTTGTTTTACTATTATGTATTCAACTTCGATCTTTACAGCTATATGTAGTCAACAAAGATCTCTTTAGAGTTTTATTGTTTTTTTTAACACACCTCTTCCCACTTCTTATTCACGTTTGGTATAGTAGGACTACAATATTTATGTACCCCCGCTTGTGTGTCCACAATATTTCCTCTAATAACAGTGTGTGCTAGGTTCAATAATCTCCAACTTTCAATTGATTTCATTTGTCTAGTTGCATTCTTTTACTTATTTATTTATTATATCTTTCTTAAGTCATCTAATACTATGTAAATGTGTTTAAGGAAATAAACACATTTCTTATGTAAATACTATTTCTAATTATTTTAGGACATAGACTTCCCCTGTCCCCACATATATCCCTACATGAATGGATACCAATAAATTTAGTAATAATCACCAACATGCGATTGAAAATATAAATGGCTTTTATAGGGTGAAGAGATAAGTATAAGATTACTAGTTCTATTCTTAACAGAAAAAAATGTCATGCTAATGCATGATTGCATGTATAATTCATGACACTGTAGTTAAGTAATGTCATATTCATTCTCATAGAAACTAATGAAAATTATTGCATTGACTCGTAGTCTAAAAAGAGAATTTGAAATAATCATGCTCCGAATTGTCCTATAAACTTGACCCTATTTCGAAGTATAAACTATTCCTACATGATTTCACCAGTTGCACAAAATTACTCTAGAAATTAAGAAGGGAGTGGACTACTTACTTGGATCTACAGTTCCAACCTGTACCTTTTCTCCTCCGGTTCTCCTTCGGTTCTCCTTCGGTTCTCTTAGTTCTAATAAACTCTTTGTTTCCAACTATACACACATTCCCCACTAGCTATATTTATACATATAGATATGGTTATCAATCAAAGCTCTTTGTCCATGAAGCTCCACACTCTAGAGTTCCCAATTGGATACAAAGGCGGCATTATTATCTAGTCTGGCATGCTAATAGACACCTGTACGATATTGGATCAGTATTCTTACAACAAATCCTTCCCTTCTGTCTTACAAGGAGACACAAGCTTAGTTAAGACACGTCATGCTACCCTCCTAAGTTTTATCCTTTGATGTCTTATGGGAGGTAGCTACTTTCCCATCTTATTTTCATTTTGTTCATTTATTTGTTTAAGTTACTAGCAAGTGTCTTATATTATTTCATAATTTTACAATTAGTATACTATATTACATTTTGTAAGTTGATACAAAGCCTTACTCTCTCTACTTTGTTATTGTATGTCAATGTAGTATTTCACATGTGTAATTTGATATATTCTTAGTTATATGTTCTTATTTGTACCTGATAGCAGTTATGATTCTTTAGGATATTACACAAGGGATCACCTTGTCTCAGCCCTCTCTTGCCAGGAAAGAATCCATGCAAAGAGCCATTGAAAAAAATGGAATACTTGGGACTGCTAACACGACTCATAATCCATCCAACCATTCTTGAAGGAAAACCCAGACATACAAGCATATCTTCCAAAATACCCCCACTGAGGGTATCATAAGCCTTCCTAATGTCCACACTTATCGTACATCCAGGGGGAATTTTTCTTCCTTCCACAGTGTTTCATGAGCTTCTGACCTATAAGAATATTGCTTTTAATTTACATACCCTTTACAAAGGCAGCTTGAGCATCCCCAACTATATGACCAATTATTGGTTGTAATCTAGAAGTGAGAATTTTAGATTTTATCTTGTAGATGAAGTTGCAGCAATATATAGATCTAAAATCTGCAGGATTAGATGGACAATCCACTAAATAAGGGTGAGAGAAGTAGCATTGATTTCCCCTATCAATTTTCCAGTATCAAAAAAATTCCTCCACTGCTCCAATAACATCATTCCTAATAACACACCATGCATTTCTAGAAAATGAAGAAGAGTAACCATCCGGACCTGGCGCATTGCATTCAGGAATAGAGAAAATTGCTTGCCTAATTTCATAATGAAAGACATTTTGAATAAGACTAGCTTGTTGATTCTCAGTTAGACAAGGACAAGCCTTAGCAATATCCATATTAATCTTTAAAAGATCATTCACTTCCGTTCCCATCAAGCTAGTATAGAGTTAAATTATCTTGTTAATAATTAGAGATTGATCAGTAAGTATCTTCTTATCCTGATTATGAAGCACTAAAATTTTACTGTAATGCCTCTGCTGCCTTATAGATTGATGGAAAAGATAAGATCCTCTATCACTCTCCAAATGCCAGCTAATCCTTACTTTTTGAGTAAGAAAACTTGTCAGCCTGCACAAGTCTATTATATTTCTTCAGGGCTTGCTTTTCTTCCATCAGAGTATGATCCCTTGGTTGCATACTATGCTGACCTTGAATTGTATCCAACTCCTTTTTTACTTTGTATACTTGGTTGCTGATACTCCCAAAGTGCTTAGCATTCAGACTTAAAGCTCATCGTTAAGTTTTTCAAGCTCTTGGACCAGTCTAAACATCTTGCAACCTCTTGTAGTGTCCATTTGCCATACCCTTTCCACAATGTCAAAAATTTATCATGACGACAACACATTTTGAAAAATCTAAATGGTTTCTTATCATAACAATGATCTTCACAAATAGAAATCAACCCTGGAGAATGATCAGAAACCCCTGGCAAGAGATACTCAACCTGATTTGCGTCATAATTAGATATCCATAAGTCATTAACGACAATGCTATGAAGTTTACTCCAAATTCTATCATTACCTTCCTGTTTATTGGACCATGTATAAAAACACCGCATTGTTTTCAGCTGAGAAAGATGACAAAAGTCAATACAATCTTGAAACTCTTTAGTCTCAGCCTCTAACACAGGACTTTGACCACATTTATCTCAAGCCCCCAGCACACTATTAAAATCCCTACTGAGTATCCAAGGCAATCTCATATTTCTACTATACTAACTTCTTCCCAAAGGTTTCTTCTTTTCTCCATCTGATTATAAGCAGAAGCACATGAAGGCATACAGTAGATTCTATCATCTTTAGATTTGAGATTTCACTAAAACACTGTCCACTAATAGAACAACACCAAAATACCCAGGATCCCACATAACCCATATTCTACCATTATGTGCTGTATCATAACTCTTCAATTAACACCAATTCTTTGCAATTTTTTTCATTATAGCTAAGCATTATTTATTTTTACTCTAGTTTCAACCAACACCACAAAGGAAATATGATAACGAGATATACAGGATCTTAACCCATTCTGCGTATGAGGTCTATTATGACCTCTTATCTTCCATAGAAGAATATTCATTGACCCTCAAGATTAGAACCTCCCCTATCTGCCATAGGGGTCAAAATCTCTTCAGTACCAGAGCCACTAGCAGAACGATCTTGTTGAGCTCTATCCACAATAATAAAGGAATTTGATATCTGTACTTCCACATTTTGAACAGACTTTGCCTTTCCCCCTTGTTTCACGTGAGTCTAATGAGCTTCCTCAACAACATTAGTTTGAGTCACTTGAGTCTTCCTGATATTCCCATCAGCATTTGAGATAACATTATGATCAGGAATATGATTATCTTGACCACTTTCAGTTTGTTTATAGGTTTTTACAGAAAATCACCTTAACTTTTACCCAAATTGCAACGTACTACCTTGATTTTTTTTTATAGAAATCATCTACATTTGCTAATATATTCTCAGTATCACCGCTTTTCCACTATTCAGCTCAAAAAATTCCTAAAATATTCATTTTACCCCTCTCCCCTCCCCACCTCCTCCCTTGCCTCTCCTCTCCCTTCTCTGTCATCCTCTACCTCCTCCCTTTTCTCTCCTCTCCCTCTCCCCATCCTCCACCTCCTTCCCTCTAGGGTTTCTCCAAACCTTAACACCTTCACTCCTCTCCTCCCCCTCCACCAATGGTCCCCTCCACATCCTCCCTTTCATCTCCTCTCCTCCTCGTCCTCCTCCACCTCCGCCATCTCCTCCACCTCTAGGGTTTCTCCAAACCCTAACCCCTTCCCTCCTCTCCATCCTCTCCACCAATGTCCCCCTCCACCTTTCTTCCCCTCTTCCCTCCTCCAATTTCACCTCCCTCACCTCCTTCCTCTCCTCTTTCCTCCCGTCCTCCTTTATCTCCATTCTCGCTGCCAACCTCCTCCCCTCCTCTCCTGTCACCAACCCATCACCGCCACCCTCCCTCCCCCTCTCCCCTTCCGCTCCTCCTCATCTCCTTCTCACGCTTGTGTTAGTTTTGGGGTATAATAAGAACTTCAGATTCTTTTAAGTAGAAAATATCAAAAAGTGTGATATTGAGACCAAAAAAAAAAAAAAAAAAAGAAAAAGAAAAGAGAAGGGAAAAAAAAACTAAGGTGGTAAGTTGCTGGGTAAAAATTAAGGTGGTTTTCATGTAAATCTCTTTTATCCCCACAATTAATTGTAGGGAAAACACCTCCATTCCATCCTCTCCTCCTTCCTAAAACACACTGAGGATTATGGCGTAATTTTGCAGTTGTTACCCTACTGAAGTTTATACTCATTTATGATTTTTTGAATACTTTTCTGGCCATTAGGACCTTTGGTAATAACTGAATCAGGTAAAGGTGCAGGCATATCAACTTTCAACAAGGACCCTAGCATAAGATGACCTTTGCTTAGTTGCTGTCAAGTTATCAGTTGCAATAGGTCTTTCCACGAAACAAGCCTCTCTACTAATCCCCTTCATATGCCAAAGATTAAGCTAAGACCAGGAAGCTGAATCCACATTGGATAAGTAGTAACCTTGAATTTCTCAGTCTCATCTGAGTTTGCCTCAATTACAATGGCCTAACACGAAAGAACCAAGGCCCAGTCTCAACAACTAAGTCTCCATCAAGAAAATGCCTGGCTTAATTAAGCAGATTTTAGTAGTAGCATTGATCTTTCAAAGCTTCTTAACATATGATTCCATGGCCTTGAATCGAACGTTCAAGCCAACCACATGACCAGTTAGTGCAAATTCCCATTGAGCATCTCCCTCAATCCACTCAGAATAAGAAAAAATAGCTACAGATTCATTTTCGGTTGGGGTTTTTTTTTTTTTTGGGGTAGGGGGGTGGGGGGGTGGGGAGGGGGAATCAAGATTCTATCCCTTACCAGCTCTACGATTCTCAGTAAACAAGCTCGATCACTTCTTTTGTTGTTCAGGGATCGTAGGTTCTACTTTCTCATCAGAAATAATATCAGAGGCATCATCTTCCCCATTCTCCTTATTTCCATTCACTCCACCATTTTTTCCAGATTCATCAATTGGACTTGAGAATTGAACAATAACCTTCTCCTCCATCTGAACATCCTCGGCCCAAGATCTACTTCTAACAGAATGTGAAGGTAAATAACTCAAATCTAAAGCACCCCAGATCTAGAATTACTTTGATTAGCACCATCTACATGATTACTAGCATTCGGAGTTGTAAGACACTCCATAACTCTAGAAGAACGAAGAACATCTCCCATCGACAACTTTTTACGAGCCCCAACAGGTCCTGTGCTTTCCATCAAAATTGAGCTAGAAAAGCCAACACCATCCTCCACAAATTGCTCTGAGGGAGATGGAAATTGCCCTAAGCTCAGCCCTTGTAATTGATTTCACTTGCTTCCAACCAGAAACCCTCTTCATCTTCATCATAAACTCGGCGGCGGCGCACTTTAGCAAAGGGGAAATCACCTGCTAAGATGCGCCGTCAGACCACCCTTTAGTACAAAGAGATCTTTGACAGCTTGTAGTACAACCGACCATCTAACTAAAAGTAGGGTAACTAAGGTATTAAGATTTCTTCCATGCTCGTTTATTTTATATTATAATTATCAATGGAAGTGTCTAGACGGAATTTCAGTCGAAGTCTTTTATTTCTAAGACTTAACCTACGTTGTTCTTGGTTGCTTTGCAATAATTGCTTTTTTTTGTTTTGGGTGGGGGGGGGGGGGGGGAACCCTCTGATCCTGTTTCAAAACAGGAAGATTTTTCACCTCCTGGGGCTTTGAGTCTGCTTTTTTGGTTGCTTTTTCTTCCACATTCCACTACTCTAATAAATATGACATCTCATAGGAGGATTAGAAAAGAAGGGTTAATGCTGTTAAAATGGATGTGTTTTTGCAATATTGCTCCTTTCTTGGAATGCTCCCCCTTGGTTTGTGATGAATCTCCAGCAAAACCGAAACTTGATGCAGAATTTCAAACCACACAAACTATGAAGTTCTTGCATTTATCCTCTAAACTTTATTTGATTTTGGGTATGTACATTAGGATATGGTGGAAGTCATTTACAAAAAAAATAACTATGATGGGTAAAACTAAAACTCCCTTTCTTAAAGTGTGATAAAATTAAAGAAGTATGAGGATTGAGCACATCTAGAATCAGCAGTACGTCACTTTGATTTCCATTGAGGGGTTTAATCTGCAATAGTGGATAGAACTCAAAAGTGAGATTTTGATATTTTTCACTTGCACTGCATGATTGCCCTTGTTAGAGATTGTTAGCAAAAGATTGATTGCACTTCACAAAATGTTAATAATGATTAGTAAAACTAAAACTCCCTTTTTTAAAGTGTTATGAAATATAAAATTGATGCATTATGAGGATTGAGCACATCTAGAACCAGTGGTAAGGCACTTGATTTCCATTGAGGAATTTAATCTGCAACAATGGATTGAACTCGAGAGAGATTTAGATATTCTTGTGCAACACTGCCTGATTGCCCTTGTTAGAATACTGACTTCTTATATACAGAGCGAACCATATGTTTGTAAAAATTATTCTTGGGAAGTAACTAAAGTGTAATATGAATAGCGTTCAGTTTCATACACAGACACTTTTAGATTTTTACGTAATATCTTGAATATCTTGGTGATCTTATAGCCATCTTTCGAAACTTTTGAAATTTATAATATCTCTCGTAAATAACTCAATTTATGTCAGATGCCACCATCCTGCTGAAAACTGGGTATGTTTGAGCTGTAAAGATGTCCTGTGCAGTCGATTTATCAATAAACACATGCTTAATCATCATCAAGAGACTGGGCATTGTTTAGCTCTCAGTTTCAGGTACAAAACTTATTCATCTATTATATGCTGTATGGATTCTTTGCAGAATTCCCTGGATCTTATTGTTTGTGTTGAATTTTGCCAGTGATTTATCAGTATGGTGCTTCTCATGCAATTCCTATCTAGATGTTCAGGCAATTTGGCAGCTTCGCCCTGCTTATGAAATTGCCCATCTCTTGAAATTTGGACAACGCCCTGCTTTTCGGTCCATAGAGCCCCCTGACACAAAAAGTCAGGTCTCCACTTCTAGTTCTTAATATTTCATTATGTGAATTTGCTACTTCTTCTGAGCTGAAAATAAGATATGTTTATATGGATAAATGTTCTCTTGCCTGGTTATGACTTTTTATGTCTTAATATCTAGTATAATCATCTGTTTCATTTTATTTAGGTGAAATTTACACAAAGCTTATTCTAATTAGTAGCGTTGAGTTCTTGTGCTTGTAGTGGTTCGTTTTCTTTTATTGAGTAAATATGAAAAATTATAATCCAATCTTGAACCAATTCTGAAATCCATGTAGGTGTGTAGCTAGAAAATTAATTCATAAACCAAATAGTGTACTCAATCTATGATTAAAGCATACTCAAAGCTAGTTCAGCCAATAGACATATCAAAATTGGAAATGAACTGGATCCTTACACGGATATGGCTCCCCATATAGAAGAATTTTGATGCAATGGTGCATAGTGCTGGAGATTGTAGAAAACTATTACCTGAACCTGTCCTCTTTTTATTGTCTAATCTCTCCCCTTGTATGGTGAAGAGAAAGACTTTCGCTGTACCTTTCAAGCTTACTATTACTAAGTAATTTAAATGCTAAACTCTTCCGAGTGAACCTAAAGATCTTTTCACCATGAAATCAGCCATAGAATTCCGTTTGAATAGCCAAAAACAATAATATCTTTTCTTTTATGGTTAAGGTAGGTTATTTAAATTATAACTAGTACTAGTTGTTGCCTGTGCATCAGTTAAATTAATACTCTTGTATGTAAATTAAAATTTTGGGGAAAGAGAGAAGACGCGAAATAAGATTTTTTGAAAAGAGAGAATAAAGTCAACGACAAGGAATAGAGATTCTCAAGATGTGGAGAATAGTGGATTAAGATGAGATTGTGAAAATAAAGATAATTATTTATTAAATTTTAGAGCTCTTAGAATTTGCCAAGTGGCAAAAATATGCAAATAGAGATATTTGCTTTATTAGTATAGTATTGATTCTAGTGCATGCGATATGTGCATGACATGAAACTAGGGGGAGTGTTATAGTCTAGTTATCAACGGAACGACCATTTTGTTAACTTTTTGGATTTTTTCAAGTTTGAGGATGTTTTCTTTGATTTCCAATTGTTAGGGTATTTTCCTTTTCGCCGAATATTAGTTCAGTTTTTGAATTCAAAAACTGAAACTCACCCTAAGGGGACTTTAAAAAAAATATATTATAGATTGTATCATTGTATCATGTATTTAATCTAAAGGTGAACTAAACCCACCGCGGGTAATCTGGATGGTTGGGAGGTTTCAATATGACTCCCACGGTCTTAGGTTTGATTCTGTGCTGAGTTATTTAAAAAAAAAGTCTGAAGGTGAACCACAAAATGAGTTTACTTTAGATGATATCATATATACGTTTTCCCTTTTATTGATATTTATGGATTTAAATCTCTTACGCATTATGGGAGAGAATATTTTTGAAAAAATATGGAGGATTTTAATGTTAAAACTTCGTTATTTAGCAAATTCAGTTTGGTAGCGTGGAGCTTTTTATGTTAATAAGGTGACCTGGAGGTTGCTATCGGTTAATTAGGTTCATTCTGATACTATATAGTACGAGGATAAATTATAACATACATGCTCGCTGTTATGTGAAGCGTCCTTATGAACAATGGTCAATGATGCAATCGAGTACGCTCGAAAATGCCACACGTGTCAAATTCACGCAAACTATATGCATCAGCCTCGAGAGCAGTTGCATCATTCGGCTACATCCTGACCGTTTGAAACGTGGGGAATGGACATAGTGGGTTCTATTTTTCCTCTGTTGATCAAAGGCGATCAGTTTATTCTAGCGATCACTGATTACTTCTCTAAGTGGGCTGAGGCAATCTCGCTAAAAGAAGTGAAGACGAGCAACGTCGTCAAGTTTATCAAACACCACGTCGTCTACCGACACGGTGTCCCAAGACGGATTATGCATAACAACGGTCCTCAATTCATCAGCAATTCCTTCATCAGGTTTTGTGAGAAATTCAAGATTCAAGAAGTCTCGTCAATGGCCTACAGCCCCGCTGCAAATGGATTAGCGGAGGCATTTAACAAAACGATCATCAAAATTTTGTCAAAGGTTGTGAAGACTAATAAGCGAGGCTGGGATGATAAACTCAGAGAAGCACTCTGGGCATATCGCACCACCGTACGTACGCCAACTGGAGCGATCCCGTACTCTTTGGTCTACGAATGTGAAGCAGTTCTTCCACTGGAGATCCAGATTCCGTCACTTAGCATCGCCCTTGCAATGGAGATGACGATCGAAAAACAAAATCAGAAACGTCTCAAGGAGCTCGAGATGTTGGATGAAAAGTACCTGGAGGCTCAACAACGCATTGAGTTCTACGAAGGAAGAATGTCGAGAGCCTTCAGTAAGAAGGAGAGACAGAGGAGTTTCAAGGAAGGAGATCTGGTCCTCGCTGCTCGCCGACTGATAATCCTTAACTCCAAAAAGAAAGGTAAATTCGAACCCAAATGGGAAGGCCCGTTTGTAATAGAGACGGTCTATTCTAACGGTGCATATCACCTAATTACCCAAAATGGTAACCAGCAATTAATGCCGATAAATGGGAAGTTCTTGAAAAAATACTACCCTTAGTGTCTTCAGGATAACCCGTTTCAACAGTAAGTTCCTCGTGGGATATTTCACCCACTTTCCTCGAGGATAACCCTGAATTTATCCTCTATTATAAGTTCTCTCACCGATCAAATTCATTGATGGTGGGTCTACAAATCTTTCGGTCCAAATACTAAAATTCCCCTCTTGATTCCTTCCATGAACAAGAGGTCCACTAAGATTTCTTTCACGCTGGAGATAGAATATAAAATTCTTCCTCTTCAAGCGTAACTTCCCCTTCATGGTAAACGGAAGGGCACTATTCTTTCATTTTCCAGGCCATGCCGACTGAAGGTATAGGTCTGGATTAGATTTTCAGATCAGGTCGTTCGACTGAAGGTCGCTTGAATCATTTCGATTCTCTGAGTGTAAACCCCACTTTTAGTTTCAACCCTTTTCTAGGTAGCGCCGATTGAAGGTACGCGCCGGAACTTTCATCCTAGGTAGCGCCGACTGAAGCTATGCGCTAAGATTTTCAGACCAGGTTGTCCGACTGAAGGTCACCTGAATCTTTCCGATTCTCAGAGTGGAGATCCCACTCTTAGTTCCATCGTCATCCTAGGTAGCGCCGACTAAAGGTATGCATCAGGATTTTCAGATCAGGTTGTCCGACTGAAGGTCACCTAAATCTTTCCGGTTTTCGGAGTAGAGATCCCGCTCTTAGTTCCATTTTTATCCTAGGTAGCGCCAACTGATGGTATGCGCTGAGATTTTCAGACCAGGTTGTCTGTCTGAAGGTTGCCTGAGTCTTTTCAGTTCTCGGAGTGGAGATCCCATTCTTAGTTCCATCCCTTTCTTAGGTAGCGCCGACTGAAGGTATGTGCTGAGATTTTCAGACCAGGTCGTCTGACTGAAGTTTGCTTGAGTCTTTCTAGTTCTGGAGTGGAAACCCCACTCTTGGTTCCATCTTTTCTAGGTAGCGCCGACTGAAGGTACGCGCCGGAGCTTTCATCCTAGGTAGCGCTGACTGAAGGTATGTGCCGGGATTTCCGGGTCAGGTTGTCCGACTGAAGGTCGCCTGAATCCTCTCGACCCTCAGGGCAGGGTTCCTGCTCTTGGTTTCATTCATTCGCCATGAGAAATAGAATATAAAATTCTTCCTCTCTCACCAATTTTATTAATAAAAAACTCCTTAATCCAAGATTCTTCTTGGGGAATTTGATCTCGAATACTAAGCAGGGATAGGTCGACGCCTCACACGTATCGCCAGGTTAGTCTTCTTGTGAAAAAGACGAAGTCTACATATTCAATATCGTAGCATATCGTAGCATAAAGTCTAAGAGAGTTTCATTCTCTTAGCACAACGTCACGTGCGGAGCGGGTTTAAATAATCCGCACGCTAGCCCGATTCAAATGGTAGTCGGTAAAGGCACACCAAATTCATTGTGGGCTAGGGGTTCGCCAATAACCCCAAAGTTGATGCCTAACACGCGTTGCCAGTTTAGTCTTCTTCTAATTGAAGAAGGCACCAGAGTTCGATTCTGGGGAATTTTATCCCAAAGCCTAAGAAGGGATAAAGTCAACGCCTCATACGCATTTCCAGTTAATTGTTAACCGTAAAAAGAATAAAACTGACATATTCGAAAGTGTGGCGGGTCATCATTAATGACACCAAAATCTGCGCTTTACCCGCATGGGGAATTTTATTCCGAATCCTAAGAAGGAATAAGTCAACGTTTCACACACGTTGCCGGTTTTAGTCGTTTTCTGATTAAAAAAGGGGCATCAAGGTTCATCTTGGGGAATGTTATCCTGAATCCTTAGAGGGGATAGAGCTAATGTCTCGCACGCGTTGCCGGTTTAGTCTTTTACCGATGGAAGAAAGACATTAGAACACCAGTCTAGGGAATGTTATCCTGAATTCTAAGAAGGGATTAAGCCGACTCCTTACACGCGTTGCCACCGAGTTAGTCTTCCCATAAAAAAAGACGAAGTCTATGTATTCAATATCATAGCACCAAGTCTAAGAGAGTTTCATTCTCTTGGCACAACGTTACGTGCAGAACGGGTTCAGATAATCCGCACGCTAGCCCAGTTCAAACGGTAATCAGTAAAGGCCAATCAAATCTATTGATGGCTGAGGGTTTGCCAAAAATCCTATGAGTGTTGTGGTTGATTATTTCAAATGAAATAAGAAATCATAATAAGCAGTAAAAAGGACGATAATTTATTCAATCAAAAAGAGCCAAGTATTTCAAAACTACAGCAAGATCAGACATCAAGTTTGTGACAATGTGAAGTTAGCTCGGACTTCATCAAGTTCTTTCTCGAAGGACTCAGCCCATTTGCAGCAAATTAAGGTGCTCAAGACAAGGAGGAAATAAACAAATAGAGAACCTTATTCATCAAAAGATTTTGGGGCAATACATTAGAACAAAGTTATGATAACACGTTCAAGCAGAAGAAACAAAATGTCTCAAGATTGAGGCGAAGCTTTAGGTTTGTTCGGCACAGTCTAACACCGTGAACGATTTGAGTTCAGCCTGGAGATCAGCTAACTGCTTCACCTAGTTTGCCTGGACCTAAGCCTTCACCTCCCTCTCGAGTCTCTCTTCAGAAAGCCTAGCAACAGAAGCCTCCTCTTCACGCTGTAAAGCCTAGCAACAGAAGCCTCCTCTTCACGCTGCAGTGCATGAAGGGTTTGCATCATTTTCGAGAAGGCGCGATAGATGTCAGTGCTCTTGCGCTTGAGGTCCTCCAGGGTTGACCACCTCTTGGAAGGATGAGCGCTCGTCCGGGCAGCAGTAGAAGTGTAGGTGTCCATCGCACGTTGCAAAAGATGTTGCCGCTCACGCAGATTCGTGGCAATCGCCTCTTGCTCCAGTATGCCTTGTGCTCGAGCTCCGTGTTCTCGCATTATCTTGACTCGAGCTTCGCCTATGAGGCGCCACACCTCGTTGCATGGTTCGAAGAAGGCCAGCGTTTCCGCCCAGAGCGTGAGATCCTCCCAGTGAACAAGCTTTCGGTCACAGCGCAAGGCTAGCTGAGTACCTCCCACACGCCGAACCTCCCCCAAGCAGCTTACTAAGAATGGGTAGAAGTCCACATAGAACCCCCACCAAACACCAATAATGGAGATCACCTGTTTCAAAGCATCCTCCAACCGCTGAAGGATGCCCCTCACAGTACTAGAGACAGGGTCAGCAAATCCCTGATCGGAACAATCACGGCAAGAGGTTGAATCTGAGGAAGGGACCTATCGTAGTCAACAGGCAAGTTCCATCTGTAACCCCCGATGCTAGCCGAATCAGGGAAACCAGGCTTGCACTGAGATTGAGGAATGGGCAACCAGACAGATGTGGGTTTAGTTCTATCCTCCTCCTCATCGTCAATGAAGACTGTCTCCGGATCCTTGATCGAATCGCCGAACAAGTAGTCTGTCTTTCTCAGAGGCTGATTAGAACTTGTGTTCCTCACAAGTGGCGCGTCAGTCATCAGTAATCTCAGTACATGAGGGCTCCCCTCAACTACCACCTGGGTCACCTCCACTGGTGTATCCGGTGCGAACTGAGACAAAATAAAGATGGCGGGGTCATCACATGTGGAATAGTCCTCACCACGGCGCCTGTCAACCGCATGAGAAGGAAATGCTCCAGAGAGGTACTCGACTGAAATAAAAAAATTAGGAGGGGTCAAATTCAGATACAAAGAATGTATGAGGCGCTGAACTCATCTTGCAAACCCGTGAGATAGAGTCACGACTTCATAACGGGAGAACCGATTCTGAAATACCTTAACGGCTCGTAATACAATATACCCAGTCACATAAAGTAACGGGGTATCTTATCCTGTCGATCGTGGTACATCACAGAATCGCTCCCGTCAATGGCTGAAATATAAATGTCGATCCTTACCAAGGAGGAATTAAGGCTCTTCCCAATCGCCTCACCAAGGAGAACGAGGCAGGGATGCAATATGCAAATGCAAACTGGGAGCGTGTAAAAGGATGTGAAAAGCTCATCGGCAAACGACGGGAGCACGCCCTCACGTGAAGGGGTAGACGGCTGGCTCCTCGGAGCGCGTGATCTTCCCGACGACATGTTAACCTACACAAAACCAAACGCATCAGATGTAGGTAAATAGATAAAAATAAAACAAATAAATAAATAAATAAAAAGGGGTGCGTACTGTTGTCTCGGCTAAGGCCGAGACCCCGTCTCAGCCATGGCCAAGACCTGCAGTCTCGGTCGAGGCCGAGACTGATTCTCGGCTATGGCCGAGACTAAGAAAGAAAAAAAAGAAAGAAAGAAAGAGAAAAAAAAAGAAAAAAAGAAAGAGAGAAAAGGAAAAAAAGAGAAAAGAAAAAGAAGAGAGAAAGAGAAGAAGAACTAAACCCTCGTTTTCTTTTTCATGTAAACCCTAATGTATACCCTTGTAAACATATATCGTAATTCAAGAAAGATGAGATGACATGAGGCGAGAAGAAGACAAGAAAAAAAAAGTAAGGGGGCCAGCCTATATCAGAGAAAAGAGAGGGGAGGGGTATTTATAACAGTCCCTAATGGGCCCAAACCAGTTCCAGTTAGGACTCTAATCAGTCCCTAATTTAGAGTCCTAATTGGAGCTCTATCCAGATGCCAAAACAGTGCCAAATTGGCTCGTTAATTGGCTCCTCCTCTCCCCCACACATCTGAAGGATCCTAGACAATTTTTTAGTAAAGATATTACTACATGAGGGCCCCTTCACGTCCAGTTCAGTTGATACAAGCTCCAGAGATACTCCAATAAGGTATACGAGTCTAAACTGTTTCCTATTTTGTCGAGAAGTTCCTGGAGGATATTTCCATATAAGAAATATTCTTAGGGATAACTTGATGAACACCAATGAAGCGTGAAAATTATATCGACGCCGGTCAATGCGTCGCCAGCGAGGAACTCGCCGATACTCCAAAAAGGTACATGAGTATAAACTGTTTCCTATTTTGACTGAGAAGTTCCTGGAGATTATTTTCACAAAATTTTCCTAAGGATAACTCACTGAAAACTCTAGTAAAATGCACGAGTATAAACTGTGTTGACGCCCGGCAACACGTCGCCGCTAGAGGATTCGCTGATCAACGGTTCGAATTCAAGAAAAATTTGGACGCCAATCAACGCATCGCATTCGCCAATTGAAGGCTAAAACTCCACATATTTTGACGCCAATCAATGTGTCGCAGTGAAGAATTTCCCGATTAATGGAGGAGTCTCGTAAAAAGTTAGATGGTCAATTGAACAACAACTCACCGACATGAGTCAGCAGCAAATGAACTCAATCAGCTGCAATTCAAGATTCCGACATGGTCAGGCAATAAATGTAGCACTGTGATACCATCAGCTATCCTACAAAGAACTGGAGAATCTGAAAGAATTGGAGGAATCAAATACTGAAGCTAATCTCGAAAGAAATTCATCTATCGACTTCAGGTCAAGATCTCGACAACGGTCAGACAAAAAATACAGTACTGTCATGCCTTCAGCTATCCTACAAAGAATTGGAGAATCTGAAAGGATTGAAAGATCGAACATTGAAGCCATTCATAGGTCCTGTCACACTGATTGAAGGTTGGGGCCTATCATATCCACAGTATCCCAGGCTCGTCAAAAATCGAGGCTAAGACACTTTGGAGAGGGTATCTGTAGGTGTTGAAAATCGCTTATTAGTACCCGAACGAGACTCGTGACGGTGGATTGACAACCGACGACCCATCTAATGATGCGACCAAGAACTGCTGATGACGTAACTGCGCCGCAAAATACATAAAACGAGTCGACGAACTCATGAGGTGAGTCGGCAAGGCGTACAAGTCAACAAAGTAACGTATCGTGGAATAAATCCAACGATGAAGTTTCAGATTAGCGAGATTCTACAAGGCGAGTCGACCAGACTCAGATGTCGACGAGACAGAATCAACCGGACTTAACCCGTCGATGGGATTGGACCGAGGCCAAACTACACCGAAAACAACACTGGAAAACCCCAGAACGAGGCCAAACAGCGTCTCGGCCAAGGCCGAGACACCAAGTGTCTCCAGCCACAAAACCCCCTCCTTCTCCTATAAATAGAGAGGGAGGGTCTCAGTTGGAAAAGGTTGGAAATTTTGCAGCTTAAAGCGAGATCTACGCAAGCTTTTGCACAGATCCGTGTCCGCAAGATCAAAAGACTAGATCCAGATCTCGTGCAAGCGAAGAACTCCTTTCGAGTCAGATCTACGCGACGAGGAAGAGAATCAAGGCCAGATCTACGTCGATCCATGTCAGTTCTACGGCTCTACCCTCTAGATTAAGCTTCGTCTTAATCTTAGGGTCTAGCGCGTGACTTCGCTTGGTCGATTTCACCCACTCCGGCGATCATCTCCTTCGTAAGTTGATCCCCGTCAATATTTTATTTCCTTCGTGAAATAAATATCTCAAATCTGTAGATCCAGCATCTAGATCAGATACGTGGTGGTCCACAGACACAAAAAGTCCCAGCACAGGCAAAGACACCAACGCAAGCGAGGATCTGATAAATGGATCCCGCGTTTGTTTATTAAGGGTCAAAAGTTATAATCTTTTTGTTAATTTTTTATTGTAAGCCTTATAAAAAGGCGATCTTTTCTATTGAATTCGTTTGTAATCCCATAAAGGTGTAATGAGTTCAGCAATGAAAATCAATCCAACAACTTTCCCCACGAACA
>JBAKGM010000139.1:29647689-29666435 GCA_037177215.1 Asparagus racemosus
TCACGTGTGATTAGGATTAGAATAAATCATTAAATACAATTTAAAAATTAGAATTTGATTAGGATTAGGATAATTAGAATTTGATTAGACTAATTAGGATAGATTATATAGAATTAAAATGTAATACGTAAAAGGGTTAAGAGTATTTTTGTCTACTGAAAGATTTTCCCGAACTCGTGTTTTTAAAGAGAGTATGATGATATGATATGATACAGAATATTTAAGTTAATTAAACTTTGTAGTTATTTTCATGCTAAAACCACGGTATTGCACAGGTAAATTTTGCAGGTTAACCCTCAAATTTAATTTGTATGTATGGATGTTAGCTTTCTTAAGGGACCCCGAACCCGACCCGTTCCCGCCTGTTAACTTGGGGGTGCAAAATAAAAAACACGTATGTATGCCCCGCTACAAACACGTGTAACGTCTGCTCCCTCATTTTATTTGCCAATCAATTGAAAGTTCGGCCATCTCCCCGAATTAAGTAAAACCCCTATAAAAACTCTGCCCTCTCGATCGAGCTCCTTCACTCAACGGCTATGGCGATTCTTGGGCGATCTCTTCTCCGACTTCACCAAAGCCTAACACTAGGTCGATCCACATCTCAACTGATCATTTTAAGGTCTTCTTTTTCTACCCCTCTCTCGCTCACTTGATTGCTAGGGTTTCATATTATTTCATGTCTTTTTTTAAAAAAATCTTGCAGGTCTCAAGTTGGATCAGTTTCTCGATGTTATTCTGATTTCAGATCGATTGAAGTCGATCTCTCGAACGAAGAAAGCAAGCGGCGGCTGCATAACAGGTTTCCTTTAAAGATTGTTCTTTTTCTTTTTAAGGTTAATTTTGAGAAAAATCCCCCTGATCTTTGGGTGATTTGCACAAAGTGGTCAAGAAATTTAAAAATTAGAATTTTACAAAATAGTTCCATTGGACTTTGGATAAAGTTCCATTATTGGGTTTGTTGGGAAAGAGAGAATATAGAAAAACCAGAAAAAAACTATTAGGGAGGGAATTTTGTTTTACGGTTTCTAAAATCAATGGAATTTCAGAAAACTTTTCAAAAGTTTCTGTTAAATTCCTCAAAGTTTATGACAGGTTTCTCTAAATAATAAATTCAATGGCCTTTACGTGTGTATCACCCAAAGTTCAGGCGTGTACCCTTTCTTAACCGAATTATGAGATTGGTGATGTTTAGAGTTAAAATGTTGGTGTTTTTCTTTTTGTAGGTTATTGTATAGGAGTAGGCAGAGAGGATATCTTGAGCTGGATCTGGTTTTAGGAAATTGGGTGGAGGAGAATATCAAAACAATGGATGAACCCAAAATTAAAGCGCTTGTAGATGTTCTCGACTTGGTAATTTGTGAATCTTGTTTTATTAGTATTTTGTTTTTTATTTTTAGTTTTATTGTTGTTGGGGTTTTAGATTTTTTTAAGGTTCTTAGTTGCAAACGAATTTTCTGTTGTTTTAAACAATATTAGTTTAATGTAACTGGGACATGGCTTTCCACTAATCTTTGTTGCTACTTCATGGACATTTTAGGATATGAGTTGATTATTTTGTAAAACTGAACATATCATAATATCTCTTCATAGTATTATAAGATGTTAATAATTAGAAATCTATAAAGTCTACTAATGCAATATCTTGGTGTGTAGGTTAGGAAGAGTATTAGCCTAGATTATATTTATTTATACTTTTCTACTTTAACGTTTATAGAGATCTCTATGCGTGAAATCAAATAAATCCTTAACTAGATGAGAATGTAGGAGATCATGGGTCACTAAATAATAAACTTAGCTAATTTTAAAATAAATCTATTGAATTACAATCTCAATTAAATTAGGACTATTTCGTATTTTCAATAATTATTATATTTGTCCAAAGATCCAAGAGGAAAGAGTAAAAATATAAAATATGAAAGCCATCGTTTGGGGGGTTGGGGGAGGGGGTTGAGGAAGGGAGCGAAATGTTGGTTCATTGTTTTAAATATCATTGATATAACCCAATATATCACCCGATATATCCTTTTATAAGGCTCGCCTCAAAGCAATATGGTCTGAATATACTTTATGGATTTTTGGCAATTTTTGGGTGATATATCCCCAACATGGTTGATATATCAACTGATATGTTAGTCGATATATCCTTTTATATGGCTTGCCGCAAAACAATATAGTTGTGCAAAATTTTTTTATGGTTTTAAGCAAAAATTCCACCCTTGTGGAGTTTTTTAAGCAAAATACGAGTATGCTCATTTCTTCCCTAAGTTTCTATAATTGGTTAGTGATTCTAAAGATATATTTTCTACATGTTTATATGCTTAGATATTATGAAGTATGTTTGGATTACATTTTTAGGATAATTATTTATATATGCACATCATTCGATATGACACTGATATTTATTATATATCCTTGATATTTCTTTGATTTCCACAATCCGATATGGATTTTGGCCATCCAATTTTGTAGATATCCGATATTTAGAACTTTTTTTAAGTACTTGAACTTCAAGCACAACATTGCTTAGCAATAAGAAACTAGATTAAAGATGATATAAACTATAAAGACACATACCACTAAGGTTTAAATGAGCACAACGAACATTTTTTTCAAGCCCTTGAAATTCAAGCAGCACATTGAATAGCAATAAGAACATTTAGATTAAAGATGATATAAACACACTTTTCACTATGGTTTAATTGAGCACAACAAAAAAGATGGAACCAAAAACATGCATACACATAGACACACACCCACACCTACCCACCCACGCACGCACGCGGTCGCGCACACACATTTATATAACTGTATTAATCTAAGTTGCATAGCAATAGGTACGGGTTCAAGACACGACAAATTTGTGAAATGCAAGGTACAGGGACACTACACATGTATATGTCAAAATTAATAATTTACATGAGATTATTATTATTATTTAATTCATGTGCTATTTGAATTTAATTTCTTGTTATATTTTAAGTTTCTTTTATTATGTTAATTATTATAAATTGGAAATTGCTCATTTTTAACTAGACACTATAAACACTCTTTTCAATCATAGTTTTTAACTTGGATACAAGCTAAAACAATCGGACCCATGTCTTAACGGATTTCAAAAAATGGACTTGAAGTGTAGGATATATGTCCAAGAAGTGTATGAAAAGTATTTAAAATTAAAACATATATCGTATAATTTAGTACATGTCTGGGTAAATGTATGCATATGTCCAAGGAGTGTCCATGAAGTTTGGGTACGAATAAGTGTCGGGTACGTGTCGGATATGAGTACGGCTTCGTGATCGTAGTACCCAGCTAACATGAGTACTAATTATTGATATCTCTTCTTCAACACTAAAAGTTCCGACTAGATGCCACATGTTGAGATTAATAGTTGGAAAAGGAAAAAGTACGGGTTATTTGGAAGTCTGAGTGTACAGGAGCCCTCATCCATGAAGAGCTTAGAATTGATTCTTTGAGAGTCTAGAAGCATGTTATTTATTAAAAAAAAAAGCAATCTGCTTCTTTTCCATCAGTACCATCACAATCTCGATATATATTAGTCCTCTCATCAGTCCTCTCCAATGAGGGACAAGTTCATTCTCACTTCATGTGCCATATGCGCTTAGGATTCAGTAAGACACTACCATTAATTTAGGATGGATTTAATAGGAGTATGAACCTTAAAAAGCTACACTAGGAAAGGAAAAGAAGATTGGTAAATTAGTAGGTTTTGAATTAAGCCTTATAGCTTACTTTGATCCAACAAGATATTTAAAATGAATGTCAAATATATTAATATTAAAGGTCTAGGGAGTTTTCCAAATTAGGGGGTAGGGCATCATCCTCGAACAATCGTGAGTTCACGTCGAGACAAGCTGAGATGAGGTGAACTCGTAGAAGGTGAGGATGGGGATAATTGCACGGTCACTTGGGGCGGGGTTTGTTGTGGGGGTGGGGGAGGGGAGGGGGCTTGCGGTTGTTAGGGTTTGAAGAGGGGTGCAGAGGCTGGGTTTAAGGGTGGCCATTTTGAGGAGCAGGGGTGATGGATTTTGTTTTTTTAAAGAAGAAATCACTTGGGGTTAGGGTTTGTTAGAGACAATGCTTTTTTGATATCATGATGATTTAAATCGACTCAATCCCAGAGAGGGGTAGTCAAATTTTATTCAAAAGAAAATAAATAGACTACATTTACATAATTTTTTAGGGTTAATTGTGAGCATGCCCCTGTTGTATCACTCAATTGCAAAGAGACGCTCTGTAGTTCTTATTGTTGCAAATAAACCCCCTGTAGTTCTACACGTTGCAAATGATTTATAGTTTTAGCCCAAGGGCGAATACATCCTTTTAGTGAACTTTTTGGACTCTTTTAAAAGGAAAAAAAGCAATTAGATGTTGATTGACATCAATAGAACTATAAGGGGTCTATCTGCTGCCTCAAATATTTTAACGATTTTAAGAGTAAAAAAATCACTCAAGTGGTCTATTCACAGCAGGTAGAACTATAGGGGGTCTATTCACAACAAATAGAACTACAAGGGGTTTCTTTGCAATTGGGTCACATTACAGGGTTAACCCAAAATTTTTTAATGTGGTTTAAACTCTGTTTAATTGTTTGTAATATACTAGCCACTATAATAGTGTTCATATTTGCATGTTAGTTGCGTAACATCCCTCACAAATCCGAGCCACTCAAGAAACTACAACATATATTATATTATTTAAATACTAGTATGTAACACGTGCTTTGCACGTAATGCATATTAAGTAACGATATGAGACTAAACATTTGAAGGGCAATTTATTGATATTTATATTAGTAACGATATTAGTTTTTCTCTCTACAAATTTGCATATTTGTATAACTGATAAATTGATGTTTTAGGTGAACTCGGTCGTAGATCTATTTGTTTACTCCAAAGAAAAGCAATATAATCTTCTCTTAATAATCACCTGTAAAATTTTATTGACTGTGAGGTATCCCGGTTACTATAATCGAGGGACTGACTCCATTGTAAAAATTCTCACTTCCTCTTTTTCTTTTGATTCTTTTAGTGTTTTCTTTTTTGCATTTGAGCATCCATATATAGTATAATTTTACGCAGCTCTTGAGACCCAAGTGGAATGTTTATGGAAGTAGATTAGTTGTGAAATAATTAGTGCACAATTAATTAAGAGAATTTGATTAGTTAGTGAGAGAAGATACATGAATGCTTTAATTATGGGTTCATTTCTCACTACTATTCATATTAAAGGCATTATAAGTAGGTTTAGAAGGACAGATGTTATAAATTATTTTGATAGTAGGATGTAATTATTATATTGCAATAGTTTTTATGAAAAAAATATTAAGACATCCAAACTAAACTAAAAACCCAGAAGTACAACAAAAGAATGTGGATAAACGCTGCTCCTTATCAGGCTGCAGAATATTGTGTAAAAACGGTGGTGGGTCCTCGAGCCATAGCACAAAATCATCAATTTTCTTAGCTCTTCGGACCAACACATGAGCCGTTACATTCCTCATTTGACGAACTACCTAAAAACCCCATTCCTCGAGTCATGTACAACATCGATAAATATCATCCACAAAGTGTCTAAAAATCAAGTGTTGCTTCGCTCCATTTTAGATATCTCTAATAACAACCTCTACATCTTCTTTGAAAATTATCTTACCACATCCAGTGTCAAGAGCAAATATAATAGGTTCCCACACCGCTTGAAATTTCGCATGCTCAAAATTACTTTGTATCCAAATATCATGACAATTATATTGCAATAGTTAATAAAATATTTTATGATAGTTTTATATGCTATTTCTAGACTATGTACACTAAGAGGTTAACATTTATATTAGTATTCCGCTCCACGAATTTTTTATATGTCAGATACACATATTAATATATTATACTATTAGATTAGATGTTAGATTTTCAATTAAATATTAAATTATCTTAAATTACAATATAATTTATAAATATAAGTTATGATATTATTATCTTAAATATTAAAATTGTATATTTATTGTATAACACATAATACCTAAAGTAAAATATTTATCTTATTTAACATAAGACTAACGTGGTTAAAATTTATGATATATATTAGTTCTTATTATTGCAAGAATAATTATAGTGTAATAAATAGAATGAATTGAATAAATTTCAAGGCATTATTGGAAATTATAAAACTTTAGAAGGGTAAAAGAGGCAGTCAAAAGTTATAACACTCCAATCCTCTTTTATAAATAGTAGAGATTACTTTTAGCAATAAATTTTTAAGTTGAAATTAAAGCATATACATTTATAGTAACATTTGCTTAGTAGACATAAATAATGTTAATAATTGACATGTTACCTATGGTTTTATCATGTAATTTTTGTAGAAAAGTAAGAAATATTTTTAGGTATATGACATTAAATATGCACCTAAAAATTGTGTACCCTTGAATCATTGGACTTTGGAGTCCTTGCGCTGATCAAATGTCTAACATCTCTTTGATACATGTTTAATGGGGTGGACAGGGTCCACTTGAGTTGCTCAAATTATAATGTATATTTGATGGTGATGATGCTGATAAAGAAAAAAGTTAATTAAAGAAAACTTTTTCATGTAAAATTTTGTCGAAGTTTTTCTTTCCAACAAAACTTTAAAATACCCTGCTTAATTTTAGTTGGAGCTGGCATCTATTATGTATGCTAGTAAGAATCCTCTCTCTATAATCTATTTGCTCCCTCGTAATTCTAAGGAATCTATAAGAAAAGTGATGTGATGATGCTGATAGGGAGAAAGATAATTAAAGAAAACTTTTTCATAGAAAATGTTGAGACGAAACTTTTCTTTCCCACAAAATTTAATATTCTTCATAATTTTAATTGGAGTTAGCATCTCTTATACTAGTAAGAATGCTCTCTATGATCTGTTTGCTCCCTTGTAGTTCTAAGGAATCTATAAGAAAAGTGGATCCGATATCAAAGATTATGTTCAAGTCAAAAATTCTCAACTAAAATTTTACATTTGTCTAGGCGGAAAGTTTGTTGAGAAACATAGAAAGGAATGACTACTGGAACAAGTTTTCAATAAGAAGTTTTCCATTTTTTCATGAAATTCGCAGAGAAAGATAAATAGGAACAAGGTTCTAATCAGAACAGCGTGAATGGTGTAGATTGCTCCAATATATGGGATTGTTCTGATAGAATCTGCACTTGAAAATAGGCCACGTGATAGCTTTTCATTCCATCGAATCCAAAATCAAGGAATTAGACAAGTTTGGAATATTAAAGAACTTTGTATTTGTCCCACTTCGGGGGATAATGTGCGAAATCCCTCAAAGTTCAGGGGCTTTCTGTAAAATAGTTTAACGAGCGTTATCTGCAAAACCCCATACGTTAAGGAGTGTTTTCTGAAATTAAGCCCATAATTAAATTTATCGAGAGAGTAATTTAAGTGTCAAACTAATTCATTTTCTATTTTGCTAACCATCTTTTATCATTCTTAGCATCTGATAGCGTCTTTTTCTCATTACTAAAAAATGTTATTTTGTAAACTTACTTTTTTTCTTTCTTTAAAAAAAAGGGAAATAAAATGCTATTTTTTTTCCTAAAAAAACGAAATAAAATGCCAGTCAAAGATGATGGCATTTAATTGGTGGTTTAGTTTGATTGTCAAGCTCAGGATGCCATTTCGGTTCTCATGGGACAGAGTCAAAGAGTGAAAGCCTTTTGTCCATCAAGCTCGAAGAAGAGGCTTTGGCACTCACACATTTTCTTTAAACTTTGAGCAATTTATGGAAATTGGATTGCATATGACATGTTTGAGAAAATGTCCAAGAGAGAAGATGTTTATATTTTTATGTCTAAGTGTGGAGATGTTTTTATCTTGGGAAAAAGTTGGAAGTGGAAAGGGAAATAATTGATTGTTAACATTAATTTATATTTGTAATTATAGTTGATGATTAAAACCTAAACAATCTCATTTTTTTTTTGGATTCATCTTCATTTCTGTATTAGGACAGCCTCATTTTCATGTTTAAATGGGCAGAACTTAAACTATATGTTAACTTTGCACTTTTTTGTTAATTTTTTTTGTTCGTTATTCTTTTTAGTTGGGTGTTACTCGTTATCGAAGACGCTAACAGCCAACGACCTTTCTTGCAAGCGATGAGACGTTGACATGATGATGATCGTCATGGAGGGTCGAGGCTTGAAATGCAAAGAAGAGGACAAGAGTAATATGACTGTTTAGAGAGATTTGGGAAAGTGAAGAAAATAAACTGAGAATGAGAAGGAGGTTGAAGGCATGAGAGCAATAAGAAGTAATATATTATATTTTATTCGTGACATTTAGCTAGAAAAATGTTACATGCGCATGCTACTTGTTTTGTACACTATTTGTGACATTAACTTATTAAGTGTTACAATTGTTTCTTATTTGTGAGTTTAAGCTATTAGAGCTAAACAACCTAATAAGTGTTATAATTGTTTCTTATTTGTGACCTTAATCATGGAACAAAAATTGTACGACTTAATAGGTTAATATCACAAGTAATGTACAAATGTATTATTTTTTTACTTCATCATGGACCTTATAAATTTCCTTTTCAAAAGCAGATTGTTGAGAAAAAGCACAAAATTTATGATCCAACATACGAGAAATGAGTTGCCTAAAAAAAAGAATGCAATGCTCATTACTCGCGTATCACTTTAACTGCTTATTGAACTCACAATTCATACCCAAGTAATTTATCGAAAGATATAAGAATATCTGCGAACGTGCGAGGCTATTGTGATTTTATGGAAGAAATAGTGGATTCGTGAGTATCAAGTGGTTATTTATGAATTTCATGCGAGATATCTGTATTTTGCATGATAGTTATTCAACATATGTGATAGATTTTAATATCTTATGATACTTATTCATTAACTGTGATATCTAGTCATTTTCTATGACTTTTACTTATTTCTTGTGACACTTACTCATTAACTGTGATATTTAGTTTTTTTTGTGACTTTTAAATATTTTCTGTGACACTTATCCATTGACTGTGATAGTTGCGCATATTATTTAGAAAGAGGATTGTTTTTGCTATCCACAACCACAGTATAAAATAAAATAAAAAGTAATATTTAATTTCTTATTTGTGATGTATAGTTAATAAGCCATATACATCGGTATTCTATTTAAGATTTTTACAGCTAATAAATATTGCATACTTTCTATTTGTGATGTTTAGGTAACAAATGATAATTTATATCTTAGAACCTGTGACAACTTTGACAGCCGTTTACTTGTTGTCGAGAGGATGTTGGCAGAGAAGAACGAAGACAAGGTGACAGTTGAGAGATGGGAGGAGTCATCAGGGGCTCTCATCCACTACCATTGTCATATCACCATACACCAATACCAATTCCACAACCTCATCCACACCCAATCCATTCCCACCATAATCACTCAAAAGTCAAAACCAACAATCGATGCAATAAACTTTGAATGTGTATCTTGATTCGAGTTCATAATATGTGTACAAAGGTACATGTAGGATCGCTGATTTTACACACTAACACACTAGAGGGTGGGTGGATAGTGTTCTATTAAAAATTATGCAAAGTAGATTATAAATTGCGATAAAGATAGTGTCAATCACAGAAAATAATCAACACAAACGCAAAATTTTATACTGGTTCCACTTCCCCGGTGTACATCCAGTCCCCAAGCAAATCCCGCTTGAGATTTCCACTATGATTTTGAAAAACAATTACAAAATTGAAAAGCAAACCTGACCAATTTGCAAGACCATGCAAATTGCACACAATCACTACACCAAGAGATCAACACCTCTCAAAATCCGAGAGAGAACTTTTATGAATCAAGAGCAACAATTCCCATAAGTCTTGATGTATTGTGATGTGTAGCAGTGGCTTAGGAATCTTTTTTAAACTTTAGAAAATGCCCAAGTGATTTGTATGTAGAATTAATCACAAAGACACAAAAATACTTTTTTTCAACTATTTCTCTTTTTCCCTCCTAAGAAATCAAAGCTTATGAATAGATAATGTTATATGTGTTTCTGAACTTTTAACGTATATATCCCTTTGAAAAGACACTTTTTCAATCAAAGAAATGGATATAAACGGCTAAAAAGAGACACAAATTCAAAAACTGAAAAGTCAGAAAACTGTCTATGCAGTCAACTAATAGTCATAGTAGTCGATTATTCTGTAATTTGACAGAAACTGTATTTTAAGTATAAAAGTTTAGTAGTTGACTATAACATGCATAGTAGTCGACTATTATATGATATACAGAATCTTAATATATGTTTAAGTCTTAAGTAGTTGACTACACTGCATATTAGTCGACTATTCTGTGAAATGACAAAAACTTATATTTAGACACAAATCTTTGCTAGTCGACTACTATTCTAATTAGTCGACCATTAAGGGATAAAAATGATCTGAATGCAATATTTAAGACTTGTAAAATAACTATAAACTCTAATGGTTAACATAGGGAATTTTTATTGTTAATCAACACACTAAGTATGTGTTAGTGTGTTCTAAAAGTGTGTGTGTGAGTGATCAAGGCTTGTACAAATTTTCTAAGTAAAGAAGATATAAAACAATTTACATGAATATAAAGCTGATATCTTCAATGCTTTACAAAGCCTTGAACTCATCTTGTACTTGTCCATATGTCTTAATATCTGCGTTGACAAGTTAGAATATATATATAGTGCACATACACACATATACACACATAATATAAATTGTTATCATCAAAACAAGAGAGATATGATATCCAACATTCTCCTCTTTTTTTATGATGACAACCAATTTATATATATGTAAACAAATTTACTTACTCCCCTGCATAAAAGCATGTTAGAGTCTATAATGTAATAATTTTGCACATTTTTCTCCCCCTTTGTCATTGTCAAAAAGAGATAAAACACATGAACACAGTTACTAACACAATACCAAATATACTAGCAATAATAAGAGAAATAACATAGTTTTAAACATACAAAGTCACAAACAAAAGTACTAACACAATTACACACGTCTGAATCCAAAACAACTAAGACATAATACTTTATGATACATCACTAAACTACAGCCACACCACTAAACAAATGAATGCATGTTGTGCTAACTGGAGGGCCCTGGTGGTGGTGGATGTCCCTGAAAGTAGGTATGCTAATGCATGCTCAAGGTATCAAGGTTCTGATCCAGATTGTCAAGCCTTTAGGGTGTCAAGGACAACAATTCTTGTTAGTAGATATTTTCTTCGCTCTATTTATAGGATCTTTTTTGTTGAATTCAAGGGCTTTTTTGTTACATATATATAATATGATTAGCACATATAATAATTATTCATATATGAATGTCTCCAAAATTATCCTAGTTGTTATAAATATCAAAAAGTTCTTGTTCTATTGTCCTGATGAATAATATCAAAAAGGAATGTCCAAAAAATTATCCCCGTTATTCCAAATTATAGCAATAAAAAACCCTCCTCCCCCCAACCCCACACACACAAGGCACAAGGTTTATACTAACTTTGAGAGATGTAATCATGTAAAGATTCCCAAATCAAAATTTAAGCAAACATTCAAATTACAGATTTATAAATCATAACTATAAAGGAATATATTTTATGTTGTGAATTTTAATTCTATTTAAAAAAAATTTAAATTCATTAAAATTGAAAATATCTATATCAAAATATTATCTTAATTAGATAGTTAAATATTTATAAACTACAAAATTTGTAATCAAATAAATATACTTTGATATTTGATAAATATCTTTGAATGTTAAAAAAATTATTCGTGTTTGAATTTGATGAAATTCAGAGGGCATTCGAATTCAAAGAATTTTAAACGTTTACGAATTTGAACATATCAATAGTTGATCTAATTTGTTTTCAATCCTAATTGCAATCATTCCTACAAACCAGTTAGCTCTTGCTTATAAATAAAGCTGGAAATAGAGAATTAGGAAGTTAGCAATATCAAACTACGCTCTTCAAGATCACTCCTCTCTCTCTTCTCCAATTCTTCTTTTTCAGTGGCATGACCTGGCGGTCTCAACTTGTGTCTTAAACCTATCCTGCAACGCTCAAACATCCTCTGACTGCATGTGTTTACATAGTGTCTCTATCTCTTCTGTCCTCAAACAAACTCACAGCATCCTGTTACTTGCATTACGTGGTTGTCTGGTTGACATGGAACAAGGCTGTAATAACAAATGTCATAGTCAAATATGTATTTCTAATGTATGATTAATGACTAGCAACTAGGTAGTTGGGGAGGTAATTGGATCTTCATTTTTCTAGAAAACATGTAGTAGTTTATGCAGCCAATTTGACATCAACAAATATTTTCAAGTCCTTGCATTAGTTAAAAGAAGCAAAAAATTTAGTGTCACGTTATCAAGTTTGTGGATTCCAAATTGGAAAATATAGATCATCTGGCAACCAAAAATAAACAAAATTAGTCAAAGGCATTATGCCAAAATTATTTCTACAACAACATAACTAATTGTTTACGCCACTGTAATTCAGCGAAAAGGCCTTATTTCGAATAAAAAGGACTAGAAGTCAGAATCACAAACATGAGGCCCGTAAAACATCTAATTAAACGCACTGCAGTCACATCGAATATTACCATTTGAACCAGTCTTAACTCCAACCCCGCCCAACTTAGTCATAGCCGAAGCAAACGCAAGTTTACTATGGGTCTTGAGCGAGCATCGGAGAACAGAACCTGGTCAGAGGTGAAGAGGCCCAGCCCACGCTGAAGGTTCTTGAAGTACTGGTTGTCGAGGGACCGAGGGGTGACCGGATCCATGTCCACGACCACCCTGGGATCCACGTTCCTTGGTCATATGCCACGTAAAGTGTGCACGTAGGACCTGTTCAGAGTGGGGTCCACCGTGTAGCGGGGAGGGAGGAAGTGATTGATGCGCTTGCTCACTCTGTTGCAGTGGAAGAAGCCTAGGCTGTGGGCAGCTACAAAAGGGAGGGAAAAGTTTGTTATTAAAAAAAACCGAACACTATTAAAACCCAAAATAATAAAAGTTTCTAAGCTTTCAAGAGCAATGTAGTATGGTTAGAATTTTGAGTTTGATTTATGTTCCGGGATAAACAAGAGATGGGATTGCAAGAAGGATTCGGTGCCTCCAACGCGGCCGGACGCGTGTATAGAGGTTGCTGAGTTAGGTGCTCTGCATGATTAATGCTGTTAATTTTTTTAAAAGATAAACAACTAAAGCTATAAAATTTTAAGTTTTCAAGAGCAATGAAACATGGTTAAGGATTTCAAGTTTGATTTACATCCTTTCTCTCAAGAAAATAGAAGTAACAAGTATTGCTAATGTTACATCCTTTCTCTCAAGAACATAGGGGTAAAATTTGTTCTAAAAGAAGGTGTCTTTTGGAAAAAGGAGAAAAGACAAATTTAACAAGTATTGCTAATGTTATTAACAAAAAGATATATTTTGACTAGATTCTTCTTTCTGCTATTACCAAATTTTCCTTATGAAGTTTGTAGTGAGTAATTTGTGGTACGCATTTATGTCAAAGACTTGCTTATTCGTTTTTCCCCCTCTCCTTATATATTGTAAACCATGCATAATTATATATGAAAATAGATATATCCCCTCCTTCTCTTTAGTTCTTAATGAAGTGGTACCCAATTTGGATTCTATTCAATCTCCCGAACTAATTCAGTTCTATCAAATAACCAACAATAGATATGCTATCACGATAGAAGATATATCAAGATATACATGTCGCGCTATATTCAGATTCTCCAAAAATCTGTACAACTAGACTGCATCCAATACACCAATACTACTGGGTAGATTGCCACGTATTCCGCTCCAAGTGGAAAAGGGGTATACACTAATGCTTCTTACTACTCCAAGAAATGACCTCTTCATTCAATAAGAGAACATAACTTTAGAGATTGACGCTGGCCCATGTAGATTATCGACCCAGTCGACATCTGAATATGTCTATAGGCGAGAGTCTATTTTGTCATAGTATAATACATAAAATGCAGTCTGAATCAAATATCTGAGGATCCTCTTGACTCATCCCAATGAGTCATACCAGAATTGGACCGATGCCTACTCATCAGTCCTACTCAAAGAATGTGTCGATTATTATACGTATACAAGACTATCGACTACACTCTTTGAATGGAATTTTAGAATTAGCTTCTTCTTTACTTTCATGTTGGGACATTGCTCTATACTTAGAGCTTGACTCTCAGTAATTGGATTCTCAATGGTCTCTATGCTGCATCCAGTCAGCAATATGTCATCAATATACGATGACAGATTTCCAACTTCTATCAGCTTAGTATGTAGTTGGGCCTAACTATCCTAATCGATCATCTAGAAACCATTAGGTAGGATCGTTTAACTTGTAGACCTTGTGCTCAAGTCCCTCAGTTACGAAACATATAGATTGACCCACATAGATCACTTTTTCTAGTTCTCCATACATAAAAGTTGTCTCAATATCCATCTGCACTAGTTCAAGATCAATTTGTGCTACAAGAGTTATTATCATACGAATAGAGTCGATTCTCACCATTGGAGAAAATATCTCTTTCGGTAGTCCACCTTACTACTTAGGTGTACTCTTTCACTATCAAGTGTGCCCTGCATCGCTTGAATGTCTCATTTTACTTAACCTTGAAAAGTCATCTGTTTCCAGTGGTCTTGCATTTGGTTGGAAGATTCATCAAATCCAAGACTTGATTTTTCCTCGTAAACCAAGCTCCCCATCCATTGCTATCTTTTCACTCTTTCGATGTAGACCCAGAAATAGCATCCTCACATGGCTTAGGCTCCGCAACAACATAAAGTGCTACAGTGAACACTTCCCCATAGTTCTCTGAATATCATTTGGGTACTAGTCCATGGAACGATCTCTGAGGCAGTTAAGATTCCTTAGGTGGCTACAAGTTATCTAAAAATATCTCGCTTCCACTACCCCCAGCTGGTAGAGAAACCAATTCCTCTTCCATTGTTGGATCCATAATAGTCTCCTTGATCTTATATAAACCCAAATCTTGATATATTTCTTCTTTGTGTAGGAAATCATCTCCAAGGAACTCAAAATACCATAAGTCTCTCGATCACAGCCTCATCATATTGCTCACATGTAAACACAACTCAAAGAGTGTCTAACATAGTGTGTGGAAATACAGTTCAACATTCTAGGGTCCAAAATTCTCATCCAATAAAACATAATGTATGAAAGCAACACTCGTACATGGATGTAGTGGTCCAACACAGGCCCTTGGCCATCCATGACTCATAGGGTATCGACTGTACCGATCTCGAAGGTACAAGACTCAGAATATATGTTACCATAAGTAGTACATCTCCCAAAAACTAAATGGGTAGATTTTCGTAAACCAACATATTTCGAACCATATCTAATAGAGTTAAATTTCTCATTATTGTAATACCATTTTGTAGCAGAATATAGGATATCATCAACTGTATGATTTTACCTTTCTCTTGACATAGTTTCCTAAGCTTTCAAGATAGATACTCTCTCACGATTAGTGTGCAAAGCTCTAATGCTTTTGCTTAACTGATTACTCACCTTGCTAATCGAGTACTTAAAAATTCAAGCACCCAATTAGGAGCGAAATTAGATACACATGATCGTATATAGAGTTTCTTTTTAAACATGAGGAATTAAGGCGCTCCACTTTGTATCTTTTAAATATTGTTCTACATATTAGCATGTACTAATTACAACAAAGGTGCTGCTAACCTTGCTAAATAGCTTCCTAGTGATTTTTTTACCCACGATACCATGCTCGTAGATGAACATATAGCTTAGTACATATACCAAGGAGGCTGCCCTTGGCGAGCCTACACATGTTCTCTAATTTAACTTAGTCTACTATACCATAAATCAGATCCAGTCTTAATTCACGGCATAAGATAAAGTAGAAGATAACCCAATTATTTAGTAATGAGTTACATTCTAAAATCAACTAAGATATCAAGTTGGCGTTTTATAAGCAGAGAAATTATGAAGCAAATCTAAGTTACCCACAAATGGGAAACTAACAAATGAATCACATAAGCCTAACGACCAAAAGAAAGATTTCTCCTCATATTGGGAGCATATAGAATATCCTACAATATATATTTATTCCTTGAACTCAACAAAAACATACATGCATTGGTGCCCAACACGTTTGAGTAGTCCCCATCTATATCTTTTTGCTACAATTAGGAATCTTTCAAAATTCTATGAACCCATCTCTACTATGCAAGAGTGGTTCATGAGTTTCAAGTTTTCTCGGTTATGCGCACTAATGTGCAGAATGATTGGCTTGTCTGTAGCCATGTCAATTGATCTTGCTCTTATTAGTTCAACTTTTCACCGTTTATTGGCTTCTTTTATTTCTGAACCCATTTTGAAAATCTCCTGTTGTACCCACTGTAACTAAACTCTCAGCATTGTGCCTCGAGTATTCAACTTCCAAAGCCTAAGTAGACATTTTAGCCTTGAACACACCCTATTGCTTAGATTCCAACGTTATTTAGATTTGCACATCCCCAGATGTTATCGCATCCGCGACATGAAATAAAATAACAAATGTCTTTTCTAGAGTTATGTAAAGCCCTGATAACCTTCCAGATCTGGAGCTCCTAGCTCGATGTAGTTCCAGCTATCTCATGATCCCTGATCGTAGATGTTATCTTCCGAAGTTGAATTTGATATTCTGCTTAACAATTATCTTATTTAAGTGCAACTTATGAATAAGAATTCAGATTCTCATTAGAGAGATATATTTGAGTTTCCCATTAAGAGCATCCTGGAAGCTCTTTGCATTTGGATTATCCTCGTACTCCTCCATAACATCACTTCCCTTTGTAGTGCACTCAGTGAGCCACTTTGAATGATCTTTTTATTTTTACATCTTGTACTGACCAGCCTCAAAATTTTTAGTCCGAATTGAACCCTGTTCTGACTCGATGTTACTGCCTCAATACTCACCAAAATCTCCTGCTCTCAATAGAAAATGGATCTTCCAACAAAAGTATCTCAAACTAGTTAGTCCTGGGCTGATGTCAGAACAATTGTTTTGGTACCCTGAAAGAAGAATTAATACACTCTAATTATGGATACGTTAAGATTATTGGTATTTACGTGGAGTATTGTTCTTCCCTCAAGAACATTCCATCTCATCAAGCCTTTTATATGGATAACAAAACTATATCCCAAACAAAGAGAAGAAGGCCGAAGGCCCCAACCACAATGTTCAAAGATATAACTTTAAAAATCATTATAAAATTTTTGAAAATGGAATATTAGATTTCTTAGATATAGAGTTGATTGGATAGTTAAATCATAATTTCATCTCTACCCGAAATCTCCTACTTGAAATTATTTGTTTATGAGATCCAGTATGCATCTGAACATGCGGCATGACAAACATAAACAAACAATTTCGCTTTTTAATATTTAATTACCTTATTTTAATCTTGTCAACTTTATTAAGATTTTTCGTCTCTCGTGAAATTGGTACACGCTCTGGGTGCTCCTACTAGAATAGCTACCCATCAAAATCTCCAACATTTTGTTAGGATTTTATAAATAAATTTTTAGTGTATAAAAACAAAATTTCTGAACTTATAAAATCTAAATGCAATTTTATTATAAAATCTAGTGAGGCCCACATTAGAAATGTTTAAACTTTTTGAAGGTAACACAAAATATTTTCTAAAATATCCCCTAAAAGTTTAACGATATTTTACTACTTTTAAAATAACTTTTTGATTTAAAATCTATTTATCTAGAATTTTCAGATTAAATTAAAATCAAAAAATAAAAAATATATATTTACAAATATACCCCTAAGAGTGTGGGTTAGAGGAGAAGGTGGCGACGGCGCTACCACAAGCATCGCTCCGACTTCTGGTAAAGGCTCGCAGCGAGCTCTGGCTACGAAGCTGCCAACGATGGCGACCCATTGCCGCTCTGTCTGCAGGCCTCGCCTGTATGTTTGTTTATGATCCAGGAGGATCCTTCTATTCCAACAAGGTGACTGAAAATGCAGCACCTTGTAAAGACCTATTACAACTAGGTGTATAAGTCCTAGTACAACTAGGAGTATTGAGTCCTATTTCTATTAAGAGTACGAGTCCTTTTGTAATTATGGTTATGTGTTCTCTTGTAATTAGGGCATGTGTCCTATTATGATTAGAAGTCTATGGGACAGTGTTTTAAAAAATGCTCTGGGCATTTGTCTAGGTGGAGGCGGAGCTCAGGACGTCTCAAAACACCCTGATTTTAGAAATTAGGTGCTGGGAGCACCTAAGCACGCGCCCAGAGCTAAGCGGGCCGCTTAAGCGGTTTGCCAAACTTTTCAAAAAAAAGTCATATGGTCCCATTTTATTTCCAGCATAAGATGTTAAAAGCCAAATCCAAGTCCAATTTCAACCCAAACCCAAATCCAATTAACAAAACAATCCATCTAAACCCTAATTCTTACTCCCGACCTGCACCTCTTCGATTTTTTTATTGCAATATTCTCTTAGAAAACCAAAATCGAAACTGATTATCACATTTTAATTACAAATTAATACCCTCATTATCCATTTTATATGAATAAATACCCTGCTTATAACTGTTTTTATCTTAATTTGCAGGTTAATGAAGAAAATGATGAATAAAAGCCCAAATGACTCAACTCTCTAATT
>JBAKGM010000139.1:29673148-29691958 GCA_037177215.1 Asparagus racemosus
TATATATATATAACCATCTACAAAAGAATGGTTAAGGAAGATGAAGAAGAAGGAGAAGATCCTAAAGCTTCTAAGCAAGCTTTAGGACAAGAATCAGAGGATAGTTTAGAGGATGCTATTGAGGAAGAAAATTTTGAATTAGATGTCAGTACAAAGCAAAGTGTGATGGAAGAGAAAACTGTGGTACTAGCAGAAGACAAGCCAAAAAACCACGCAGAAGAAAAGAAAGAAGAAATCAGAGGCTACCAAGATTCCAAATACTCCTACAAGCTCTATTGTTGCTGAAACTTCTGAGTCAATAAGGTGCAAGCTTCAAGCCTCCTAGACTCCTAGATGTTTAGCCAGGTTCAGTGATCTCCCATTCTATCCTTGACTCCCATCCTATCTATCTTGTCCTTTTTTTGTGTGTGTTTGCTTCTAGTCTTAAAAATTTTAAACACTTTTAGTATGGTTTGTATTAACTAATATTTGGTGGCCGTTAGATGTCTAATTGTCCTTGAAATTGTGTGGTTTGCCTTAGTTTATGTATAGTGTTTCTGCTACCTGTGCTTTTACCTCTATTTTTTTAGATCAACTAACCATTAGTTTATGTATAGTGTTTCTGCTGCATGTGTTTTTATCTCTATTTTTTTTGGATCAACTAACCATGCAGATGGTTGTTAGCCCCAAAGTGTTACCTTATTGATTAATGCCAAAGGGGGAGAGAAAGAGATATTTGCTAAGATGTGTTATGTAGGCTATTGTATCTCTTGCAACATCCAAATATTTTTGGGCACAAATGTTTTTGGACTGAAATTGTAAATAGGCCCTTGGTATATGTTCTTGCAGCAGCTTAAAAGTTCTGACACCTTTTATGCAGGACATGAATGGTTGAGCATATGAATTTTATTAATATATCTTGTGGATTTATGCTCTTGAGATATTGTTTGTAGGGTTTATACTGTCGAACATCTTTCTGCAAAACAATTATCTTGAACTTTTTATTGAAAGTTCTATGGCAGATATTCAAGGGAAGCCTTTGATTTATCTGAGCATACTTTGAGAGGGTGATTTTGATCTTTAAATTCTAATATTCCTCATGTATTCATCCAAAAATTTTAAATTTAGCTGTCATTATCAAAAAGGGGGAGATCGTAAGTTTGAGATTTCTAGTTTTGACTAATAAACTAAATTACCATTAATAAATTTGCTAATTATTTCAGATCTTTAGCTAATTGTTTGGATGAATGCATGATTTCAAGCATATGAAAAAATCTATAGAAGTCAAGACTTCAAGCTCACTAAGATCATTCAAGTCAACATCAAGGGAGAAGGCAAGAACACTATAGCAACTTGTGCATTGACAAAGTATAAGAGAAGCCAAATGGAGGTTTAGAAGAACTATAGAATATTTAGCAGAGAGGTTCAAGACTTGGGTAAGCTAGCAGGAAGTCTGAGTCTTAGACTGTGATCAATGTATCTATGCATTGAGTCATGATTATACAGTAGCCTTCTAGCAAATTTGATTTCCTCCATTACCAAAATTTAAATTTCATATTTGAGAGATCGCTTTGGTTCAAGATTCTACAGTTTAAGTTTTATTATCTAATCTCTGCTTAATTGTGAGAGTTGGTGAGAAGCCTCTTGCTTAAAACCCTCTCTCCTATCTATGTCAGTAATCCCTACAGCCTACAGCACCTAAATCAATGTACAAGGCTGTTGACTGTGGCTATTAGAGAGATGGCTTGTGACTGCATTTAATGCTAGTGACTTTACTTTTATAAAATGACAACTGTCCTGATCTGATAGCTGGAAAGTTCTTACCTAATTAGTGTAAATTAGCTGAGTTGACTCGTGTGAGAGAAAGAGAGCAACAATGGTCATTAATGTTATCGTTTGAGCCTGATTTCTCTTTGCCTATATATTTGGCTACCTTGGTTTATTTCTCTTCAAGCAACTAAGCATTCCAAGTTCTATTGTCTTTCTATACATGCTCTTTGATAGTTCCATTGAAAATTCCACTTACAGATCTAAAGCCTTTTTATTCTTCGAGTGAAACTAAATTTGAGTGTTGTGAGATTTCCCTGATGTTACTTTGAGTTTGGAAATATGCTTGTTTGCTTCAACTCTTGCCAGAGATTGTTACCTGTGCATTTCTGTTCTTTATTTACTTATTGCATAGACTTAGAGTTCATTTACACCTGTGCATTTCTGTTCTTTTTAAGTGTAGTAATCTTACATTATCTCAGTTCTCACCTTTGGTGTAGAGAACGTCATATTTCTCACTTTGTATAAGTGTCTTATCATATCAAAGTCTGAGAGTGATGTAGGGTTTAAGTTCAGTGCACAGGTTTGTGTGATTGGCAAGGGAAAGCTCTATCCGCTCTAGGGTTTGAGTGAGATAAAGAGTGAAAGTCCACTATATTGGAGGGCTGTGTATTGGTGAGAATTGTAACCAATTTGACTTCTAGAGGAAGTGCTTGTAGTGGATTGGAAAATCCTAGCTGGGGTGCTAGGTAGTGGATGTACCCACAAAGGGGAACCACTATATATCCTTGTTTACAGTGTATTTATTGTTTTCTATCTCTTTACTTCTTGCTCTGCTATATGTGATATGCCTTTAAGTATCTTGCTAAAGTTTTTATAGACAGTTTACTGTATCTCAGTGCACCTGCTTATATCATTAGTTATATATATGTTCAATAGATCGTTCTTTATATTTGCTATTATACTTGTGTTTATCTATATCATACCTATCTGCATAAACACATCATAACATTCATGTTCATCTGTGTATTTGACACTTAGAGTGAAAGTTTGATTGAACTTTCTATATATTGCATTTACACTTGCTCATTTGTGTGTTCATCTTTCTACTTGAAAGTTCTGACTGAACTTTCCACACGTTGCATTATAGTAACTATACTTACTTGTTTATCTATTCATTTGTGTGTTTTGCACTCCATAGTTTGAAAGTTTCATTGAACTTTCTTCACTGTAGTTCCACAGACTTATCTAGCGATACACATCAGTTTGATCTTAGTCATATCATTGCATTAGTAGTCATAAATTTTTATTGACGCTAGTCACCCCCTCTAAGGTCTTACAACTCAATACAAGTAATGTCTCCAAATGTCTAAAGCAAAAATCACAAGTTCAAGCTCTGGATCATGAGTGGGTTATCTCTTATGGGGCCTCAATTGCTTGGAGGCATAAGCTATTACCCTCTTGTTTAGCATCAGAACATAATCCAGACCTCGGGAACATGCATCACTATAAACCACAAATTTATCCAAACTTGTTGGGATAGTGCAAATGGGAAAGGTCACTAGCCACTTCTTTAGACCCTAAAAATGCTCCTCGCACTTCTCACTGCACACGAACTTAGCATTCTTACGAGTCAAAGTCAAAGTGCTGCTAACTGAGAAAAGCCTTTGACAAATATTCTGCAATACCTGACTAATCTCAAGAAACACCGAATCTTCAGCACCGAGGTGGTACGCATCTAGTTCACAATAGCCTCAACCTTAGCTGGGTCCGTAGATATTCCACCTCTGATAATCACATGCCTTTAAAATATTACCTTCTCCAACTAAATCTCACACTTCATGAACTTAGTATATAATTACCACTCCCTCAATGTTTGCAATATAATTCTCAGATGTTCTTTATGCTCTTGAAAACCATTGGCATAAAATAGGATGTCATTGATGAAAACCATAACAAATTGATCTGTGTATGACTAGAGTTCTCGATTCGTCAAATACGTAAAGGTAGCTATTGCATTAGCTAGTCCAAATGACATCACCAAAAATTCAGAATGGTCATACCGTGTCCTGAATGTAGTCTTCAGTATGTCCTCAGATTTAATCTTTAACTGATGGTACCCTGACCTTAAATCAATCTTTGAAAATATTGAGCACCTTCTAGCCGGTGCTAATATATAAGGGGCTCTAGATTTAGGCGTGATCGCTGGGATCAAATCTATGACAAACTCTATTTCTCGGTCTTGTGGTAATCCTGACAAGTCTTCTAGAAATACATCTGGGTAGTCTCTAATAATAGGTATCTCCTCCAACTTCTTATCGCTCAACTGATCACTCATCATACAAGCCAAATACCCGCTACATCCTTGTCTTAACAGTTTGGCAGCCTTTGTGAAAGAAATTTCGGTTGTAAAAGATCTACTATTCTCTCTTTGAAAGACAAAAATACTTGAGCTGGATTGGATGAGCTTGTTCTAGTGTCCTTAGGATTTGCAATTGGTTGACTTGGAAATTTTCCTTTCTATCTATCATTCATAACGCTAAGTAGTTGTCCTAATTTAGTTTCCATACTAGTTATGGCTTGAGTGTTAGAATTCAATAGTTGGCCTGTTAATTGCATGAAGGAATTAAGAGTATTGGATGATTGAGTCAAAATGTTAGTGGCTTGTGCAAATGCTTTTTTATCATAGCTTTTAGACATTTTCTAAGACACTGAACCGTTTTTCATGATCACAATTAGAAGTTGATGGAATAAAAATGATAGATTGATTCTAAGGAGGCTGATTTTAGTATGAAAGATTGGGTTGTGGTTACGAAAATTGTTGTGAATGGACCCATGTCTCTCAAATCCCTTTCAGGAGCTAGGTTCATCTCTTGGAGTGGTTTGGCGGTTTCCTTGAACCTCCTAGATGACGTTGATTCCACCAGTCAACAATCGGTTGTGTACCCCTCTCGACCGGGTGTCGTCAAGTTTTGTAGGCAGGTCTTTCTTCATGAGGACACCATTTGCCAGCCATCCCTCATGCATTTAAGGGAGGTGATGGTGGATAAGCTCTCCTAATGTCTCAAGCACTTACCTTTGAGCTTTGAAGTATATGGTTTTTGATAGCGGTCGTGGCTGGGAGAGCTTGTGATTGCACCCTTATCGCCTTCGTGTTGCCTCCACACTTGCTCTCTGACGCAAGATAGTGATCTTTTGACCCTCGAGCTACATGTAATGATGGGGGAAGGGAGAATCTCTACCTTCAAACTCCTTCCTAGGTGATTGAGTTCGCCTTTAGCCTCATGATGACATAAGACGTCAACCCCATCTTCCGATGGGGCTTCAGGTCAAATGGTGCCTTGGTGGGCTTCTGGGAGCCCGTTTCCCATCCAAATATGGCTTCATAGTCAAACTCAACATAGAGGGTTTCAACAACGGTCCCTACCATGACATTATTATGTTGCAACACTTGCTTCTCGTTAAAGGAGAAGCCAGTCCCTAGTGAAGTTGTCATTGTTTTCTCACAGAAAGGAATGACTATCAAGCTAATCATCATTTTATTACTTCACCAAAATAAGAAAGAGTTACACTTGTATTCAATTTATAAATGTAGAGATTTTGAGGAGCTATGGTGATAAGAGACGATGAAGCCTCCGTGGACAACTAGAACAAACATTTGCTATTTGTTGAGTTTGGGACTATAAGTTCTTCTAACGAGGTTGCCTGTTGTTGTAATGTATGGGCACGCCCTAGAGAAGGAACCGACAAAAGTAAAGGATTAGGGAAGCCAAGCCTTATGATTGCAAGGCAGTAGTTGAAGTGTGCTATTCCTAGCCAAACTCATAATTTGGGTAGGTGGCACTCACTCTTAATCGTGGAGGAGTTCTTTTAACACACTTGACAACAATGGAAAGACCAAATATGTTCTCTATTTTTTTTCTTATTTATGCCTTTCTTGCTGCGTCTATCTTGTCTTCCTTTCTTGTTGAGAAACTTCATTTTGTAGGCAAAAAGGTGATGACGACCTTTTGTAAGTTGTCATTCTTCGTCTTGTCAGAGCTGCCCTCTTGTATTTAATGCAGCATGGTTTCACCATTTTATTTTGTCGGTCGCGAAGGTAGATGATGGTCATTTGCGGGTGTAGATGTCAAGTAGAAGGGTGGGTGATTAACATATTTTATTACATTTTTATACTCCTATTTCAAATAAAATTTCATGCAAATAAATCATTACTATTGCATTTTTATCTTGTTTTGTAGGGAATCTATAAATTGAGGAGAATGAAGAAAATAAGAGTTAAAATGAACCTTGAGAGAAACCCAACTTAACAAGCCCAAAGATCTCAAGTGAAGGCCAAAAGAAGCCCAAGAAGCCTCAAGAAAAATTGGAGCAAAAAATGACCAAGATGGCTCATCGATGAGATGTTATAACATGTTTCAAGTGAAATTGTACAGCATGATTTTGTTTGATGTGTGAATTAGATAAATTGTTTGTCTTTCAGTTACAAATCTAAGCAATCAAGTTTGAGTCAAATCGGAGTTCTAAAACTCAAATTATAGCAATTTTAGTGAACACCGGTGGTAGAATTGGAAGTATTCTAAAATTTGTGCAGAATTTTCTAGCCTTGCATCGTATGACAAACAATTACTTTTTGGAGCCCAAGTTTAATCCAAGGGTTGATATTGGTTTATGTAATCTATAAGTAGGGGTAAAGAGTGACGGTGGGAGGCGTGAAAGATTTTGTAAATCCTCTTCTAGAGGATAGAAGGGCTACTCTTTTGTGACCTTCCAAATATTGTAAAACTTTAGTATTATAATAAAACTTAAAAAAATTTCTTTTAAATTTCTTTTTCTCATAAAGATCTAAAGAAATTTTGGTCTACAAGAGGAGCTAACCCTTCTCAATGTGAGTTTTTAATTTCTAAAATTTTCTTGCTTAATTAGGATATGGAATTTAGTTTCGGCTTATTTTCTTTAATTCATGCCTTGTTTTGCTTTGTTTCATTTGCATGCTTATTATTTATTTATTTTCTTGCTTAATTAGTTTTAGAGTAGTTTTATTTTCATGCTTCAAAAGTTATTTTATTTTCTTGCTTTCTATTTATTTTTTGTAATTAGTTTCTTTTCTCATCTTTTTATTCATACTTTATTTTATAATTAAATTAGAAATTAAAAATAATATGTGTGGCGAAATTTCTTAGGATAATTAAGGTAAGAGAAAATTAGTATAACTTATTTATTAAAATTAGATAAACTCTCTTTAATGCTTTAATTATTTATGTGTAGATTAATCAATCAAAATAATAGTTGATAGAATATTCTAATTTGATAGGTATACTTGTAAGACCCTAGAGGGAGATGAATAGGGTCAATAAAAAATTATTACTACTAATATAGTGATATGACTAAGAAACATATGTGTGTCACTATAGCTGTTCTACGGAACTATAGTGAAAAAAGTTTAGTGAAACTTGTAGTTGTAATTCTCTTCTAGCTTCTCTTTGTTCCATCCAATATGTCAAGTGGATCAATTTGGTATTTGAGTAGCCTGCATATATGCAGATTTGTTCTGCGGTAATGCTAAAAATTTGAAGCCATTTGAGCCTTCCATGGTTGATGAAGAGGTTGAGCCTGATGCTATATTTCCCCCACTTGATGATTTGTTCATTGAGAAAGAGGAGCCGCATAAGGATGATTGTGTTTTGGAGTAGAAAATTTGTGCAATAAAGCAAGGGAAAACTATTACCTATCGAATTGGACAGAAAGGTCAACTGCCAAGCCGGGCAAAATGGTATAGTGAGGAGAAAGGGAAGCATGAGTTTCCCTACTTGAAGTTCTTAGCTTGTGGAGCTTCGCTCTTTCGAAAATGGGAGTATTGATCTAGACAATCCTTCTGTTCCAGCAAGGAGATTGAAAGTACATCATCATGTAGAGTCCTATTGTAACTAGGAGTATGAATCTTATTACAACTAGAAGTATAGAGTCCTCTTTATAAGAGGAGTACGAGCCCTACTTGTAATAGGAGTACGAGCCCTACTTGTAATAGAAGTACGAGCCCTATTTGTATTAGGAGTACAAGTCCTATTTTAATTAGGAGTTTGAATTCTAGATTTAGGAGTCCTATTTGATCAGGAGAGTACGAGTCCTATTATAATTAAGACTTTGAATTCTAGATTTAGGAGTCCTAACTGATTAGGAGTTGTAGCCCTATTCATATTGGGTCTTGTTTAAATATAAATTCTATAAGAGAATTCTATTTAAATAACAAGTCCTATTCTTATAGCAACCCTTATTAGAGTATTACTCAGCATTTAAGATCTCTATTTAAAGAGATGAATTGTAATATGTAAATCAAGTAAGTTAAGAAGCAATACAAGAAAATCTTAGGAGAATAGCGTTGCTCACTCCGCCAAAAATTTGCCATTGTGTTCTAGTTTTTGCAGCTCTAATTCTCTTCTACCTTCCCTTTTGCTCTATCCAGTACGCTGGGTGGATCAATTAGTATCAGAGCTAAATTCCTCAATGAATGTCTGAACAAGATGATCATACATCATGTATGGGTAGGTTAGAGATATACATGGATTGTTAAACTATGATAGAAAAGGTTTTGTTTTAGATTTCTTCAAACCCCTCTTCTTCAAAACTAAACATTGAAGATTCTATAAAAGATGCTAGATCTATAGAATCGAATAAGCAGTAGCTTTGGATGATGAAGATAATGCGGGAAAAGAAGAGAAAGAAATGACTTCTACCCATTTTGATCCTATGGCTGTACAACCTTTCAAAGTGAAGGCAAAGATCGTTATTCTTGTATTTGACAAAGAGGATGAGGTCAATGTTGTACTTCCATCAGTTCAAGTTTTAAGCTTGTGGGGATTTGCTCTTCTAACGTGGGAAAACATTAATCTAGGTGGATCTGCTATTTGTGGGAGGTTGAGCTCGTGGGGTTTCGCTCTTCCAAAATGGGAGAGTATCGATCTAGGAGTATCTCCTATTCCTGCAACGCTGAACTCGCAGGACTTTGCTCTTCTAAAATAATAGAGAATTGATCTAGAAGGATCCTTCTATTCCAACAAGAAGACTGAAATTACAATACCTTATAGTCTATTCCGGTAAGGAGACTGAAATTACAGCACCTTGTCGAGTACTATTGCAATTAGGAGTATGAATCCTATTATAACTTGGAGTATAGAGTCCTGTTATAGCTAGGAGTATGATCCTATTCGTAATAGAAGTACGAGTCCTAATTGTATTAGGAGTACAAGTCTTATTGTAATTAGGAGTTTGTAATTCTAGATTTAGAAGGAATCCTAATTGATATGGAGCTGTAGTGCAATTCATATTAGGTGTTGTTTAAATAGAAATTGTGCAAGAGAACTATTTAAATAGCAAGTCCTATTCATATAATAACTCTAATTAGAGTGCTATTCAGATTTGAGATCTCCATTTAAGGAGATGAATTGTAGTCTATAAATCATGTTAGTTGAGAAGCAATACAAGAAAATCTTAGAAGTAGAGCATTGCTTGCTCCGCCATAAATTTGCCTTTGTGTTTTATTTCTCACAGTTGTAATTCTCTTCTACCTTCTCTTTGTTCCATCCGATACGTCAGGTGGATCAGATGAATAGATAAACAAACAAGTATGTAGTGTATTGTGATGTAGTGTGTTGAAAGTTCAATGAGAACTTTTAGACAGAAAGATGGACACACGGATAAGGAAGTGTAAATGCAATATATAGAAAGTTCAAATAAACTTTCGCTCTAAGTGTCAACTATATAGATGAACAAGAATGTTATGATGTGTGTATATGAACATGTATAATGTAGCTGAACACAGGTATAATAGTGGATATAAAAGAACTTTGCCATCAGCATTAAATGCGGTCACAAGTCAACTCTCTAACAGCCATGGTTAATAGTCTTGTGCATTGATTCAGGCGCGGTAAGCTGTAGGGATTAACTGAATTAGATAATAGAGAGGATTCTAAGTAAGAAGCTTCTCATCAACTCTCTCATTAAGCATATATTAGGTATAAAGATTCAAACGGTAGAATCTTGAACCATGGGGATTCTCTCAAAGATGAAATTTGAATTTTGGTAATGGAGGGAATCAAATTTTCTAGGAGACTACTGTATAATCTCTTAATGCATACTTACATTGATCACATCCTAAGACACAGACCTCCTGCTAGCTCAACTTAGTCTTGAACCTTTTTGCTGAACATTCCCCAATTCTTCTAATTCTCCGCTTGACTTCTCTTATATCTTGTCAATGTGCAAGTTGATATAATATTCTTGACTTCTCTCTAGATGTTGATTCGAACCATCTTAGTGAGCTTGATGTTTTGGCTTCTATAGATGTTTCCATATATGGTTCAAGTGATAGATTCTTCCAATTAATTGAGTTAAAGATCTGAATTACATAGCAAACTCATTAGTGGTAATTTAGTTCATTAGTCAAAACTAGGGATCTCAAACTTAAAATATTTTCCTTAAATGGATTGATAATCTATGCTTATTATTACTCTAGGATTATTGCTTTCAAATTATTCTCTATGCATGAATTTCAATTTCATTTTTTGAATCTATCTTGATAATCTATATTTTCTTAATTATATTGATAGGTTATGCTTGTTAATTCTAAAAAATAAATAAATAAGTAATTTCTAGATCTAATAAATAGTTATTTAGTGAAATTTATCCTAATTTCCTAGTTTTATCCCCCCCCCCCCCCCTCTCTCTTATTTCCTAGTTTTGTTGGTTGTCATCTTTATTTTTGTTTTTTATTTTTTATTTTTTAAATTTTCTTTCTAGTTCTTTTATCTCTCCATCTTCTTTCCCCTTTTTGTTTTTCTTTTTCTTTCTTTTGTTTTGTTTTTACTTGTCTCTTTTCTTGTTTGCATTTCTGTTCTCTTTTCTCTCCATCTTTCTAGTTTTCATTTGCTTTTCCATTGCAAAAAAATCCATAAACCCACTTTCAAAGCCTTTTCATAGAATCTCTCTTCAAACAACTTCATAAAAAGGAAAATCTCCAACTTGAAAACCAAAGAAACCCCTCCTTGTTGTTCGATATTTTTTATACTAAAATTTGTTTTGCACTTGCAACACACCCATTTCACACACAATAGCGGGAGTAACAGCTTTAACAATCTCGCGACTATTACCCTTAGCAGAAATGTAATGATTTCACACAATTTCCCATGCATCAAATGAAGTGGGTGGGTGGCATTTACCATTGTCCTACCTTTATACTAGACAGGGTCACTGTTGATCAACACTGTCCCTCATCCCATGGGTCCACTTGGTGTCAGTCCACTTGGTGTGGCTTTCCTTCTTTCAAGTTCAGTTGCAGCCTATAACTTCTAACAAAGCTTTGGTCCTTCTGACTGTAGATGCTCAAGGTCCCATTTTGTTTTGGTTTCAAGATGTCATTGATCAAGGCTTTAGTTTATTTCAAATCTTGGATACATTTTTGACCACCTACACGACACACGGTAGGGATAGGGTCTCACCTATCAGCTTTTCTACCTACTTATCAATCAGCTCATGTTTCGACTTGTCTATCATCTGGCTTATCTGTTATCAGTATTTGTTCATCTTTTTAGACTATGTTATTGTCCTCCACTGTTATGGAGTGCCCCTTATGTACCTTTGTTTATTTTTGTTGGTACACAAGACATGTATGGCCAGACAGCCTTATTATTATTATTATGTTCATGTAGATGACATTGGTATTAGAGTTATGATATCTTTTGATGTTATTCTATTATCTGTGCGCCTTCTTGACTATTTCAGCTCCGTTTTATTATTGCTTCCGGCGAGTATTTATTGCTGTACATTTGCTTTTATTGTACATTAGCTTCTTATGTATTTGTGATCATATATTGTTTTGCGATTATGTTCTGGTTATGATATATATGACGATCATACGCTAAGTCTATTTTTGCAGGGGTCTAAAATTCTTATATTTTATTGCAGAACATTGTGTTTAAGCACACATTTAATGGTTGTATTTTGATCATATGCTTTTGAAGACATTTTCTGCAGGGTTCATATTTGGATAACTCTTTTTACGTAGAACAATATGCTTGAACTTTCTGTGGAAAGTTCCATGACAGATAATCAAGGGAAACCTTTGAATATTCTGTGTTTACATTGAGGGATAACTTTTAACTTTTAAATCGTATATTCCTCATGTATTTATTATTTCATTCAAAATTTATAAAGTAGATATCATTATCAAAAAAGGGGGAGATTGTAAGTTTGAAATTCCTTTTTTTGACTAATGAAAAAAATTATATCTAATTAGTTTGCTTAAGTGTTTAGATCTTTAGCTTAATTGTTTGGATGAATAGAAGGCTTCAAGTTCATAAGAAAATATCTATAGAATTCAAGACTTCAAGCTCATGATCAGTGTGTATTGCAAGTGCACAACCAAGTTATAGTCTAGTAAAATGTCAAACTGCAAGGAGTGGCTTTTTAAAATTTTTAATTGGAATTTTTTTGATAGTTATTTGAGAAGGTTTTTTACCAAAAGGTGTTAAAAAAAGGGTGTATGGATTTTTGTTGCTTTAAAAAGGAAAATAAAATGAATACTAGAAAGAGTGAGAGAGGAGAGAATAGAAATACAAATAAGAAAAGAGAAAAGAAAATAAAAAATAAAAATAAAAATAAGAGAAAAAGGAAAAAGAAAGTGGAGAGGTAAAAAGAACTAGAAAGAAAATTAAAAAACTAAAGGAATTAAAAAAAAAGAAAAGATGAAAACTAACAAAACTAGGGACTAAAAAAGAGAAAAAGTAATAGAATTAAACTAGAAAATTAGGATAGATTCCACTAGATAACTTTTTATTAAATCTTAGAAATTACTCTCTTTTTTTTTATTCATTTTTAGATTTAAAAAGCTTAATCTATCAATCTAATTAAAGAAAGCATAGATTATCAAGATAGATTCTAAGAATAAAATTAAAGTATATGCATTGATTATCAAACTACTTAAAGAAAGCATAACATATTAAATTAGAATATTCTATCAGCTATTATCTTAATAGATTAATCTCTACATAAATAATTAAGGCATAAAAGAGAGCAATTCTGATTTTAATAAGTAAGTTATACTAGTCTCCTCTTATCCTAATTATCCTAAGAAATTTTGACACACATTATCAAATCCTAAATTATGAGCAAATAAAGAAAATATGAATAAAAAAAGAAAAGAAATTAATTATAAAAGGCAAATAAAAGCAAGAAAGTAAACTAACTATCTAAGCATGAAAATAAATCTACACCTCAATTAAGCAAGGAAAACTAACTAAGTATCAAAATTAAATAAGCAAAGCAAAGCATGAACTAAATCTAAACTATTACTTAAACATGCAAGAGGTTGACAAGAGGTTTATAAAATTTAAAACTTGCATTCCAAGAGGTTGACCCCTTGCGTGGACGAAAGAAAAATCTTTAAGTCTTTATCAACACAAGGGAAGCAGACAAATTTAAAGAGAAAAAATAATTTTTATTTTTATTGTAAAACTTAAGTTTTACAGTATTTGGAAGAGCTTCTCAAAATAGTAGTCCTCCTATGCCGAAAATAGGGTTTACAAAAATTTTCACCCTTCTCACCCTCACTCTCTACCCCTAGTTATACCCTACAGTAATCAATATCAGCCATTGGATCAAGCTTGGGCTGCAAGAATGCAATTTAAATCATTGGATGAGTCTTTTGGGGGCAGACTGTTGCACACAATAAATCGTAAGAGGTTGGGGTTGGGTTCCGCGGTGGTTCCTCCGACAATCAAATTAGTATTTTTAGCTTGAGTGGAGATGTAACTGTAACAGTTTAGAGTTTTTTGGGGGCAGACTGTTGCTTAGAAAATTGCTAAGAAAATTGCATACCTTGATGTAGGGAATAGTCCCCCCATTTATAGTGGCCATAGAGGGGTAGTTCAGTAATTTCAGCCGAGTGAGAGTTAGAGGCTGAGTCAGTGTATGCTTTACAGGTGTCGGTCGCCGAGTGGTCGGGAAGTCGTCTCAGCTTTAATGTGAATTGATGGGAGGCACGTGGGCCGACCTGTCTTAAAGATCTACGAGCATGAAGAATTGATGACTCTGATCTCGCATTCAATGTGATGGTGACCGGATGCCAGTGAGGGCCTTGAGGAATGTCATTGTCTTCCTATCCTAGGTGAAATGTCGAGACGTTCAACCTTTCGAGTCGACTTAGTGAGGTGTCGACCAACTCATCATGCAGGTTGTCTGCCGGGTCGGCTCAGCAAGGAGTTCGACTAGTACCACCTTTTGAGACGACCACGTGAGATGTCAGCTCCTGGAGTCGTCCGAGCTAGGTGTTCAGGTGGCCTCGAGGTGGTGTATTGTCTGAGAATCTTAATGCAGGATATTTGTCTACTAATTGAGCTGATTATGACTTGATAATTGAAGTACTGTAACAGTTGGCCCCTTTCACTTAGAGTCGACTAAGGACAGGTCTGAGTGAAACAGATGCACTGCAACTCTTGTTGGAGGTCCATTAATGACTAGAATGTGAACAGTTCTTTTGACGCAATGTGGCTGACGTCACTACCTACTTTTTCACTACGGGCATTTCGCGCTTCGTGCATGATTGTGGGCTAGTTAAGGCAAGAATGCTTTGCCTCGATCATGGTGAGGTGCTTCAAATTCTGAAGTTGATCGGGGCTGTTGGTTCTGAACCGACTCGACCGCTGCAATCTTGACAAATGTGGGTATGGATGCCTATATATGGGATTGTGGAGAGGATGATGGAGACTGTTGTCTCTACAAAATTCCTCCGCCTCTCCTAGAACTTCAGCCAATTCTCTTCTCTGATGATTTTCCCGAACTGCAGTAATGGACGCTTCCTCTCTTAACGCTTGGCAGGACCTATTGTCGGAGATCCACTTGAAGGTTACCATGGCACAATTGAAGATCCTTTATGATAGATATGACATTCCTCGGGCTTACAAATTGGCAGTGCCGGTGAGGTATCAAGCGATCTACGATCATCCTAAGGGGAAGAATGCGCTATACATCTAGCATATGGAGTATGGCTTGCGCCTACCGCTGCATCCTTTCATTGACCATGTCTGTTCGGCTCTAGGTGTCTCGCCTGTGCAACTGAACCCAAATGCCATCGCGGCCCTAGTGGGCTTTGTGGTCTTTTGCCATTGGCTAGGGATTCAGCCATCTTTGAATGTGTTGAAGCACTTGATCAGCGTCAAGGCATACTAAAAAGAGGCTCACTATCATTTCCAAGTGGGGGGCTGATTCAAGCTGGTTCTCGATCTTCCAGACTCAAACAAAAACTAGAAGGAAAATTTTGTCTAGGTGGAAGGAACCGACTTAGAGCTGGGCGGCTTGAGCTGGCCAGAGGTGATAAGGGAAGCATTGGCACTGAAGGACTTGTCGCCTGAGGAGAAGGACACTTTGGAGCGGATCAGGGCGTTTGTCAGCTCTGGCAAGATGGAACACCTGTTCGACTGGTCGGTCTTGCGAGTGGCGGGGGTTTCTATCATGGCTCCTATAGCTAGGGACTAGGAGAGGGTGAACAGATTGGTTCTTAGCTTGGACGAAAGCGCTGAGGGGCTTAGTGTTTCACTTTTTGAACCCCAAGGAGGTTCGTCGATGAGACTGACCAAGCATCCTCGCCAAGGTCTAGCCCCGACGGAGGTGGCCGTGGTCCAATCTCAGCAGGTCACAATCGCGACTCATCTAGAAGGGTCAATGCCTTCGGCTGCTCCAGCTAAAAAAAGGAAGAGACTCCGAATGGTAAGCAACCAAGGGCCAGGGAGAGCTACCGAGATGCCAGGGATTGAGATTATTCATTTGGATGGGGGGGTTGTCTGAGTAGGACGAAGGGGTAGCAACCCAATTGGCCATGGCTGAAGCTGAGGTCCCTATAATAGACATTCCCGTGGAGACAAGTGCTCCACTAAGGGGTGCGAGGGTTTCGGGAACTACTGAGTCGACTCTTCACCATAGGAAGGAGTCAGTCACCAAGGGGGAGCCCGCTACTGAGTGGGAGCCCTTGCCAGAGGATTTGGACTAGCCTTTTCCTCATCGCATTGACGAGATCGATACATTGACTTGGGACAAGCTGAGAATGCTAATGATAGGGTGTGCCAAGACTGGTCCTCAATATGAGAGGGAGCCGAGCGTGAAGAACAGGCACGAGCTAGGGCACCATCTCAACAAGAGGTCTTCAGTCCTCAAATCTCACGTTGCTCAATCGAAGGCCATCGAGCACTTTTGGCTTCGTTGTGATAAGGAGATCTTTGTGGAAGTCCCTGATATAGGCCTCCATCTAATCCTCTGAAGTTACTTGGTGTGCGGGGCTTTGGTGGAGCAGGAGATGGTTAGCAGCATGGATCATATTCGAGAGGTCTTTGCCCATTTCAGGCTACCGCGAGAAGTCTGAGAGCTGAGGTGTTGGCCAACCTCGAGGAGGCTCTCAAGGAGTTGTTAGCTAAAGAGGCAGAGATAAACGACTGGCGCCACGAGATGGAGGTGATGGAAAAGATGGTAGAGGAGCTGAAAGCCTCTGACACCCAGAAGTCCATGGAGGTTGACAGGCTCAAGTGTGAGCTTCATGAGAGCTAGAAGAAGGCGAGGATATCGGCTGAGGAACTCATTCGTGCACTAGCGGAGAAGAATTGTGCCTTGGTGCAAGTCACGGTTGAGAATCATGCTGGAGCACATGGCTCTAAATAGACTTCAGCAAGAGGGCACTCGTCAGGAGGAGTCTCTAGTCCTGGCCCAGAGTTGGATCGTTTTCTTAGAATTTGAGACCTATAGATCTGAGGTCGTCGAGGATTACTGCCAGGGCATCATTGGGAAAGCGGAGGTGGCACTCGCTTGTAAGGATGGATATGGCTATCTAGAGGCACAGCTTCCAGCTGAGATGAGAAGCACTCCCAGTCGCTTTCACTACCCTCTAAAAGTCGCTTGTTGTTTGGAGGACTCGATCTCGACGCAGTCGATGCAGAGGAAGAGGATGATGATGATGGTGAATCACGTAAGCCCCCTGCCAGGAGGATCAAGGAAGGCAGCGGGGGCTTTTCAAGCCTAAGGGATGTAGGGGCTGAGTTAGGATCCCAGTCGACTCCTCCACCTGCATCTACTAACGCTCTTCCTATGACCCGTAGAGTAGGCATGGACTTCTCCTTATCCCCTTAGTCTTAGTCTCTTAGGCTTTTGTGTCTTCAATATTTTGTAAATGTAAACTTGAAAATATTCCAAAAGATAAATAAAGGCATTCTTTTATTCACTCAACTTGTTCTTGGTTTGGAATTTACTTATTAAGTTTTATGGGATGAGTCGACTGGATTGTGAGTCACTCCGCTGGTTGAATTGCTTTGTAGAATATTCTTTGTGTTAGCTGGACGGTAGGAGCCTTGGACTTAAGTAGACGCCAAGGTCATGTACTCGTTCATTTTTTGCAAAAAATGATAGTCTTAACTCGGAGTCAATCAAATTGGTGACTTCGTCATAAAAGAAGACCAGGGTGAAGGTGGCAAACTTGGGTTACTGCATGGACGATATCTTTACAGATCTAGAATAGACATTTTGTTGTTCGAGTTGATTTGTTCGAAGGTCGTCTAACACCGTGTTTTCCGTCAGTCCCACGATTAGTCAGTTTGTTAACTCGCCTATTTTATTCGATGGGTCAAGTCAATTAGATTTTGAACAGTTGTTAGTTTGTGGATTACGAGGCATTTTTCTGGGCCAGGTGACAATATGCTATTTGAAAAGACGTTATGATGTCAGAAGGCCATGCGGTGCTATCGCTTTGGCTTTTGAGCAAAGTGGTTGTGAAGTAAAGAGGGCGACGCTTCATTTGTCGCAATGCCCATTCAGATATTGACGTAAATCTGATCCGTTCGTACATGGTTAGGTTGATCGTCTTGATTTTTCCACATGTCAATCCTAGAGCTTATATATATTGCTTTGGGGCTAGAGGGGGCTCTTCTTCACGAATTTCTGTCCTAACTTCCTTTCCCCCAAATCTCTCTCATATACTCCCTTACACTAATTTGCAGTGACATTCACGGCTACTCAGGCTTCCACCACCGGATATAATGAGGCGAGGATTGACCTCTTGAAGGTGATCCGAATGGAGATATGCGCCCAAGAGCCCGAAAATATTTTATGAGCTCTAGAACCTTCCCCAATCCATCACCCTATCAGTGCCGAATAGCCGTATATGACCATGACCTAAATAAGTCACCGCTGTATATAAATCACCTAGAGAATGAACTTTGGTTGCCGCTCTATCCGTTCATCAAGGAGGTTTGCGGTACTTTGGGGTGTCCTCTTCTTAGTTCACCCCCAACGCTATCGCTATCCTGGTGGGGTTCCTGGTGATCTGTCCCAAGGTTAGTGTCAAGCCAAGCCTGCGCTTGTTTGGCAACCTCGTTGGCGTCAAGACGATGAGAAAGGACACCCACTATTTCTTCCACTATAATGGTGGCTGCAAGTTGGTGTCGAATGCTCCAGAGTCCAATAGGGACTGCAAGGAGCGGTACATTTGGGTCATAGGTGCCAACCCGATTCTGGCTTGTCCCCTGGCTAGAAATCAAGAAGGAGTCGCTGAGGCCTTGCATTCTTTTGGCTGAGGAGGGTCGACAGTTGGAGAAGATCCGTTCTTGTGCCAGGTCGAGAGAGATTTGCAATCTCTTCGGGTCAGCTTCACTTCGAGCTGTCGACATTTCTAGGGGTTCTGTCTGAGATGGATAAGGCACGGGTGACTCTCCGTGCAGTTCCTCTGGAGACTTACTCAAAGAAGGGGAAGGACTCGAGTTCGGGGACGCCAGTTTCAATCCCAAAGCCCCAGAAGTGGCTAAGGGGAGATCTAGCCCCCAATGACTTGGTCAGTATGCGGTCTAAGGTGTAGGATCGTTGATCTGATCACATTAAATACTAGAGGGGGGGGTGAATAGTGTTTTATAAAAATTATGCAAAATGGATTATAGATTGCAATAAAGATAACATCAATCTTAGAAAATAATCAACACAAACACAAGAGATTTTTATACTGGTTCCACCTCCCCGGTGTACATCCAGTCCCCAAGCAAA
>JBAKGM010000139.1:29726989-29744982 GCA_037177215.1 Asparagus racemosus
GTTGCAATGTTTCCTTTCTATATTTAATTTGTATTATTTTATTTTTATACCCCTTAAATCAGGCACATTTGCAAAAAAACAAAAAAAACCATTTAATTTTAAGATTAAAAAAAAGACTACTCAAAGGCTTATAAGCTGAAACCCCTTGAACTTTAAGATTTTTCAAAAACAAACTACTCAAAAAGGGCTATGTTGCAATGTTTCCTTTCTATATTTAATTTGTATTATTTTATTTTTATACCCCTTAAATCAGGCACATTTGCAAAAATACCACCCACATCACAATATTTAGGGAAGGCTAAATTTAACAAAATCCCATTGGGCTTAGGGGCTGGTTTTTTGATAGTGTAACTATTATGAAGTCCCGACATTTTATTATGAAACCTTTTGAAATTATTTTTTCATTATAAAACATCCCCTGTTAAATAATCTGTTAAAACTCATTTATATTCCAAAAGTACCCTCTTCTTCGTCCTCTTAACATGTTTTTTTTTCCTCCCAAAGGCAAGACATAGATTAGAAACTAAAAGTAACATTAAATGAGACTAAAATCAAAGTTTCGAAGAGATTATCTTAATCTCCTATTAATGTTCTCTTTGTTAAGGATCGTAGTTACTTGGGTTTAATGTCAAGAGAGGAGAGGCATGTTTTTAAATAGTTTGAGGCAGAAAAGAAGCTTTATTGAGGTGTATTTTAGAGAAAAATACAAAAATAAAATGGATTTTAACAGGTTTTTAAACAGCATGAGGTGTTAAAATGAAAAAAATAATAATGTTAGGAGATTTCATAATAGATTGTCAAACCTAAAGAGGGTTTTATAAAAATTATGTTGATATAAATGAATATTAGAGGATTTTCTGGAAAGACATCATTTAATGATTGGATTCCATAAATGAAAATTAAAATTTATTCAACAAGTAGTTTGCGAGTTTTAGTCCATTATTGGCTAATTGAATACATTTTAGTTGGTTCAAATTAACATACATGTTATATATGGTATAACAAAGGTGTTAGTATTGTACACTTGTGTTAGTATAAAAGCGAGCGGGATCATGCGTGCGTGACCGTGCGTGCGGGATTGCGTGCGTGGTCTGACGCGTGCTCTTTTTGCATGTGCTGTCTTTAAACGAGCTTAAACATTTTGCATGTTCTTATTTGAAACCAGCTAAATGTTCCGTACGTTACAAACGTTACAAGGATTGAATAGATTTTATTGTAGACGTTACAATTATTGCAATAATTAAAAATTAAAATTTTTGGCTCCTGTGAACCTTATAAAATGACCTCTTCTGTTCATTTATAATACACATAGAAAAAACGAACTCTGTTCTTGTATTCCTCTTTTACAATTCTAAGCTATTACGTTTTAGAGTTTCTGGCGAACTGAAGTAGTGGTCGAGATGTTCAATAGAAGAGAGCGCTTTTGTGGACTGTAGCTGTCTCATCCTCAGAAGATTTGTGCAGACCCAATGTTATCGTAAGTGGGGCATAATCTCTTTAAGGCCAGTCCTCAGATCAGAGGGTGATTCGACATTTCTGTAAAGTATCACTTACTTGTAGTTTATTAGAAATGATGTTTCTAACTTTTTGCTCTTTTCTTCCTTCCCTGCATGGTTTGTTCCGTTTAATTTTGGATTTATTTTTATGCTTGTTTTTTTCAACAATCTTGAAGAGATTATTTTAATTGAATTTTTATGTCGTCTGTTTCTAGAGTTAGTTCTAGTGCCTATGTTTCTAAAAATAGACATGTTTGGTATGTCTGAAAATTCGTGGGTCAATTCTTCAAACGTTGGCAGCAACGTATGAAGATTTGGTGGACGAATAAGGGGCTGTTGGCAATGATATTAACAGAATGCTCAAAACTAAATGAAATTGATCCTAATAGTGCAGATAAAATTGCACAGTGGACGGAAAAGGACCAAATAGCCAGAGGATGTATTTTGTTGGCTATGTCCAACGTGCTCTTCGATGTCTATTGTTCTTCTTCGGCCACTGCAAAGGTATTATGGGATGAACTGGATAGAAAATATACTACTAAAAACCTTGGTCTTGAAAAGTATTCTGTGTCCAAGTTCTTAAAGTTTTAAATGGTCGGGGGTAAATCTGTAACAAAACAAGCACATGAACTTCTGTTCATTCTTCATGCTCTTCGAGGAGCTGAAATCCTGAAAAATTTTAGGTTATGACAATCATTAAGAAATTTCCTCATTCTTGAGAGACTTTTGGAATGTCTCTCAAGTATCGAAAGGAAAAAATAAATCTCGATGACTTGATGCTTGCTATAGCTATTGAGGAAGAGCATAAGAATTAGACATATATTGTGCCTGTTGAGCACCAACCTAAAGCAAATGTTATAACTTCTGGAAAATATTTAAAAACAAACATAATGACAAAATCAAAGCCAAATATGAGATCTAAAAGAAACCAAAAGCAAACAAGTCATGTTGAAATTGTGGACAAATTGGACATTAGGCTAAACATTGTCCTACAAAAAAAGCTAAAGCCAATCTAGGGTCTACTAGTGTGGCTCAGGTTAACACGATTAAAATTGAGCCTACTGAATCCATAGAAGGGTATGTTTCCATTAACCCTGAGTTACTAACTATTTATGAACTAAATGAATGGTTGGTAGATACTGGTGCAAATGTACACATTTATGTTGATAAATTGTTGCTTGTGTCTTACTACCCTACAAATGAAAATACAGTGAAGATGGGGAACCAAACTACATCTAAAGTGTTAGGATATGGACGAGTGGACCTGAAGTTTCCTTCAGGGCGAGTTCTATCATTACACAGGATGCATCATGTTCCCGCTGTTCGACGCAACATTATCAGTGATTCATATTTAGTTAGGGAGGGTTATGAGTTTTCTTTTAAATGTAATAAAATAGTTTTGTTACATGTTGGATTTTTTATTTTTAAAGGCTATGTTTCTGATGGAATGTATAAGGTTAGAGCAGAACCTGTTCTTAGTTCTGAAATAAATAAAATTTTTGTTTCTGATTATCCTGTTAATAATAATATTGAATCATGTGATATTTAGCACAAACGTCTTGGTCATATTAATTTTAATTCTGTAAAAAGGATGATGAATCTTAATATGATTCCAAAACAGTTTTTAGATTATAATAAGAAATTTCAAGTATGTGTAACAACTAAATAAACAAGGAAACATTTTCAATCTGTTGATAGAAATTCTGAGTTGCTTGATTAGTTCATACTAACATTTGTAAATTTAATAGTGTTTTGATCAAAGACATGAAGAAATATTTAATCACCTTTGTAGATGACTATAGTAAATATTGTTATGTTTACTTGCTTAAAACTAAAGATGATGTTCAAGAAAAATTTATTATTTTTAAGAATGAAGCTGAAACTCAAACTGGCAAGAAACTTAAAAGGTTAAGATCTGATAGAGTTGGAGAATATACATCAAATCAATTTACTCTTTTATGTCAATCTTTTGGCATAGTGTATGAGGAAACTGTTACTTATTCTCCCCAATCTAATGGTGCAGCAGAATTTAAAAAAAGTAAAACTTTAAAAGATATGATTAATAGTCTACTTGAAAGTCTCCTAAATATATGTGGGGAGAGACTTTGAATATGGCTTGCCATATTCTGGATAGAGTCCCTCAGAAATATAAGGAAGGTAGTCCATTTGAACTTTGGAGAGGTCGAAAGACAAGCTTGAAATACCTTAAAATGTGGGGGTGTCTAGCAAAAGTGCTAATCCCAGAATACAAGAGGAAAACGTTAGGTCCTAAAACAGTAGACTCTATCTTTTTAAGTTATGTAGAAAACACATGCTTTGAGATTCGAAGTGATCAAATCTGAAATTCTAAACATTGATGTTAATATAATTGTTGAATTTCGTGATGCAATATTTTTTGATGATGTTTTCCTTATGAAAACTAGAATGTCTCAAAATATTTCAAATGAAAATTCTATATCTGTCTCAACTTCCATTCCTGGTCATGTGGAAAGGATGGCAAATGTGAGGGTGGATAATTCTAAATCTGAATCTGAAAGATCAGATGATTTAGATGGACCTAGAAGGAGTAAGAGAGTAAGGATCGTTAAGGATTTGAAAGTGACTTTGTCACTTACAATATCAAGGAGGATCTTATTTCTTACAGATCTGCTATGACCTCAAAAGAGGCTAAGCAGTGGAAGGATACTGTCAAAAGTGAAATGAATTCTCTTGTCTCTAATGAGATATGGAAATTAGTTGATCTTCCTCCTGGGTGTAAGACAATTGGGTCTAAATGGATTTTTAATAGAAAAATAAAATCAGATGGAACTGTTGAAAAGTTTAAGGCTAGACTTGTTGTCAATGGGTTCAAACAAGTTGAAGGAATTGATTTCTTTGACACATACTCTCCAGTTGCCCGAATGACTACGATTAGAATGCTTATTGCATTGGCTTCTATATATGATTTCACAATCCACCAAATGAATGTGAAAACTACTTTTCTTCATGATTTCCTTGAAGAAGAGATTTATATGGATCAGCCTGAGAGATTTGTAGCACCTAGCAATGAAAGAAAATTATATAAACTTGTGAAGTCTTTATACGCACTTAAACAAGCCCCTAAATAATAGCATAAAAGGTTTAATACAACTATTATTAATTTTGTGTTCAAAATGATTGAGTCTGATAAGTGTGTTCATAGCAAAGTAAGAGGTGATTCATGTATTCTTCTTTACATTTATGTTGATGATTTGGGATAATTAATGAGACTAAGTCTGAGTAGTAAGTTTGATATGAAGGACATGGGAGTTGCTGATGTGATTCTTGACCTAAAATTGATTAGATCAGCCGAGGGCATAGCTATTTCTCAATCTCACTATGTTGAAAAGATGATTGAGAAATTTGGCTATAAGAATTGCAAACCCGTCAAAACTCCATATAATCCTTCAGTAACTCTCTATAAGAATGCAAGTGGAGTCTCTGTATCTCAATTGAGATATTCTCAGATCATTAGAAGCTTGATGTATCTTATAAATTGTACGAGACCGGATATATCTTACTCGGTTTCTAAATAAAGTAGATACACTGGCTATCCAAATATGACTCATTGGGAGGCCTTGGATAGGATACTTCTGCATCTGAAGGGAACTATTTTCTTTGCGCTGCATTATGGTAGATTCTCCTCCGTTCTGGAGTGGTACAGTGATGCTAGTTGGATTGCTATGGGTTCAGGTAGTAATGATTGTACAGGGTATGTATTTATCTTGGGTGGCGGCGCAGTCGCCTGGAGATCTGTCAAATAGACCATTTTGTATCTGTCTACGTTTGAGGCAGAGCTTTGAGTTTTGGACAGTACTAGTTTAGAAGCTGAATGGCTTAAGGGACTTATGTCCAAGCTCCCCATGATCAGCAAGCCTATTCCTGTAATCTCTGTGCATTGTGACAATATGACCACAATTGCAAGGATTAAAAGTTCAAAGTATAATAGTAAAACTCGAGGTCATATCCAAGTGCGGATAAAGACAGTGAAAAAATTTGTTGATGAAGGTGTAATTGCCGTGGACTTTGTCAGGTTCAAGGACAACACAGCAGATCCCTTTACAAAAAAGACTTGAGTTGTCAGTAGGTCTTAAATTCAGATTGATGATGAGACTGAAATCCTTACCTAACTCATCGACGGTTGCAACGCAACCTATCTGAGTGGAGATCCCACAAAGTAGGTTTAATGTGCTAACAACAAGCTATTGTGTGAGTTAAACACCTAATCATAGATTGATGCTTTGTATGTAGGTCTATCATCATGCATACCTGAAGGTATTGCTAACTGTTAGTATAGTAAGAGTGTTTTGACTCTGAATGGGATCAAGTCTTTAAGACCAGATGCAAGTAGCACATCCCTAGAGATGTCCAACTATATGAACATAATTGTGAGGCCACAATTAGAGGAAGAATGTTATTCCTTGAAATTGTTCATGAAAAGGATAAGGACGCATGGCCGTAATGCGTCAATCATAAAGATTGCTACTATAGCCTATATCATGTTGTTACTAATGAATATCATCATGTTGTTACTAATGAATATCACCATATCAAAGGTTCAAGTTCAAGACATAGTTTCACTTCGTGCCTGTGGTGATAAAATTGAATAACTATAGGGAATGTTCAAATTAGAAGATACCTTCTCCAAAAGCATGATATGTAGAATCTTCATTACTGTCAGCTATGAAATTGTGGGGGATTGTTGATATGATTGAATATTAGATGGTTTTTATAGAAAGATATCATTTAATGATTAGATTTCATAGATGAAAATTAAAATGTATTCAATAAGTAATTTATGAGTTTTAGTCCCACATTAGATAATTGAATGCATTTTAGTTGGCTTAAATTAACATATATGTTATATATAGTATAACAAATGTGTTAGTATTGTACACTTGTGTTGATATATGCGTGAGCGTGCGAGCAGGCGAGCAGGCACGTGCAAGCGGGCTCATGCGCGTGGGCTCGGGTGCGCTGCTCGGGTGTGCGGTCCGGGTATGCGGGCTGGCGCATGCTCTTTTTGTACGTGCTATCTTTAAACGAGCTTAAACGTTTTGCATGTGCTTACTTGAAACTAGCTGAATGTTTCGTACGTTACAAGGATTGAATAGGTTTTACTGTAGACGTTACAAACACTACAATAACTAGAATTCAAATCTTTGTCTCCTGTGAATCTTATAAAATGGCCTCTTCTGTTCACTTGTAAGACACACAAAAAATGAACTTTGTTCTTGTATTCCTCTTTTACAATTCTAAGCTATTACATTTTAGAGTTTCTGGTGAATTGAATTAGTGGTCGAGGTGCTCAACAGAAGAGAGCGCTTCTGCGGACTGCAGCCTTCTCATCCTCAGAAGATTTGTGCAGACCTAACGCTACCGCAGGTGGGGCATAATCTCTTCAAGGTCAGTCTTCAGATTAGAGAGCGATTCAGCACTTCTGTAAAGTATTTCGAACTTTAAGTTAAGATTAAATGATGTTTTTAACTTTCTGCTCTTTCCTTTCTTTCCTGCATGGTTTGTTCAGTATAATTTTGAATCTATTTTAATGCTTGTTTTTTTTCCAACATATATCTCTAATGTATAAATTCTAGGAGATTGTGAGAAACACCCCAAAATTTAGGTGTTTTTGTGAAATTACTGAATATATTATTCTATGGTCCGATGTGAAATCATTGTTTAGTGAATCAGCTTGGCTGACTTCATGAGATTCTTTGTATTATATTGGGTTTTTCCCCTTTTTTTGTTGTTTAAAAACCAACTTTAAAAGTGGGTTACTCTGTAGAGATCACTTTTAATTGTTAATTTATACATAAACCACGTTTGAATGGGTTTTTCTTACAATCAACCACATTAACTCACTTTTAGTCAAGTTTTTTTCAGTTTTGTTATGATAATTAATTGTCAAATACCAAACATATTAGATACATGATCCTTAATGGAGGTTAGATGAGACCAATTATACAAAAAAAACTTAAAAATGAATCTAGGTGTTTGATTATAACAAAAAACTCCTTAAATGTGGCTTATATAAAAATTAAAAATTTGAAGGTGGTTAGAATGATCTTATTTTAAAGGTGGTTTCTATAGGAAAAAAATCCAACATATTGACTCTTAACTATGCATATTTAATAGGTTGAAAGGGTAAAGCTTTGAAAAAAAAGAACCGGCAATTTTTCTCTGATGTCCGCAAACCCCTAGTTTTATTTTCTCCCCAGAGAATCCTTAAGATAAAATTTTACAAAGTTCAAAAGTAAGAAATATTCTCAAGGATTTGATCAAATAAAAGTATACTTTTGCAAGAGAGATTGGATAAAAAAGTAAAATAGTTGAATATGATGAAGTTGATTGACATTTTGAAAGAAACTAATTTGGACATATAGAGATAGATCAAAGGAATCAACTAATTCAAATGATGGAGTTGAAAAAGTGATTTCATTTAGGGATTTTTGCTTTTAGACCCAAAATTTGACCCCCATTTATCAAAAAACCTATTGAGTTTCATCTAAGCCTATAAACCCAAAAGACCCAAACCCATTTATCTTTAAACCCATTTTCCATTAAACAATGCATCTTTGTACTGTATCTTCAAAAATACCAAAACTACCCTTAACCCATATATTCAGATTGATATCAAAATATCAAATATCTCGCTTCTGCCCCCGCCAACCCCTACCCCCCTTAAAATCTCATTCTATTCCCTAACTCCTCTTCTGATTCCCCTAATTTTCAAAGATATTTGGCCCAAAATCACCTCTACCACAAATTAGTCGAAGCCCTCTACCCAACATGGAGTTGCCGTCGTAGTCAGCCGCAATTACTTGAAGCCCTAGCCTAGAGGTCATTTTGGAGTCATTGTCGTTGGCGAATCCTCAAAGAGGTAGTCCAAAATCCACTTTTGGTGGTCATTTCTCTCAAATCCTCATAGCCTTATTCCCCAAATACTCAAAGGATTACCCCCCAAATCCCCTTCGGTGCAATGATGGCTTCGAATAAAGTGAAGGGGTCAATATCCAGGAGTTCTTCAAGAGTAACAAAATTTCCTCCTTTAAACGCAAAAAACATTCTTCTTCATAAGTAAATGTTTAAGAATTCTGTATTTTATTTGACTTGTTTTATGTATGGTTTTAGCAAAAATACATCGAGGCCAGACATTAAAGAAAGCAAATAAGTAGTAGACGATTATGTAAATTTATTTAAGTGATTTTAAATATTATATTATATTTACTTGTTCATGTATTTGAATTATGATTCTCTTGTAGGAGTATGATTTCACAATTGAGAATTCCTTCCAATCTTTGTTATTTTTGAGATTTAATTGATAAACGTATTGTATTGGATGAAAGACATATGGAAGACCTTAGGAAAACCCCTCTTCACAACATCCTCCAAATACCCACCTCCTTAAGCAATGAGCAAGTAGCAATTGATTGCCAGATTCAGAAATTTAATCTCGATAAATGCTCATTTATGATTGGGAATAAAGATTATGTGTTTGGTATAGAGGATGTATACCGAATTATCAGTTTGCCAAAGGAGGGGTGGAACGGCGGCCAATACAATCTATAACTAATTTGTAAAGAACTATAAGACATCCATGGAGAAGGAGGGTAGTAGGAGTAAGGGGAAGAAGAAAGTCGAGGTGGAAATGAATGGGGTAATTTGGGGGAAGCACTATAGAATGGCTGAGCTGATTGTAGATGTGGCCAAAAAAAGACCATATAATTTGTGTGAAACTCATTGTGGCCTTTATTATTGGCTTCATATTATGTCCGTGGGCTTGTAGGACACGTCCTTTATGGACGTTTAGATATGCAGAGCACTGTCCACTTTGGAGAATTATAATTGGTGTCATGCAATGTTTACTATCTTGCAAAGAGACGAAGAAGGCGAAGAAGTTTATTTGTATGAGGGGATTGGGAGAACAACAATATTCTAGGTACGTTGGTGGTTTTTCCTCTGTATTGTTGGTGAGTGGCATGATTTTTACATAGTATAATTTTCATCTTTACGGTGATTTTTTTTCATGCACATGCTAATGTATAAAATTTTCAGGTTTGGTTTTATGAATTAGTGGGAGGAACTAGAGTGTATTTCAAACATTGAGGGTCTAGCACTACTCTTTTGTGTTAAGGATATCAAAAAATTTAGGAGGATTACCATGAACAGATTGTTCAGAAATCCAAAATGTCTTATTGATATTAGTCATGGGAATACTCCTCTTATTCATAGGGCATCATGCCAAGTAGACAACATTTTTAGAACAAAGTATGTAACTTAGTTATAGAAATATTTTAATATTGCGTTGAAATATTCAAGTAATGTGATTAAAATTACTCCATTAAAAATAAAAACAAAAGACTCTATTTTAACAAGAGTTAGTTACACCTTACCTCGTCCCAAAAAAATAACAATTAGCCCAATTCTTTAAGCTCATCCTCAACACTTCATTATTATTTCAGGTCTTTCGTATTGCAATTAGCTCAGACTACAATAAAAAGAATACAATTGAAACTAAAAAAAATTTATATTTCCTGTGGTTCTTTTCTGTGTGCCAATAGAGTGTTGATCTCATACTCCGTCGACGATGCGCCTAAGATGATGGATCTTTCACTGTTAGTCTCTGATTTAGTCACTTGGAAGATGGCTCAGTCTTCTCTTGGAGCCAAATATCAGAGAGAGAAAGAAAGAAATGAAATGCTAACTTCGCGTGTGTATGGGGGTGTTCGATCTCTAAGTGGGCAATTCCCCAAAACGAACAATCTCCCTCCCCTCTTATAGGCCAAGAGAGAAAGAGTTAATGAACTTTAATTGCGGATTAAGTGGCCATTAATTTAGGAGATAATGGGAGAGCGGTTACTCCTTGAAAATAGCTCTCAAACATTCCATTGGAGAAGTTCACTGATTAGTTGGTGAAGCTCATTGAAAGTATTTGGGCGAGGCTCGCTTGGACATGAGTGGGCCATCACTTCTGAATTGTGGGTGACATGGCCCACCTGGGTAGCTGCAGGCAAAGTTCGCTGACATCAAATGGCGAACTTCACATAACTAGACTCATGACCCAATTTTGACTTGTTTGGATTGAGCCGAAGTGGGCTATATGGCGATGTTCGCATGCTTGTTTGAGTGAGCTTCGCTATAGCCTATTGTGGGCTTGACTTTGGGCCCATTTGAAGTGTTTAGCCCATAGGCATTTACTTCTTAGATCCAAGCTAAACATTAGCCTAGATGGAATATATTTTAGCCTAGATGAAAATTATCTTTGTTCTACTTAATTGCCATAGATGTACTATTGAACGTGGCTTCCTTTGCTATACACTTGTGTTGAAGGCTCAATGATGCTTGTACTCATCAAATTTTGTGTCTGGAATGAAATCTACTCGCCATATTACTGGGGCAAAGTTGAGAAATCAACAAAGTTTAGTTGATTCTGAATGTCGACAGAGTTCGTCACCCTTTGAGTTGTGTGAGTGTTAATGTTCGGTTATCAAACAGACAGTTAAGTGTGAGTGTAGGATGATCAGAGTCCTCTAACTCCTTTGGATATCTAATTCAGAGATAAGATGTTGGTGCTTGCACATGGGAACACCCGTAAGAGGGTGGAGTTGGGTTCTCTGGTTGTTCCTTCGACGGTCAAGTCAGGAGGTGATCTTCAGTGGGGTGAAAAAAAGAACTGAAAGAGATCTCTATTTTAGGGTAGCAAAATATTACCTACCTTTGTGCTAAAAACATTCCTCTATTTATAGTAGTAGTAGAGGGGTAGTCTGGTAACTTTGGCCGAGTTTGAGCTGGCGGCTGAGTCAGCGTTGCTTTATAGGTAATGACCGTCGAGTGGTGAGAGAGTCATCTCAGTGTTTAATGTGAAGTGACAGGAAGTATGCTGTGCTGGCATAGTCTGATGTGTCTTAAAGACTGTTGGGGACAGAGAAAGAATGGCACCAGTTATGCATTTAATGACAGTTATGCTGATGGTGATGGTGATCAGCTGTCAGTGGGAGGTTCTTCAGGTAACAGTCGTTTTTCGACTCTTCTGGTTGAGAGCTGAGAGGTACTACCTTTTTTACTCAGTTATGCAAGAGGTCTGTCTCCTAAGTAGTCGAGAGCGGCTCACTTTGAGTCGACTAAATGGGGTGGTCAACAAGTACCGCCTTTTGACTCGGATACGCGAGTTGTCGGCTTAGTTGAGTCGGCCGTGCTAGGTCTTTTAATCTCTTTGGAATGTTGAGCTGGCTTGATGAGCATGATGTAGGATACATGTCTACTTTTGAGTGGAGATTAATATTCAGTAACAAAAGCAGTGGGTGAAGTTCATCGACTAGCGATGCTAGTTAACTGGCGATGGTCGTTGGGGTTATGCCTTTGGATTCACACTGTGATCTGTGGTCGAGATCTCTTGCTGAAAGATTCACGAGATCCCCTGTAGATTTCGCAGAGTTTTAGGCTAAGATTTAGCCTCTTTGTTCAGTCCTAGCCTCTTTGTTCAGTCCAATCATATCTCAAAATATGTGGATTTTTTGGAAGTTTGGGTTTAGAAAAGCTATGGATAGCCTCATTCCTTTCCATTCGTCTTCATCTTCTCCTTGCCTAAGTCTTCGTCGCGTAGATCAGAGATGCTCCTCAATAGGAGAGCTAAAATAAATCACCTCCAACAGGAGCTTGCCTAAGCAAAGGGCAATCAAGTGGATGAAATCAGCATACTCTGCTGATTGGTGGATTTGCTTTTCGTTGAGAAGGCTAAACTCAAGCAGATCGTAGAGAATCAGTCAAAAGCTTGGGGTTAGCTGAAATCGCGATAGAGATGCTTGGAGCTTTGAGTGCCATGCTCTGCGTAAGATCGTTCGACGGCTAAGATGGTGGTTGAAGAAAGATCCTTGGAGCTCCACAGCGAAGACTCCAAAAGTGATTAGGTCTTGCAAGTGCGAGCCTAAAATGTAATTAGACGTTGTTTGGTTATCTCTGGCCCAATGTCAAATTTTGTTTGCAAGAACTGCTTCTTCCTCTTGATATGTTCCAATTTGGAGCAATGGGGACACGTCTTGTTTAACAGCTCTTTCTCATCCCCTGGCATAGAGTCTACGGAGGAGTAAGTAGGGCTGTTTTTTTTGCATGGGGAAAAACTCAGTTCCCCAAGTTTTATGAGATCAGAGGAATGGGGGCTTAGTGGCTCTTTTGTTCTCTTTCCTTCTCATTATCCATAGTTAAGAGCATACGATAGCCTCTTGATTTTAGTTTCTCCTTGCCTCTGTGACTGGTGTAGAGGTTGGAGTAGCAAATAGCAGTAAATACCCATCATCCATGTAATTGGATAGTCTGAATATCGCATTTATGTAGTAGAGTGTTCAATCAATAAAAATAAACTTTTTTGAAATCGTCCATCTTTGTGTACTTGATCTGTTTGAACTTTACGTCTGCGGCGAACTTGAACTCTGCATAGAGTTGTTGTGTTGGAAGCGAAGCTCAGGCTTTCTTATGTTGGCGAAAGTCAAACTAAAGTTCGCTAAGTAGGGTCTTAAACAGATTGAGTTAGAATTTTCTTAATTTGGAGACTTGGCGAAGTTCGCTACATCATTCAGGTGAAGTACACATCAACACCCAGCTGATTAGGGAGGAGTTCATTCACTTCTGTGAACTTGAGTGAAAGTCAGTTGGGTGAAGCTCAGCAAATTGGCTAAACGAAGCTCACTATGAGGATTTAAAATTAACATTCTCGATTTCTATGCCTAAAATTGTGGCGAATATTGTTCAGATCGAGATTCTTAGCAAAGTTCGAGGCGAGAATCTTTGGTAAAGTTCGAGGCGAGATTCACAGCGAAGCTCAGGGTAAATATTTTTTGCGAAGTTTGGGATTAGCCTATAAATAGAACTGTTTACCTCTTTTCTTCTTCACTTTGATTTTCAATACCCTAGCTTTCTCAAAACCCTAGTTTTCTTGAAACACACCGAAAATCTCAAGACCAATCTCTAATGGCTCCTTGTCATACAATCTCAAGAGGAAGGGGTGCTACTAGGGGCGTCACAAGCTAAGAACTAATGACATGCAGGCGCAATTAGAGATGGTTGTGGGTAAGTTTCGAACCCTTCAATGGCGATCTTCAGATTTACCAAAAACATAGCCCAAACCAGACTTCAAATAGCACCCTTGGGTGCTTGAAACTTATTTGCTGCTAAAGGTGCGATTTTTATGACCATTCATGGTCTCATTCATGAGCTTTTGTTAGCAACAGCAAGGCTTTAATAGCAGCCATCAATGGCGCTTGACGCGGTGAGCTTCGCTTCTCAAGTGAAGCTCCTAGCCGTTATCTTGTAGGGTTTCTAGGGGAACTTCGTTTGAGCCAGGGCCGTGATTTAGCTTGAGCGACCTTCACTTGAGCGAGATTCACCAGTCTGATTTGAGCCACCTTCGCCTGAATGATGTTCACCAGTCTGACTCGAGCGACCTTCAATTGATCGAGGTTCGCCAGTCTGATTCGAGCAACCTTCACTTCAGCGAGGCACACTAGTCTAATCCACTTAGCTTCTTGAGTTTATTTAATTGTAATGCTGAAGTTCGCTATCATTGTTGTGAACTTCACCTGTATTGTCAACACTTAGCTAAATTTTTTACGCTAGTGTCAAGATGACTTTCACTTATGAGCGAGCTTCACCTAGGATTGCCCTAGCAATCTTTGCATCTGAGTGCAAAGATTTGGTTGATTTCTTTCTGTCTGTCTTCTAACTTGTTTTTCATCTTTGTATAGTTGTTTGTCAAAAGCGCCCGTCAATCACCACAACCATTTTGGGCATAATGGAACTTGTGACTATGAAGTGACGCATGTTTCGATAGGCACATTCCCCTGTACCTAGAGGATAGTAGCCTAGGATGGATTGATGTGATACAGTTGGGAGATTATCGAACTCTGAGGGAGCTCATCACAGACGCAAAGTTCTTGATTCCTAAAGAGGACAAATCAGTGAAGCCTCACTTTTTGTTTGGGGATAGTAATGGTAACAGCACCTTCGTATTTAACTAGACGAAGGAGCACGGTATTATACCCACGAGGACCGCCGCTACTACCTACTAGCAGCATCAAGTATCCTTCATGTACTTGCAGCATCTTGTCGTGCCTTGCTTAATGCATTTCGCTCTTACTAGCAAAGAAGATAGTGTGAACGTGGGCTCTTTGAAGCATGACAGTGGTTTTTGCAAGGAAGGAATTTTCAGGTTTAGCATCATAGGTTTGCGTCCAGACTTTGTTCAAGAGGAAGCCCCTATTAACAAAGTTCCCCTAGTCCCTAACATGTTAGGAAGTGAACTTGTAAAAACTAATGCATGACACTCAAAGGGAGATACCAGATTCCTTAGCTAGGTTAGATCAATGGATACCTAGTGGTGGACCCTTTTGTAACATTTTGGAGTTGTATAACGTTGACAACAACACTTTCTTCACTCCGGCGGGTGAAATTGGAATCGCTCTGCATGAAATGTTTGAAGTGTCATGACTGCCATTGGGAGACTGTCCGTATTCCCCACCAACACAGAGTTGGACACCTTTAAATAGAATGCACATATCAAAGAGGTGTTCAAGGAGTTGGTCTACCACTTCCTTATTTGTTAGAGGACCGTTGCAAATACTGGGCATGATTCCACTATTACCCGTGTCCCTTGGCCTGCGTATCTATTCCCTAATGTTAGTAAGAAGGAAAAGGTCGGCTCAATTCATCTAGCATCAGAAGCCAAAGTTGAGACCCATATTTTTAAGGATGGTCAAGTGCTTCATACCGCCAATTCAAATGAATGTGGGTTCACCATCAAGCCAAGGAAACAATATTCAAATTGGCTTTGCTCATAAGATTCCTTTCATTAGGTTGAAAGGTTGAGTTGTGCCTTCCCGGCTAAAAGACCGCATTTCTATTAGGGTGTTATTCCTTGATGTAATGCTCGCCACTAGGTATAACTTGGCCCTACATCTAGCAATGGTCAGTTGCATACATCACAGGCTAAGGGAACTAGCCACTGAGCATTCGAGCCAAGAGTCTAATAGTCTGAGAGATCGGGTCCCGAACCCTAAAGTGGAGTTACCATACACATATCTAGTGATATGGTATACTTCACACTGCTCCTCATTGATGTCGGCCGCTACTCTAAGTGGAGAGTGTATCTCATTACTTTAGAGTTATGAGCGCTCTAAATGGACCATCAAGTACCTTGCGGGGATCCCCCGGATTCTTCGGAATGAAGATCATTATCACCTCTATTATTGTTTTCTCAAGATTGATGGTACCGACCCCAGTGATGAATTCAAAGACGATCTAGGTCCTGAAGGATTCACCTACTTAACCAGTGGATGCTTCAACTGGCTGTTCAAAATCAAGCTAGGTCACCTCATTGCTGGGCTAAATAGAACTGAGTGCTATATTGAGCTGAACTTGGCTTGCTGATTCGCTTGGTAGTTCGGATATGACCAAATTCATGTAGTTTAGATATGACCAACTTTATGTCGAGAATCTGAATACAGGGTTGTTGCGCACAGGGAGCCTAGTGGACAGTGCTCGTGCTTGGTATCATTTTGCTGCCAAAGTTACAGGGACCAAGTTCATACTTCTTCACTATGTACCTAATTGTTACATAATGTTAGGGTTTTGCAAGTGGTACAGTATGGTGATTGTCCCCAGTTCTAATTTTCAGGTGAACAAAACTGATTTACAGTGGATCATCCAAAAGTATAAGGAATTGGCTAGGAAGGGTTCAAAGAATAGAGCTCCCAGACTCGAAGATATTCTAGCGGAAGGTGCGGCAGAAGATGAGGATTGGGAGGCACGCAGTGGGCAGCCTTCTCCTTAGAGTCCATTTGGTGTTAGTATTTGGGAACCATCAGAATCTGTAGTTCACCAAGGAGTGCCTGGCAGAGGAAGGGGCACTCTGGGAAAAAGGCCATTACAAGCCCATCTTCCACAAGAGCCGTCAAAGAAGCGGCGTCTAAAACCTTCAAAACCTAAGTAGAGCTATGTGCCCAGAGGTTCTTCTGGGATCAGGGAAGAGTCTCCTACGGTTCCAGCGCAGGAACCTGTAGTTGAGCCTCTCGCATCCTCAGGTAAGTTTTACTTTTGCATTGAATTACTCGAAGTGTACTCGATTGATGTGCACTCTCTATATATAGGTAAGAGCCCATTTCTCTTGATCAAGGAGATTCAGATGATGAGGAGAGGGTGGATTACAAGGCTGAGACCAATGCCTATTTTACCGAGTCTGATGACACTAGCTTTGAGGGCGATGCAGGTGGTTCCTTGTATATGCCAGGTATGATTTTCCCTGACCAGTCTTGCATAGTTTCTTTGTTTCGATAACTAACACTTTGTCCATTTATCCGGCAGATTATGAACCTTAATTGGAGACCGGGGGCGAAGCAGCTCCCATATCCATTCCTACTGGTGATGAGTTTGCACTGACGATTGATTTTGACGCTGCTTCTGGTACTTTTGAGCCTAAGCCAATTACCAACATAGTGACAAGTCCTGCACCTGCACCTGTTTCTGCAGCGCAGCACAGGTCGATTGCTCATGAGTCATGTGAAGAAGATGATGACGTGCTAGTTTCTCAGATTCTAGAAGGAGTTCAGAAGATAAATCCATCGAGTTTTGAGCCTCAGCTTGAAGATGATCCTACCAAAATAGTAGATAAGTTTGTCGAGCCAGAGGTTGTAACTACCAATATTAAAGTTGCGCCGATGGATGTGCTGCTGACAACGGTGTTGGTTGTAAGATCTGCTACCCCGTTGGTTGAGGCGACGTTTGTGGCTTCTACCGCAGTGGATGTTTCTGGCGTGTTAGCTTCATTTGCACCGTATCTCCTATCAGGTGATGATCAAGCGCAAATCCCACAAACCACTTCTTCAACAACAACAGATGCATTAGTGGTCTTAACTGGAGCGGGTGCTTCAAGTCATGCAGAAATTCCACAATCTCCTGTTAGATGATATGATTGAGTTGGAGATTCAAATTCTGATCAGGAGCTTGATGAAGCTATTCAATTGAAGTATCAAATCTGCTTTGGCTACCCGGAACGTACTCTTGCTTTGTTGAGGAATCAACTTAGCCTTTTGGCGTTGATTTCTAGAGCCGAACGTACTGAGCCATTCAAGATGATGATTAACGAGGTTGAGCTTCAATTTTAAAAGTTGCAACGGCTTCATGCAGCTAATGTTGATGGCATTGCTGAACTTGAACTTCGTCAGCTCTCAGTGAAGCGCCGTGAAGTTGAAGAATCTGATCGCAACGAGATCGAGTGGATCAATAAGAGGTGTTAGGTAAATATGAGTGTACCTAAAGTTGCAAGTATACAACTATCAAGTTATAGTATAAAAAGTTATCGATCTCACGAGAAAGGTGTTGTAGGAATTTATCAATATCGATTCTTATGTTGTGCGTGTGACAATTAGGAGTGAATAAAAGAAAGGTGATGGGTTGTGGAGAGATATGAGAGTGTTTGTGATTGAGTGCAAA
>JBAKGM010000139.1:29745082-29773674 GCA_037177215.1 Asparagus racemosus
TAGATGAAGGGAACTTGAGAAATTTGTTTTCCACTCTAAGCTAAGCATGCAAAAATTTTATTATCTTAATTAAAAGTCTAAATTAGACTATAGTGAAGTATACTACTTTGAAATTTATTTTTTAAGGAATTTATTTAGACTTATCATAAAAGGTTAACTTGAGTATAAAACTAACTAAGGATTAGAAAATTTAAAATTTATCAAATAGATCAATTATTAATTAACTTTAGTAAGTTGGCAAGTGACAATATTTTTATGAAAAAGAAAAGAAAAGACAAATATGATATAAAAAGAAGAGAAAAATAAAAAAGGGTAAAATAAAGAGGAAAAATAAGTAGTCCTCATCCCCACACCTAAATTTTGCATTGCCCTCAATACAAACTCTATGAAGTACAAAGTAAAGCCGATAAGAAATGAAGCACTTACATTTGTTCAGTTAATTTAGAACAACGAGAAAAAACTGTAATTACCTTTGATATGAGAAGGATGAATCAGAATTTTCTTCTTTTTTTATATCTTTTTTATATCCTCCTTTTTTTCTATTTTTTTCCTTTGATTTTCTTTTCTTTTTTTTCAAAAGAATAAGAAACTCTCAATTGAGAGAAGAATAAATTCTTTTTATTATTCTTATCATTATGAGACAAAACCTAAAGATGTAGAATGATAGATTAGAAATAAAAAGCTCATACTCTACGTCAAATACTATCTTATTGCTGAAAATTCTAACTCAAATTTTAAAGAAGTCTAAAATGATAAACTCAAAAATGTGCTTAAATTCTGCACACTTCAAAGTTTTCAGTAATTTTTACAGTATTTGAAGATAGGTATGAATGGTGTTATGCATTTTGAATTTCTGATGTTGATTAGGTAAAAAGCAAGTCTCAGATTTGAACTTAGGTTCCGTATTAATGAAAGTTTGTCCTCACACAACCAGTTCTTCGTTAAAAATTTCCTCAAACTTAAGATTCATAGTTGAGGTATGAAAATTTAATTGTTCTATATTTTCTAGGAACCTAAGCTCATCAGTGAAAAATTCTTCAAAGTTAAGATCAGAGAAATTGTATCTAACTTAGTTCCTTTGTTCTGAAGGACATGTTCTGATTCTATTTCCTCTAGTATTTTCAGTTCCTCACCAAAGAGTTCCTCAAAACTTAGATCTGACTCATTCACTTCTTCTAACTCTTCAATTGAATTTTCCTAGATGTCATTTACTTCTAGAGGTTGATCAATTAGCTAGTTTCCTAGATTAAAAATATTGAGATCAACAGTCATATTCTCAAAGGACAGCTTCATTTGATCAGTTCTGCAGTTAATTAGGGTATTCGAAGTGGCTAAGAATGGTCTTCCTAAAATGACATGTATTTGACTTTTGAGATTTAAAACTGGCTACGTTTTCAAAACTATGAATCCACTGAAAAAAAACTCCCCAACATTAATCAAAACACCATCTATCTCTCACATAGGGACTTTGACAAATCTATTAGCTAATTGTAAAGTGCATCTGGTTGGTTTGAGTTCTCCTACACCAAGTTGTTGATAGACCGAATAAAGAAGCAAATTGAAACCGACCCCTAAGTCTAATGACACATGAGATAGTGGGATCACCAGGATCCTTATGTTTCAAATGTATGAGCTTTGAGAGTATGTCACTGATATTGGCAACAGGAAAGACTTTCTTCAGAACATTTATTGTTCTCTTCTTAGTGCACAAATCTTTCAAAAATTTTACATAAGAAGAGATTTATTCAATTACATCTAAGAGAAGAATGTTAACATTAACATGCTTGAAAGTTTCTAGAATCTTCTCTAATTGAGGGGAGTTTTTCCTAGGCCCTAGTCTATCTAGGAAGGGAGCAACTGGTTTAAACCTATCAAAATTGAGCTCAGGTGCGGGTTCAAATTCTTGGTCATCGAAAGGGGGTGATTGTTAAATAGAGTTATCAGAAGGAGAAATAGTTTGTTCAGGTTCAAAAGTCTGACTGGAGGCATTCTAACTTGATTATCGACCTATTTTCCTGGCCGCAGTGAATAGATTGCATTCACTTGAGCTTAGTAGGTTGAACTTGATCCCATGTCCTTAGGGTTAGTCACGGGTTGACTTGGAAAGTTTCCCTTCTCTCTCTCTCACTCATAGCACTCGCTAGTTGACCAAGTTGGGTTTTTAACCTAGCTATGGCTTGGGTATTGGAATTGAGCATTTGTCTAGTTGTTTGTATAAAGGAATTCAAAGTGTTAGATGTCTGAGTCAACAAGTTGGTGGTATGTGTAGAAGCTTTAGCCATGGTCTCTAAACCCTTTTCTAAGACATTGAGACTTTTATCATTATTAGAACTTGAAGGAATATGATTTACAAATTGATGGTGAGAATGCTGATTTGGATAAGGCAGATTTGATTGTTGGAAATTATTTTGTGAACTGAAAGGGACTATGTTTATGCTAGGAAATTGTTGGGTTGAAGCGGGAGTGAAGTTTTGATTTCTGAAGTAGCTTCCCTGATTCCATACAAGGTTTGGGTAATTTCTCCAACCTAGATTTTAGGATGGAGAAAATAGATCATTCACGAGATGCTGGAATGCAGTGTTTACCTAACCTAATGGTTGATTATTTCCTAAGAGAGGACATTCTTCTGAAACATGAGTTGGAGAATGACAGCTATGATAACCTGAGAGAGAAATTTAATTGATTTGAGTTGAAACTTCTTCTTTGATTTCTAAGGCTTCTAACCTATGCAGAATTATAGCCATATTTGCTTCAGAGGCTATATTTGATTCTAGGGAAAGACCACTAGTGTTGGGTTAGGGACCTGATGAAACTCTTTCATCACAGTATTCCCACTACATGGTTTTCTTAGATAAACCATATAGAAACTCCCAAGCTTCTTCGACATTTTTTTCATGCAATCCCCTTGACACATCAATTCTAAGGAAGTTCTTGAAGAAAATTCCAATCCTTCATAGATGATTTGGTATAATCACCACTTTTCTAGGCCGTGGTGAGAACATTGGATAAGAAGATCCTTAAACTTATCAAAATACTTCAAGAATGGCTCTCCCGGGACTATTTTAAAATTCTGAATGTTGTTTCTAAGCTTAACTATTTTATTGATATGAAAAAATTTATTTAGAAAGATGGTAATAAATTCATCCCAGGCAGAGATAGAATTTATGGGTAAGCTATACAGCCATTTCTTGACTTTGTCCTTAAGAGCAAAAGGAATAAATCTAAGCTTAATAGCATCCTCAGATAGTTTACTAATCTTAATCATAAGACAAACTTCCTCAAACTTAAAGATAAAAATGTAAGCGTCTTCAGTTCAATTTTCTAAGAATTTCAGAAGCATATTTATGAAGTGCGGTCTAAACTCAAAATTAGTTCCATTGACATCCGGTAGCTTAATGCAAGACAGGATTGCATTCCTAGTGGGATAACACATATCTTGAAAAACAAGTAGATTAGGATTAGTCAACCCTTCAAAACATGATTTAACACAGATTAAACGATTGATATTATCCCTAATCCAAACTTGCATACACCAAAACAAATTTTTTAAAAGATTTTTTTAACTAAAAAAATTCGAAGAAAAACAAAAGTTAGGTTTTTTCTAAAAGATAATTAGCAAAAAAGATCTAGGAAAACAAGTTAATTAAAAAGAAAAAACTTTTTAAGAGAAAAACTAAAAGACCTAAAAGATAATGAGAAGAAGGAGAAGGATAAAAGAAAAACCTAACTAAAGCAAATCAAGAGCAATCACTTTATATCAATTACCCTCAATTCTGGGGTTAAGCCTAGACTCAACTGGACCGGCTCCTAACTAAAGACTCCTTTAGTGAAAAAAATTAAAGTTTCCTCAGTTAGTTAGTCAGGTAAGGATAGTACTAGAGGGAGATCAAAGACCAATTAAGGATCTCGTTCCTTGCGGAGTGCTGTACGCAACCCCTAAACATTGTATTAGATACCAACGGATTCAAGTAAACTTAAACATGTTCACTTAAGAATTTCTTGTTCCTTAATGAACTCGAATCCTTAGAGGCCAATGTCTAATAAGTTTTAAAAAGGCTTGGGTTTGTGTAGTGAGAAATTAGTAATTTGTGGGCTAAGAAAAGGATGGATGAAATCCCTCAACTTATCTTGAATAGTGAGTTTTTTACCCTTAAAAAATATTTTCAAGTGAATGTCAAATCAATATACTCAAATCACTTTGGTGAATTCTTACTATTATATGCAATGCAACACTAGGAATTAAAAAACTGCAAAAGGATGCAAAAACAAAATATTTTTATTTTTTAATTAAGGTTAACAATCAAACAAATGTGAGAAAGAGATCTCTTGTTTGAATTTATTATCTTGTTCATAAATGTCCAAGTGGAGGGTGAATTTTTATTAGGGTTGACAAAAGTAAATTTTTTTAATTAGATCCTAATTATCTCTAATTGTGAGAAACTAAAAGAAGGGGTGGAATTGAAAATACTAGAAAGAGGACTTACCTTAAGCAAATCTTCAATCTTCAAAGTGGTTCCTTCACAAGAAAACACACAAATTAAAGAACCAAAATAGAAAAAATCCTACTTATAAGCACCTTCCCTGGCAACAGCGTTAAAAATTTGATATGAAATAAATAAAACCTAGTTGCAAGTGTAGGCATTGAAAATTGCCTATAAGTCCCCGAACATGACTCGTGACAATGAGTTGACGATTAGGGAGCCATCTGACGATGCAACGGTGAACCGTTGACGACATAATATCAAGTAACCGCGACGTAAACGCATAAAACAAGTCGACGAAGTGCATGAAGCGAGTCGGCGAGGCGTGCAAGTCAGCGAAGCAACGAATCGCATACGAATAATTGAATAAACCCAACTATGAATCTTTAGATTACCGAATGTCAACGAGACTGAACCAGATTGGACTCAGAAACATGATGAAAAAAGCCACTTGGGCAGCTCGGTGGCCGAGCCACCTCTTGGTGGCTTAGTCGCCTAGCCACCACTTGGTGGCTAGGAGCAGATCCGACCCGCATCTGCTTATCAGCCTATAAATACAATGAGGGGTCTCATTTTTTAAGATTTGGACTTTTGGCGAGAAGGGGAGGCTCTGCTAGATTCAACAGTAATCCATGCTTAGATCCGACAGTAAGAGAAATTTCAGTGAACCCGTCAGCATAAAGCGAAGAAGTTCGAGAGATCTAAAGATCAGATCTACACGTGACCCCTCCAGATCAAACTTTGTTTTGATCCTGAGAAGAGTGGTGATTTCGCTTGGTCGATTTCAGTCACTTTGGCGATTTTTCCCTTCGTAAAATTATCCCCTTGATCGTGTAGATCTTACACCAGATCAGATCACATAGTGGTCCACGGATAAACCCCGGCACATGCAAAGATCCCACACAAACAAGGAGTCTGATAAAGAGGGTCCTGTGTTTGTTTCATGAAAAAGTTGTAAATTTCTTTCTTTTGATTTTCATTGTAATCAGGTCTTACAAAAAGACAAACTTTTGAATTCATTGTAATGTATAAAGCTGTAATGAGTTCATCAATGAAGATCAACCCGACTTTTCTCACGAACAAGCTCGCGAGCATAGTGGGAGCCAACAATCTGGCTGATGAGATCGTCATGTCGCAACCGCAGATAGCGATCTCGATCGAAGAGGAGGTCGAATACGAGTTCGACCAATAAAAATTCGAGGAGTATCTATCATCCTCGTTCAGATCGTCCTCCCCTCACAAATCTAAGAAAATTTCCACTACAAGGAAGATCTGTTGATCTGTTGATCCTTAGAAGGCTCTGAATTGCTTCCGATAATACGTTTTCTAGCGAGGGACAACCCCGTGAGGCATTCATGATCAGTGCAGAACAAGTGGCTAAGATGCTTGAAGAGGCTATGACCAAGCAAAAAGAGAATTTCAAGTTCGAGATGGAGATGGCTATGAGAGAATTTCAAGTTCAAGATGGAGATGGCTATGCAGCAAATGAGAGAGATGCATGTCCAGTAAATCCAAGCACTAACGAATCGCTAGGGTGAATCAAGTTGTCGCAATAAGGTCAACGAAACGGACAACAACACGGACAGGGATGAAGACCGTAATGCTGATAATCCCTCTGATAAATAGAATGTGAGAGGAAGCCTCGGGAACACCAGTGGTAACATCGTTGTCCCTCCTCAAAATCACCCGAATGGAGATGTAAGTGAGAATGAAAAGATAAAAAACCTCGAGAGCAAGATCAACACTTTGATTTCTGCCCAAGAGGTAAAGAAGATGGGTACCCCGTGTCCATACCCAAGGGAGTGGGAATCAATCTCGTATCCGGCGAAGTTCAATCTAATAAACTTTACGCCGTTCAACAGGAAGAGCTCACCCACTCAGCATTTAATCTACTTCAAGTCCCACCTGGGGGTTATTTCTGGAGCTGCCTTCAATTGGTATCACCGTCTTAAGTCGGGGAGCGTTAACAGCTGGGACAACATGGAGACCATGTTCCTCGCCAATTTCTTCGATGATGATACCAAGATATCCATCGAGACGTTGTTGGATGAAAAACAAAAGGACGGAGAGACAGTAGATAGCTTTGTCAAGTGGTTTCGAAATAAGGCAATGAATTGTCAGGACCCGATAACTGAGGAGTTCATTTTCTAGACCTACCACAACAACCTTTCATTGGACGTGCTAGAAGCAATGGGAACGGCACCGTCTAAGACATGGAGAGACTTGAAGGTGCGCGGGGAGCAAGCCAAGCGATTTCTTAAGTGGAAAATAACAGAAAGAGGCCAGCAAATGGCAGATGCTCACAAACGAAATTTTGTCCCACGCGGTAAAGGGAAGGAGCAGGCGAAAGCAATAGACACAAACTAAATATTACAGCTGCAACCGTAGCAACAACTGCAAAAGCGAGCGTCACAACAATCTCACCCCCAATGGCAGCAACGAACTCAAAAATAGAAGACGTCAGAACTACGGTTCTCCAAAGTCTATTATTTTAAGGAAGATGAGGTTCCCAGTATTTTCAAATACCTCTTGGAGAACTATAAGATCCAGCTACCCCCTATCGTGAATCAGGAGGAGGCAAATAAGGTCACAGATCTGAGGTACTGCGCATTCCACAGAGCAGTTCACCATCTAACAAAGTCATGATACCATCTCAAGGATAAGATCCAGGCCTTGATCGATGTAGGGGTCATTAACCCAAAGCTACCCAAAGAAAAGAAAGTGGGGGTGAACGCAGTATCCATCAGCTTCGGATCAGTGCTTTTAATTTAGATTCAACCGAAGCTCGTTGTGAAAGTAGGGATAAAATGGTGAATGATGATCCTCACGGACAACGAAAAAAAGGGCTCATGCCATATGCCACCCCAAACGGCGAAATTCTTTGGGTCCACCCTGACTTGCTCGAAGATGATCAGTGGACATCCTCTTCATCTGAGAAGAAATCAAAGGGCAAGGGGAAACCATGTCATGCCACTTCAGCAATCTTAGAGAAGAATGATGAACAAATAATGGCATTCTAACTTTTTGAAGAGGAACATGAAGTCTTCGCCACCAGGAGCGGGCACGAGTACAAATACAAGTATCCCAAAGCTTCTAATCCAAATGCTAAGATGCTGACGGAACTAGGAGTGGTGATGACTCCTCCTACGCGTGCTGAAAAATCACAGCAGCAGGCGATCGCTAAGGAGGACATGGCTAAATTGAAGGAGATCTGGTCCTCACTGCTCAACGACTAATAATTCTTGATTCTAAGAAAAAGAATAAGTTTGAACTCAAATGGGAGGGACCGTTTGTGATAGACACAGTGTATTCGAACAGAACATATCGTCTAATCACTCAAAATGGCGACAGGCAATTAATGTCGATAAATAAAAAGTTCCTGATAAAGTACTATTCTTAGTATATCTGGGATAACCCATTTTGACGGGAAGTTTCTCGTGGAATATTTCACCCATTGTCCTTAAGGATAATCCTAAATCTATCCTCCACCATAAATTCCCTCACTGATCAAATTCATTGATGGTGAGCCCACTAAAAAAATCTTTCTGGTCCAATCCACCAGCAAAATCTCTTCTTGTTTCCTTCCACGAACAAGAGGTCCACTTTCAATGCTAAGATCCCCTTGTGATAAATAGAATGGCTCCATCCTTTCCTCTTCGGTCACGCCTTCCAAGGTTAGGGCTCAAATTAGAATTTCATCTCAATAAACGAGAAAGTCATTTCTAGATTAGGTAGCAAATTCTATAAAAGTGAAAGTTATCTAAATCTTTTCGATTCTTAGAGTAGAGATCCCACTCTTAGTTTCACCTCCTAAGACTCTCAAAGTGGAGATCCCACTTTTAGTTTCCTTTGCACTAGAGATAGAATATAAAATTATTCCTCTTGAGGAGTAAGAGATAGGATATAAAATTGTCTTTCTTATTTTGAGTTCGTCTTTACTCTAAAAAGAAGACCTGGAGATAAGATATAAAATTCTTCCTCTCCAGCATCGGGAGACAAAATATAAAATTCTTCCTTTCCCACATCAATTTTATCTTTTCAACAAAAAAAATCCTTTAATTCAGGATTCATCTTGGGGAATTTTATCCCCAATCATAAGTAGGGATAAGCCAACACCTAATACGCGTTGCCGGTTTAGTCTTTATCCAATTGAAGAAGACACTAGAACTCAAGTCTGGGGAATTTTATCCCGAACCCTAAGTAGGGATAAGTCTACACCTAACACGTGTTGCCGGTTAGTTCTTAACTGTAAAAAGAACGAAAGCCCACATATTTCAAATTGTGGCAGGTTGTTATTAATAACACAACAATCCACGCCTTATACGTGTAGGGAATTTTATCCCGAATCCTAAGGAGGGATAAGACGACGCCTAACACGCGTTGCAGGTTTAGTCTTTTTCCGATTGAAGAAGACACCAGAATTCAAGTTTGGAGAATTTTATCCTGAAGCCTAAGTAGGGATAAGTCTAAGCCTAACACGCGTTGCTGGTTAGTTCTTAACCGTAAAAAAATGAAAGCCCACATATTCAAAATTATGGCAGGTTGTTATTAATAACACCACAATCCACACCTTACACTTGTGGGGAATTTTATCCCGAATCATAAGTTGGGATAAGTCAATGCCTAAGATGCGTTGTCGGTTTATTCTTTTTCTGATTGAAGAAGACACCAGAGCTCAAGTCTAGGGAATTTTATCCCGAAGTCTAAGTAGGGATAAGTCTACGCCTAATACGCATTGCTGGTTAGTTCTTAACAGTAAAAAGAATGAAAGCCCACATATTCAAAATTGTGGTAGCTTGTTATTAATAACACCACAATCCACGCCTTACACGTGTGAGGAATTTTATCCCGAATCCTAAGTCGGGATAAGTTAATGCCTAACACGCATTGCCGGTTTATTTTTTTCCAATTGAAGAAGACGCCAGAATTCTAAGTCTGGGGAATTTTATCCCGAAGCCTAAATAGGGATAAGCCTACATCTAATACATACAGCCGGGTAGTCTGTTCTCATGAGAAAGATGAAGCCTATGTATTCAACATCATAGCACCAAGTCTAAAAGAGTTTTATTCTTTTAGCACAACATCACGTGAGGTACGGGTTTAGATAACCCGCATGCTAGCCCGATTCAAATGGTAATCAGTAAAGGCTCGTCAAATCCGTTGATGGCTTGGGTTGACCACTAACCCTAAAGTCAACGTCTAACACGCGTTGCCGATTAGTCTCTTGCTCGTAAAAGATGATAAAGCCTACGTATTCGACATCGTAGCATTAAGCCTAAAAGAGTTTCATTCTTTTAACACAACGTCGCATGCAGAACGGATTTAGATAACCCGCATGCTACCCCGATTCAAACGGTAATTGATAAAGGCTCGTCAAATCCGTTGATGGCTGAGGGTTTGCCAAAACTCCTATGAGTATTGTGGTTGATTATTTCCAACGAAATGAGAAATCATAATAAACAACAATAAAAAGGAGGATAGAAATTTATTCGATTAATGAAGAGTCGAGTCTTTTAACGAAGAAATTGCAGTTATTCAAACATCAAGTTTATGGCAAAAGATTTGCTGTTCTAACTTGGACAACTCATTATTGTAAGCTTGTTGGACTCCTTCTACAACTCAGACCTGAATGACTCCTCATTGGCGTTCAATGGCTTCGCAACTTCTTCCTCAACTTTAACTAGCTTTTGTTCCGAGAGCTCCAGTTTCTTAGATTTGGTGGTTTGAGCTTCCTCTTCATTAACCCTTGTCAGCTCCAAGACGCTTAAGTTCTCTTGCTCCACCTAAAGTTCCCGCCTAAGCTGCTCTATCTTGGCCTCACTTGATGCAATACAAGAATGAATATTGCTCAGGAATGTTGATTTCTCGGCAAGTGCTGTCTTAACCTGATATACCCGGTCCTGTTGTATTTGAATCTCAAGTCCAGTAATAATGCGAGCATCGCGCCATACTTCCAAATGAGATTCCGCTCGATTGGCTATATACAAACAAGCACCTGTTGCTTGCAACTCATGTAATTTCTGAAGCTTGAGTTTTAGACGGTCAAGATCATCAGCAATTGCCTTGGCTAACTCTAGGTAACCAGCATCCCTTATCAAAGTCGTTCTAGGGCCAAGGACTAGCCTGAACTGACGGAGAGGAAGCCCACTGTGGAGAAGCTTGTCGATCATCATGTTATGAAAGAAAAGAACGAGCGGACTTCCATATAGATAATAATCTGAGCTGGGTCGTTGTCTAACATCAGCGCCCTTGCTAGATCTTGGAGGGATGGACATTTTAGAATCTTATGTCAAAGGCCAGCGTAGACATCCTTAACTGGATAACCAGTACCTGCTTCCATCAATATAGCTTTATGGGTTAGCGGGGTTGTCATCCATTAAGGGTCACTTTTCATCCAGTTCGGTTTATTCGAGCCTCATAATTACTCCAATAAGGTATACGAGTCTAAACTGTTTCCCATTTTTGTTGAGAAGTTTCTGGAAAATATTTTTATAAAATATTCTTAAGGATAACTTGACAACCTCCAATAGAAATATTGATTCTCAAAACCCCCAGGAGTATACGAGTATAAACTAGTTCTCCCAGCTCCAACACCTTAAGAGCTTAAACTGTGTTGACACCTGTCAATGCGTCACAAATAGAGAATTCACCGACTAAAGGAGAGATCTCAAGAAGTTTGATGGTCAGTTCTACGACAACTCACCGACATGAGCTAATGCAAAAATCTAGTTACCAGCTTCGGTTCAAGATTTTGACAGCAGTCAAACAATAAATGTAGCACCGTGACACTTTCAGTCGTTCGGCAAAGCACTGGATAATCTGAAAGAATTAAAGAAATCAAGATTTGAAGCTATTTTTAGGTCCTGTTATGCCGATTAAAGGCTTAGGCCTATCATATCCAAAGTATTTCAGGCTCTTCTATAAAATAACGAGACCGAAACAGTTTAGAGGGGGTATCTGTAGGTGTTGAAAATTGCCTATTAGTCCCCAAACATGACTCATGACAATGAGTGGACGATTGACGAGCCATCTAACGATGTGAAGGTGAACTATTGACGATGTAATAACAAGTAACCGCGACGCAAACGCATAAAGCGAGTCGATGAAATGCATGAAGTGAGTTGGCAAGGCGTGCAAGTCAGCGAAGTGACGAATCACATACGAATAATAGAATAAACCCAACTATGAAGCTTCAGATTAGCAAACATCGAAGAGACTAAACCAGATCAGACTTAGAAAAAAAGACGAAAAAAGCCACTTGGGCAGCGCGGTGGCCGAGCCACCAAGAGGTGGCTAGGCACAGATCCGACCCGTTTACCCGTTTTTAAGTCTATAAATACAGGGGGTGTCTCATTTTTTAAGAGCTAGACTTTTTGACGAGAAGGGGAGGCTCTGCCAGATTCAACAGTGATCCACGCTTAGATCCGATAGCGAGATTCGAGATTTTAGCGAACCCATCAGCATAAAGCAAAGAAGTTCAAGAGATTTAAGGATCAGATCTACACGTGACGCCTCCTGATCAAACTTTGTTTTGATCCCGAGAAGAGTGGTGATTTCGCTTGGTCGATTTCACTCACTTTGGTGATTATTTCCTTTGTGAAATAATCCCCTTGATCGTGTAGATCTTACACCGGATCAGATCACGCGGCGGTCCATGGATAAACCCCGGCACAGGCAAAGATCCCACGTAAACAAGAGTCTGATAAACACGGTCCTGTGTTTGTTTCAGGAAAAAGTTATAAATTTCTTTCTTTTGATTTTCATTCTAATCAAGTCTTATAAAAAGATGAACTTTTGAATTCGTTGTAACGCATAAAGTTGTAATGAGTTCATCAATGAAGATCAACACGACTTTTCCTGTGAACAATTGGGAAGAGCAATTTTGATTGTATGATTGTCATCATATAAAAGAGAGTCAGTAAAGTACTTCTCCACCCCTTTAAAGGGATGCTTTCAGCATCAACATTTTGTAGAACCCCCTACTCATCGACATATTTAAATCATTGATGAAGTGCCGATGGGACAATCATGTTGGAATGGATCCAAGTTAGTCTATGGAGCAGGTTGTAAGGTGTTTTGACATCGATGACATAACAAGTCACTTCTGTCTTCAAATTGCCAATCTGACATTTAAGTCTGATCTTCCTAAGAGGCTACTATTGGACTTGAAGCAAAAGATGGTGGTGGTAGTCTTTGAGAGCTTGTGAAGGGGAATACCTAGAAAGCTTGAGAGTCACTGCGAGATTATGCTCAAAGCAGAGCCTGGGTCGATGTGAATCCTCTCGACCTTTGTCAACCCCACATACCCGGTATAGTAAAGGGGTAGGTTGTGATGAGGGTCATTGATGAGCATGTCATTTGGAGTGAAGGTGATACAATGTGCCTGTCATTGGCATTGATAGCACTGCTTGTGTTCTTCATCTTGCAGAGGCTCGATCATATGGGCGAGAAATGCCTCACTATCTTTCAAAGCTTCTTTTAAAGCCTCCCTTATTTCCTTAGACAAATCTAAAAGTTCAAACAAGGTTATAACAGTCTGGATATTGGCTAACTGGGCCATGATATCGTACTGGAATGGGGCTTTGGAATCGATCGAGGGACGTTGCAATGCCTTGTCAAATCGAGTCTCTTTTTGCTTAGCCGGGTCGGGTTGCTTAGAGGACCATGGCTGATCATAGTTCTTCAAATAGTATCAGTCGGACCTTATCCCCATCATGATAAATTTCTATTCCTCCAAATTCGTGAGTGAAGAGACTTGTAGAGATTCCTCTCCTATGATTGCGGAGATGACATTACAAGACCTCATCTTGCATTTGCCCTTTGACTTGGACTTCGGAAGAGTCCAATGTTCATCTTGGAGGAGATTGGGATGCAACCACATCATTTCTCCTCTTGCTGTAGTAAGAGGGACCAAGCCCCGGATTTGTTGCTGTTGTTGGTTGTGATTGACCACTTCCATTCTCACAATGGGAATGGAAACAACTCCATCTTGGGCCTGAATTTCTAGGATAGAACCAAATTGAAGAGTCACCATGTTGACAGTAGCTTTCTTTTGCTCAGGCTTGAGCTTGAGGATTCCTGATTTGACAAAAGTCTATATTTTATCCTCAACGATGTAACAGTTTTTTGTCAGGTGTCCTAACATTCTGTGATAAAGACAGTAGTTGGGATCATCAGTCTTTCTAATCTTTTCTAGGCTTCGAGCTTCAAGAAGATTTAACCGATTACCCTTGTTGAGGACGTAGAAGATAGCCACTGTATGCTCATCCTTGAAGGAGTTGTTGCACTGAACGCTCTTCCTTAGCTCCCTCCTCTAGCTATCGGGTTTCTTGACCTCGACCGTGAAAGTCTCTTTGGCTTTTTGCTAGAAGGACTGCCGTTGTTTGTCTTTGTTTCCCCTAAAATTAGAATGGTGTTCGAACTTATGAAGCGTTCTGATGATTTTTGTACTATCTCAGCTTGCTCCATTAAGTCCTTCCATGAATAGGCCGTGTCAGTGCCCATATGAGCTTCTATACGACCCACAAAATTATGCTGACAAGCCTAGAGTAGCATTGGCAATGGCATATCTCAACACTATAATGTTAGATTACGAAATCAGTCAATGAATTCTCTGACAATCTCATTTTCCCTTTACTTTTTGGAGAGGAGTTTGGTCATGGTAACATCTAATCGTTCTTCGCGGAATTATGAGAGGAACTTAGATTCTAGATCAGCCCAGGACTTGATTGATCCCATCAGGTAGATTCTGAAACCAGTCAAAGGCTGCCCCCTGAAGGGTGCCAATGAAAAGTTGCGCCTTAATGGCACCATTACCCACTACATTTTGAGTTTATTCATGAAAATAATAGATGTGCTAGTTCGAGGAACCTTTGCCATCAAACGTATGTAACATCAGCGGCTTAAACTTCATCAGATAGGGAACCATGTACCACTCAATGGGATACGATCGGGTAATCTTGACCTTCTTCAGCTCAGTTCACTGTGCGAGAGTGTTGAGTTATTTTTAGAAGTCCTCAAGGAACTTTGTCTCCTGACTTGGCTTAGGAGGCACCGATGTTTTCGATTCTAGATGATCAAAATCTGCATCTTCTTGATGCATGTGTTCTTCGTCTAGGGAGAATTCAATAATTGGTCGTTTCCCTTTTGAAGACGTCGGACAAGGCTAAGAGGTTGTCATGAGCTGACCGAGCATCTTTTCTAATCACTCGAATCACTTTTCTAAAGCTTTTCTTTGGGCTTCTATTTATTGGAGAAGATCTCCTTACTCCGTCGTATCCGCAGCCCATTGTTGTTCTTGACTCGAGCTAGGGGGAACATTTGACGCTATGGTAGAATTAGTGTCACTAGCAGTTGGCTGGTCGACTTAAGGCAGAGGTCGTGGTACTCGTGTTTGGAGGAGGGAGTAGTCAAAGGGGGTCGCTGTTCTCTACCTTGATCTAGTGTGGCGGTGCACAACATCAATCTCTAGTAATATGCTTCCATGACCAGGAGGGTATCTTGGGTCAGACGGGTTGTCTACATCTTTGTCCTTATCTCTAGAGATTACACTAGTCGTATTAACTTTGAATTCTTAAAGTTTACCCTTTCGGATACATCGTCGTCTTTTAATCCTAGCCTTTGAAGGCTCAGGATTGTGACTGAGATGATTGAAAACCGATTCCTTTTCAGGAATAACTTTGCATTGGCAATTCTTTTTGAACAGCTGTAACAACTTCCCCAAGGGTCGCACAATGCTGACATTGGCAAGCTCTCTTTAGAGATAGGAACTCTCTCAAATCGGTAGGACTTCTGAGTTGATTTGAGCTAACTTCACCACTTTGGGCATTGGCAGGTGAACGTCGCCTATGGCGAGATTGGCTTGACCTTCGCTTAGCGAGGTTAGATGCATCACCAGGGGTGATGTTATTCCTTTGCGGGAATTTGGATAAAGGGTTACTCCCATTCTTTACATCTGTCAAGGAAGCATAGCGAGCATCGCAAGATGCTTCAAATCAAACCCCTAAGGGATTTGTGGAATGTTGTCCAAAGTCAGAAGACGTGAGAAAGTCTTGACCTTCGCTTGAGGCAAGGGTCGATATTTCTTTGCTCATTTGGCTTCCAGTGAAGCTCAAACTATCTTTGGCAAATGTCACCTTTACACATGCGGGGGTCGATTTAGACCCTAGATTTGCTCGCTTGGTCAAATTCAATGACCACCAATTCAACAAAAGACCCGAGGGTCTTAGCATTGGCTGCGACACAATTTTCTCATCAAATGAGAAAGAAGTTCCAGCAGAGTCACCATCCTGTTTCAGGTTTTTTGTATTACAATTAACTCAGACTATAATAAAAAGAATACAATCAAAACTAAGAAAAATTTATATTTCTTTGGGTTCTTTACTATGTGTCGATGGAGCGTCGATCTCGTACTCCTTTGACAGTCCATCTAAAATGATGGATCTTTTGTTGTTACTCTCTAATTTGACCGCTTGGAAGATGGCTTAGTCTTCTCTTAGAACTGAATATTAAAGAGAGAAAAAATGGAATGAAATGCTAACTCCGCGTGTGTATAGGGTGTTCGATCTCTAAGTGGGTAATCCCCTAAACGAACGATCTCCCTGCCCTCTTATAGGCTAAGAGAGAGAGAGAGAATTAATAGCCTTTAATTACGGATTAAATAGCCATTAATTCAAGAGATAATGGGAGAGCGGTTACTCCTTGAAAATAGCTCTCAAACGTTCCATTGGCAAAGTTCGCTGATTAGTTGGCGAAGTTCGCTGAAAGTGTTCAGGAGAGGCTAGCTTAGATGTGGGTGGGCCATCACTTCTGAATTCTGGGTGACGTAGCCCACGTGGGTAGCTGCAGGTGAAGTTTGCTGACATCAAATGGTGAACTTCGCATAACTCGACTCGTGACCCATTTTTCACTTGTTTGGATTGAGCCGAAGTGGGTTGTATGGCGATGTTCGCGTGCTTGTTTGAGCGAGCTTCACTATAGCCTGTTGTGGGCTTGACTTTTGACCCATTTGAAGTGTTTAGCCCATGAGCGTTTACTTCTTGGATTCAAGCTGAACATTAGCCTCGATGGAATATATTTTAACCATCTACAATATAAGCGATTTTTTCTAAAACTCATTTCATATAATATCATAAGCTTGCAACATGAATGCATAAGCAGCTTTCTTCATATTTTGCATGCATTCATCCCTTAGAAGTGCCGCTAGCCCTTTCTTTGGAAAGGTTATTCTTGAAATTAGCCATCAAATGACGGATGTAGTACGAATGATATGTCCAAGGAAAACAATTTTTAATAGAGTTTTGAATGCCTTTGTCACAGTTAGAGATAATATCCAACTCGTCATCTGGAGTGTATGGATTCTCTACATTAAATAGGATGTATCATATGAATTCCAAAAACCACTCCCAATTGCTTTCATTCTTAGTCACACAAATGCAAATAGCTAACGGGAGCATTCCTCCATCTCCATTAAGAGCAATAGCAGCAAGAAGAGTTCCTCTGTACCTATCCAAAAGGTGTGTGCCATCCAAAAATAAAATAGGCCTTCATCCATTCACGAAACCCTTCCAACAAGCATAGTATGAGATGAATAGTCGGGTAAACCTTCCATCATCATGCCTTAAATGAAAGACTGATTCCAGGATTTCCTTGACTTTCTCCTTGTACCATCTAAGTAGGTCGTACGAGTGTTGTGCCGATCCATACAAATACCATTGAGTGAGCTCCCTCCCCCCCCCCCCCACCAAATTCTATGATATGGGATTTCTGCACTAAGTTTCCTATGAAGCTTCTTTTTAGGATTAATTGTGTGGTAGGTGGGTTGATCTTTCAATATTGCTTTCACTTGATTAGCTACTCACTTCCGAGATGCCCGGGGATGACCCTTCTCCCCTACGCCTCTGCCAAGGCAACTATGTGCACACCAATTTTTCAACATAGAATCACTCGCTATATACTCATCGAATACAATGAACCCACCATTCACATTTTAGAGCCTTGTAACTCACACTCACTCTGTTTGGTTCATTCTTCGTGAAGCTATAGTTGCAACCTAGCACAATGGAATAATTTCTTATGCTCTACCTCAAGTGTTCAATGTTATTAAATTCTTGAGCAACACTATTAAATTCTTGACCAACACTTCTAATTGTATGATATCATGAGATAGGAATTTAACAACTTGAATTTTTGACTTCTTGCAATGCATTCTGTGAAATAGATGGATTCTATGATGATAATTGTTCCGCTAGTGGCATGGTAGGATTTCTACATAGGATTAAGCACCGAATTGCAACATATCAAATGAAGTTCTTAACATAGAGTAACTATTAATGCTCTTGAGTAGCTATTTTACACATTAATTATATTTCCCATTTATTTGACAAATTTTTACCTTATACGTATCGTGCTTGGTTACTGCTCAAATAAAATCTCTCTTTTCAAATCAACATGCATCTTGATGATCTTCTCGTTGCAACCGTGATTTTCTTTTAGCATTGTCAAGACATCAATAGCACCCATAACACGAACTCATAGTTTGGCATGGGGGACTTTATAACTCAGTTGCAATGTGCTTGCACAACAATTGACTCTACTTTGTACTTGACTTACTAAATCATTGTATTTTCCCTTAACATTCAAGGGAATCAAGTGATTATTTCCTCTGAAGTCGGTTAACAGGAAATATAACTCTTCAGCCATATTTGTTCATCATTAAACAATAAAGTTAGATTATAAACTTCATCAAGATTCGACATTACACAAAATTTAAAGAAATATATGCAAAGTTGAACGAAGAGAATCGAATCACTTCATACAAAGAGATAAACATATTGAGTTCAATTCTAAATCTGAAAAACAAAATGATTTTTTCCTCTCTAACAACAATTTTAACCAAAGACATGAGCTCTCTTCGAATAAATTGAGTCTTTTGCTTAAAAATAGAGGTTTTCTAAAAGAAACAGAGTATCTGACCTTATTTCTTCAGAACTCTTAGCTCTCACACTTCAAACAAGCATTCTTCAATGTACAAGCAATAATGTCTTCTTCCTCTTTATTCTTCAAACACCAAATCAGATCTCAACCACTATATCATAATTCTATTAAATGAGATATATGACGGAAGAGAGAAAGATGATTTCACAAATGCTAAAACCTCTCAAATATATTGGTATTTTATTATTTTGAGATCTCAAATGCTAAAACATCTCAAAATTTGCTTTAAAATAAACAAAATTATGGAATTCAAAAAATTAAAAACGCCCCCACTCCAAATCCATAAACTTGTAACCCAAAAAAAATTTGAAACAAACAACCCCAAAGCAAAACGCTGACTTCCACTTTGATACCTCCGTACACGTGCGGTGCACCTGAGCTTCAGGTCGTGGGTTCCCCCTCACCCCCCCCCCCCCCCCCCCTCATTTCATATAGATGGTTGTGGGGTTTTTACTGTTCTCAGTTCGAGATAATGAAGAAACGGTCGTCCTGTATTTTCAAAAGCAACAAAAGAATTCCTAAAAATTCACAGTCCATTTGATTGCCGTTTATAGACGTTTGTCCACTATCGGTCTCAAATTTTCTCTCCCCTCCCAATTTTAGAGAGAGAGAGTGAGGATCTTGGGAGCTCTATGGATCTTCTCTTGATTCTCTCAGGTCGCAGTTTCTTTCCTTTTTCTCTACTTTTATTCCAGTTTCCAGCCAAGCAATTTCTATTAGAGTTGAAAAGATCACTTTTTGATTGATGGATTCTTCCTATTGATCCAAAACCTCAATTGGGTCTTAGGGTTTTGAAGTTCTAATAGTAAAATATTTGATTGATTTTGGATTCATGGGCTATTCTCTTTGATGTAAGAAATTGCGTTTTTTTCAATTTGAGATTTCAATGGAGGCAAGGTTCAATCAGAAGAGAGTAGAATCAGAGAGCTGCCCTTTTCGAAAATTTATTAGAAGGCATATATCAAAGGATGATGCATATAGTTCTAAGGAAAGCTCTTTGGGGGCATCAGTGGCATCTACAAGTGGAAACAATGTAGACCATTCAATGATTCAGGAAGAATTTGTGAGAGATGAGAGTGCTTTGTTGAGTTTGCATCCATGGATTTTTAAGAAGGAGAGCTATCGAGAAGGAGCAAATAATGGTGTTGAGAAAAGTAGAGGCTCTCTTCGAAGCAGGAGGTTTCGAAGATATTTGGTCAAGCCAGTTACTTTTACGGGCAACTACATGAAACCTTTCGCTGAACAAGTTGAAATGGATGAGTATTTTCTTGATTCTCCTCCCAATTCACCCACACCAAGTTTGAGACCATATGTTGTAACTGATGGGAGAAGAATAATTAGCAAGTCCAGTTTCGACTATTTCAGCATGCGACATGAAAATCCATTGTTTAAGGAGGATGGTTTACATGAGGAAGCTGATACGATTAATTCGGTTGCAAAGAGAGTTGTGACTGGGGTTCCTCTTCTACCGAACTCGGGAAAGATGAAGAGAAAGTGTAGCGAGTTGCAGGATGGAAGGGTCGAGGCTTCTAATTCAGCGAACCCTTGCAAAGTTTTGCAATTGGAAGGTAACATTGAAACCTCATGTTCAAGTTTTAATTTAATTCCTTTACTATGTTTTAAAGAATCATCTGACTATTGTTACACTAGTAGCTTATGTTAAAGAAGATACTTTAGTTGGTGTTTTGGCATGAGTGATAAGAAAGGCATTGTGGATATATAAAATATTATCCATCAGGCAAGTACATGATATGAAGTTCAGATGTATTGGACTTGCTAAGTACATAACAGTAGTTATGTCTTCGCCTCCTGTGACATTTATCTTCTAATGCTATTAGGTGAAGGCTTCAATCTTTTGTTTTTACTTAACACCTATACATGACATTAGGTTTAATACATGAGGCAACACATTCGGTATTAAGTCATCATTGCAGAGAGCAATTTGACACCTAACTAGTTAAGAAAGACAACCTCTCTTGGTTTCATATAATATTTGTATTACGCTTCAAATACATTGTCCTTTCTGATGGCATTATAGCTTATGTATGCTTAAATTATACTGTCCTCTCATGGCATTATAGCTTATGTATGCTTAAAATATACTGTCCTCTCATGTCATATTTCTACATTGCTGCTGATAAGTTTGCAATCAATAGTTGATTTTCTGGCACTTTTTATAATCCCTCTATAATTACCTACTTTTTCTTAATGCTTGTATTTATAATGTATAAAGCATTTTATTAAGCAACTATATTTTGGTTGTTCTGTATGGGGAGCGAAATATCATCGGTTGCCGTAACTTGAGAAGCTATACAAATAGAAATCTATTTGGCTGTTAACTCCACTTCGTATACTAGAATCCCATTTTCCCTTAACTTTCTTCCTTGGTATGAACATGGTGATTTTGTTTTAAATTGGTTATTGGTCCACAATTTCAGCATCAGAAATCGAATTTCTGCTATAAGTGTTGTGATAAACTTTGACAGATCACGTGGTATTTCGAGATGTGCCTTGATAATAGAATTATTATATACCTTTTCTCGATTTTTTATGTGTCATCCTTACAGGGACCATGCAAATCTTCTCTGTTCGTTTCAATTTTATCAGTTGTCTCCGAGGAGATTAGAACTATTATAAATCATGAGTTATTAGGGAGTAAAATGGTGTAGGGAATGGAAATGGTTCTTATAAGTTCTGTTAGTGCTAGAATCTCATTCTGAAACCAAGGCCTACCTTAATTTTCATCATAATTTGAATTAGGTGGTGTTTTATACATACAGTAGTAGAGTTTTTCTATGTGCATACAACAACAAAAAGATTTCTAGACTAGTAACAGTAACAAATATTGGTAAAATTTTCAGGTGTAAATTGTTTTATATATTTTAGATCAAAATTAGTTTTGCTAGATATGATCTTGGTTCTGGTGGGGCCAAAGTGTCAACTAATAACATTAATTAGCAAAGATTTGAATTAGTACGCATTTAAATTACATGATTAAACCCAGTGTTTTAAATGTCGGCCGACATGTCGGTTTGAGGGCTCGAGCGAGACATGACTTGGGCAATTTCAAGGCGTGTGTCGTTTTTCAGGTGCAAGTCGGAAATGTCGGGGATATATCTGCCATATCGGCTGATTTTTCAGCTTTGAAAAATCAGCCGATATGACCTTTTTCCTGCTGTTTTTTCTAACCGGGTTTGGGTTTAGTACTGAAAAATAAACTCGTTTCACTTTTGACCTGTTCTGAGAGATATGAACCCGATAGCAAAACAAAACAAAAAAACTAGGGCAAAATCGCCGTTGTTCGTCTCTCTCTATTGTCCTTGTCGCTACAGGTTCAGAACCATCACCGTCTCATCCTCTCTCTCTCTTCCCTGCAAGGCTACGACTTCGGAACCATTGCGGCCTCTTCCTCTCTCTCTCCCTTGTGACGTTGGAACCTAACAATGACGTCAAGCTTCCCTGTGGTGACTGGTGAGTCTTCTTCTATCTCTTTCTCTTTCTCATTCTCTCTCTCTGAGTCTCTGATTCCCTCTCTTTCTCTCTCTGAGTCTATCTCTCGCTTAGTCTCTGTCTCTCTTTATCTCTTTGAGTCTTTCTCTTTCTCAATCTCTCTATCTCTCTCTCAGTCTATCTCTCTCTCTCCCTCTGGTGAATGGTTTCAAGATGCACTCGAGAATCAAGTTTTTACAATCAGTTAGTGACCCTAAACATCATATATTATTTACTTTTTTATATGTTTAGAGTATAGAATTTATAAAGTATGCTTAAATTGAATTTAGGAATGCTTATATTGCATTTAGGGCATGATATTATATATATGCGCACCATCTGATATGGCAATCCGATATTTAGTCCATGCACCCCCCCCGACATATCCCTGATTTCCGCTTCCGACATGGATTTCAGCCGTCCGACGTGAACCCGACATCCGACATTTAAAACCTTGATTAAACCTAATAAAGATGGGATACTACGAATGAAAAATGAAATAAGTAAAAAAATTGCAAAAAGGAAGAGCAGGGTTGCTTTGACTGCATCATCAGTTGTTGCCTTGTTTTATAATTACATGTCTGAGTCACTATACGAGAGTTAATGACTATTTTACTTCGGAGAAGTTGCCGAGTACGTACAGTGATCTTGAAAATAAAGCCTCTCTTATATTTTTGGGTCCTAAGCCCATGCTTGTAATTGATACATGCACATAAAAAGATCTTGTAACATCATATCCTATAACTTCTGAGTTCTTGTCCATCAAATCCCTAAAATAATGAGGTTCTACTATCTTCAACATCTACTAATCTGTATTACTGACTCTCACTCATTACAGTGTTAAGTCTGCATTTTGTATCTATATACATGAAACATAATGTTTCTCAAGTTGGCTTGCAGTTATCCTTGAAATGTCTAGAGCTAGAGTTCTCAGATCTATTTATTGTTGCAGCCACTTCACACTGTATGACGATACCGATAATTGCTGAATCTGTTTACAGGTAGTCAACTGGTAATACAATTTATTGGCTGCTCTCTCCTTGTTTCCCGTTGTCATAGAGAACCTCAATTTTAAATATTCATTTTCATCCATATCTGAGGGTTGTTTTCTTTCTACAATAATGGTTTAATTTACGTCTAGACTTCTATCTAACACTCCCAGTAACTTTCTGCCAGATTCGCATGAGAGAGTGCTTCCCTTTTGTATTGGAATCAGTATTGGCATGATCTGTGCCCTCCTTTTGAAGAGAACAGAAGTGGATAAGTTAAATAAATCATTGAAGCAAGCTGAAGATTTAGTTCAAGATTTGCAGGAGGAGTTGGAAATGAAAGATTCATTCTCTGTGAAGGAACTAACTTATGGAATACACGAAAATCGAAAACTTAAACACTGGAACTCCAAAAGCAAAGAACCTATCAAATTATGTCAAGAAGAGAATTTGACACATTCTGCTTCTCAAGATGAATGTGAATGCCCAAACTTGAATAGAACTGAAGAAAAAGCCGAATTACTCAGAAAAATCGAGGTAGAGCTTGAAGCTGAACTCGAGAGGTTGGAGGAGAACATGAATGCTTGCAGTCTGGAGCAAAAGATAGTTCACCTCGAGGTATCCCTTTTCGTTAGAATATTTTATTTTTAGTACTAAATGTAAATGGTTGTTCTTATAAGCAAATTTAATATTTTATTTTTAGTACTAAATGTAAATGGTTGTTCTTATAAGCAAATTTCTATGTATGTTTTGTTTAAACTTGAATCTTATTTCATTGAAATGAATCTCATTAATGTAGATTAATGTCAGACCAGCAATAAGGTCATCTCGTGTGAAGGTAAGAGCATAAAATAGAAAAGAAAACGTTTTAGTGACTCTGCAGCATTTGAACCTTAATAGTTCTTGTCTCAGAAGATTATAGAGGTCATGATCACATATATACTAGTAGATAATGTTCCTTTTTACAAAGAAACAAGTATACTGGTAGTTGTTTGGGCAGAAAATAGGAAACATTTTTCATTCCGGTAAGTATTCTGCTGATCATTTTGGCCGGGGCAGGGTTAGGCATGTTTGAGGTATTTCGATCCCCTTTTCAACAACTTAAAATTTCAAAAATTTTCTATATTTTTTAATGTAGAAAGAAATAAGTAATAAAATGAAAGTTCAACTAGAAAATATTGATAGTGGTCAGTTCGAAATTTTTATGCTTTATTTCAGTTTTGGTGCTTAGTTTAATTTCCAGTGAAAGTTTGTGATTTTGCTTTTCTAATAACATTTTTATGACAAGATTTTCATATTGTTGTGGAATTGTGCCTTACCTGATTGAATATTTTGGTTCAACCCCGGCATTTCGATGTGGCTAAAAGTGATAGGGTGGTATTTTCATAGCTATTTGCTATTATACCTTAGCTCATATTACACATTTGTTGTATTTCTATGATAATTAAGAAAAAAAATATGGTTGCAGCTTGATTCGGACATCATAGCAGATGTGGTTCATGGGGAACTAAGAACAGACAATCTTACTGGAGAAATTCTAGAGAACCAAGCCAATTCGAGCTGCAACACAAGCTCAACCTCCACAGCTCAAACCTACAACGTTAACTACTCCGTCTCACCCCAAGAACTCAGTCTCCGTCTTCATCAAGTGATCCAGAGCAGGCTCGAGGAAAGGATCGTAGAGCTTGAGAGAGAACTCCTAAAAAGCCAGAGGCAGCTTCAAGTCATGGAAACCGAGAGGGTAAGACCCCAAAGAACATTGTCAAATAGTGATATAGGATTTTCTTCAACCCATGAGAGCCCACGAGCTATACAATCTGATAGTGCTCTAGTTCATCCATTCTGCTTGAACTTATCGAGAGATGCACTTAATGCCTATGATGAAGCTTACGAAGAGTTCATGCAGATGGATGAGAAGAGGGAGAGCCCACCATCACCTACAAATAAAGGTGAATGGATTGATGGGTATAAATCGAGCTCATCAGGTAGAAGTTTTCCATGGGAGAATAACTTTTGGAGTCGAGGATCTGAGGAAGAAGATGGTGAAAGTGGTAGCTTTACTGATGAAGAAGGGAAGATGTTGATCCAGCAACTTGTGGAGAAGACAAAGCAAGGTTATCCTGCTCTGATAAATGCTCAGAAGATGTTTCTTCTAATGGACGAATAAATCAATAGGCGATAAGGTTTTACATATCCTAGTTTAAGAGAGAATTCTAACCTGTAGCGCTGTATGAGTTCTTATTACCATGGGAGAGGAGCATCTTTGACTGCATTTCTCACACGGTGGCTTCAATATCTTGTTACAATTAGTTCTTACTACCACTGGAGAGAAGCATCTTTGACTGCATTTCTCACACGGTGGCTTCAATATCATGTTACAATTGAAATATAATTCTTTAAGGTTATGTGAAATTTAGTTCTGTAAGATCTTTACTAAGAATGTAAACAAAAAAACAAATAAAAAAGCATGGTGATTGTATTTATTGAATTTATTTTTATTTATCTATTTTCCATCCGTTGGAGGAATGTACTGCTGCTATTCTGTGACTGCATCTGCTATTGAGGGTAAAGGTATTTGCGCCTGGTAGGACATGTTCAGTGTGGCTAGCGTGGTAAATGCTATAGTTTTGGATATGATGGTGATGGGCCTGCTGCTGTGACAAAATTTTGGTGTATGAGATAACAGTGTTAAGAATAATGTTCAAAGGTTTTGGTTGATATCTTTGGTCGTCGGGAAAGAATTCCTATCAAACTTGCTTCAATAGCAATTACCATTTTTATACCCCGGAAATTACCAAAACTAATAAGAGCAGCCACATGATAATTAACTGGCCGACTCATCCGCAATCACAATCCGGGTGATAAGCCGGTCGACTTGCCTCGTGATCCAGATCTGAGGTGAAAGGCGCTCCCAACCCGGATCCCGCTGGATATTCGACTCCGAGACGAAAAGTGTTCTGCACTCGAGCCAAACACAAGGTGTCTCGAACAGTGGAACGGCCTGACAAGTGTCATCAAAAGTCACGTTGCACAGTCTGCACCCACACTTCACCGCCCAGTTGCCATCAAGCAATTAATGCGACGCCAGTCCTTATGACCTTTCGAGTCAGAGCCTTCAAAGCTCCTCGGACACGCCATTACTCCAACAGTCCTATCACTGTGCACAAGTGACTCGGCCAATCACCATCCGCCACATATAAAGTAGGGTTTGTACTAATGATGTACACACTCGGTTGCAATTACCTACGTGCGCCCATAAACTCTCTATAAATAGTGGTGATTTCCACCAAACCAATGTATGTAATTTTACACATAAAAAGTCAACAAGAGTATCCTCTGTTTTTCTTTTCAGATTAACTAGAAACAGTCACTAATTTGAGCGTTAGAGGGCACGCCGGAGGAAACAACCTCCAGTGCCTCTAACCTCTGTTATCTGTATAGTGATGAACAACACAATATCCAAAACGGGAGAATCAACCATCAAAGATGATTAAGGGACCCAAAAATTGAGTTTAACCATCCTAAATCGCGTATCAACTTTGCGACGTAAATAGTTTGGCACCCACCGTGGGCCCACTTCTTCTCCTTTTGAAGAAATGGTTGATCTCCAATTTTCGAACCTCGGAAGCTGACACCATTGCTCAGAGCTACGACAGTTAAAGAGTTCTGCCAAAAACCAAATGGAGAACAAAGCTAAGTAAACATTAGGGTTGTCATAAAATATAAAACATTTCGGAGAATGCCTCTACAAAATGTAATGAAACTGTAAAAACCTTTTTGTAAGTAAGAAATACTTTGTATGGTGTACTAACTTACATGCAGCTCTTGCCACTCGATCTTCATCGACTCGGCAACAAATACCAAAGAGCTTGGTATCTTTCTAGAGTAAAACCAAGGCACGAACCAAGCCCTTGGTATCGTTCTGACGAGCGAAGGCACGAAGCTCTTGCCGCTCAATCTTCATCAACTCAGCAACAAAGACCAAAGACCTTGGTATCTTAGAGTAAAACCAGGGCACGAATCAAGCCCTTGGTATCATTCTCACGAGTAAAACCAAGGCACAGAGCTCTTGCCGCTTGATCTTCATTGACTCAGCAAAGAAGACCAAGCCCTTGGTATTGTTCTCCTAGTAAAACCAAGACACGGAGCTCTTGCTGCTCGATCTTCACTGACTCGACAATGAAGACCAAAGATCATGGTATCTTTTCAGAGTAAAACCAAGGCACAAACAGAAGATGTGGTGGCTAGGCCCTAGCCAAAAGCCTCCAACAAACCTTAGGTGCACAATACCAAGGAACCGCACGGTCTTCACCGATGTACCCAGAAAACAAGAAGACTCATGACTCGGTCCTCACCAACTCACTCAAAATGTCCCAAAAATCAAAAGCATACATGAGAAATTACTCAAACCAAGTGCGACAAAGTGAGTCATCAAAGCAAAATCTTTTCATTCATTTTAAAAAAGTGTGTGTATTATAGGACTTTCTTACAAAAGACTTGAAACAAAATTACATCCTCCTCAAGAAGCAGTGTCTGGAGCATGAGCCGAAGGTGAATCCGAGCCGGGCGCATCTGATGGAGGGGAGTCAGGCTTCTTAGATGAAGAAGATGGGTCGACATCATCATCAAGGCCCTCGCCAGCATCTTTGCCAACAGCCTCCTTCTTACCCCCTCCATCGGCAACTTCCTCATCCTCCTGCTCTATCCCCAACCCATCTTGCACCTCGAGTGTCCTGAGGACATCATGGCAGTTGGCCACTCGGGAGGGATATTTGAAGCAATCTTCTTTTAGCAGAAGCTAAGAAAGAAGCTAACCCTTCAGATAATCAAACCCCGCCTTACAGGCAAGGAACACTTCGACCTTACCCAGTAACTACTGTGATATCTCATTTCAACTCCAGATGGGCTATCTGGGTCTCAAGCTCTTGAAATTGCGCGTGGAGAGAGTTACACTGCAACTCAGACTCGGTAGTCACGCGGGCAACTTCCTGGTGAAGGATCCCCTAAAGGGCCACCTCCTCATTCAATTTGACCCGTAGCTCTTCCACCTCGGTTCGAGCAACATGAGCCCTTTCTAAGGCGTCCTCCTTCTCCTTCTTCTCGGCCTGGACTTCTGACTCGAGATGCGCCAGCCTATCCTCAATCAGTCCCATAACGTGATGAGCATGGTTGGGATCCTCCTCGAGGCTCCTCATCTCCTCTTGGGCTTGTTTTAGTTGAGCCTCGTGACGTCGAGCACCAGCTATACCGCCTTTAGCTTCTTATCTTTGTGGGCTAGCTCTCACTCCTTCACAGTCTGGTCCCACTTGAACTCATCAAGCTCACTACCTTTAGTTGCGGCCGCCAGTTCAGTAGCCTCACGAAATTCCCTCTAAGACTCTAACTCAGCGCAGAGCTTGAAGAAGAGCTCCCGATAAATTTCAAGTCGTCGAAATGACTCAAACTCTTAGAGAGCCCCTCGGATGAAATAGCTCTAGAGAGCGTAATGAAGACCGGCGCCGGGGATCTCACTCAATAGAGCCTCGTTAGCCGAAAGAAGGTACTCCTCCACTACCTTGTCTTTGTAGGATCGCTAATCTGATCACACTAAACACTAGAGGGGGGGTGAATAGTGTTTTATAAAATTTAAGCAAAATAT
>JBAKGM010000139.1:29828894-29843994 GCA_037177215.1 Asparagus racemosus
GTGGTGGGTGAGGGGGGGTGTGAGTCAGGGTGGAGGGAGGGAGGGAGGGAGGGGGAGAGAGAGAGAGAGAGAGAGAGAGAGAGAGAGAGAGAGAGAGAGAACACGAGAGGTGAAGAGAGTGGGGGAGGCCCGTGATGGGTTTACCCAAGCTTCACATGATTTCAAATCCCGTGAAGTTTGGGGCAACTTCATGGGATTTGAAATCCCGTGAAGTTGCAGCTTCAGTTCAACAGAGAGATCGATTTCAGCTGTCAGTAGTTGTGCTCAAACTTCACGGGATTTGAAATCCCGTGAAGTTTGGGGGCATGATTTTTTTCATTAGGGATGTTAATTATCCATTAAACTTCACGGGATTTAAAATCACGTGAAGTTTTCGAACTTTATTTGCCAACTTCGACCTAGTTTCTTGGCTGAAATGGGTTGAATTTGGCAAATAAAATACTGAGAAGGTTTATTTTGAAAATTTGTCCTCTTTTCAAACATTTTAAATTTGTCATTTCCACAATTTCTTTGCAAGTTAGCTTATCCATAATTTCTCGTGGTGTCATCCGCAGGGATCTCTCCTCTTAATTACACAATAAAACCATATTTCTATTTTTAATAAGATTCCTAATAAACCAAGAAGAAGAAGACAGATACAAAGGACCTTGGGCTTGACTAAAATACATGCAGCAATAATCTCCATTTTCTCCTAAAATTAAAAATTCTCGATCCAACAACTCCATCTTGACTCTCTATCTCCAACTCTCAAAGAGATTCAATTCATTCCTTTAATCTCCCCCACTTATCCTCTGATTTCAGAGCTCTGGGATCTTGTTTACTCAAAAATTACCCAAAAAAGACGTTTTTCCCCCCCGATCATGTGCTTGAATTCTTAAAAATTCGAAGATGATCGGGAGAAAATCAGCCATGGGAGGCAAAGCTTCCCCATTTTTCCTCATCATCTTGTCTCTGGGCTTCTTCGTGGCGACATACAATCTAGTAACCCTAGTGGTCCACAATCTGAACCAAGAATCGTCAAAGGAGCTGATGGGAGCAGGGTTTTCCGGCCGCAAATTCGATATCTCTGAGGGATCGAAGAGGTCGAGCCCAAGGAGGCCGTTCCACGTGGCGCTGACGTCGACGGACGCGGCGTATAGCAAGTGGCAGTGCAGGATAATGTACTACTGGTATAAGAAGATGAAGGAGGAGGAGGGGTCGGAGATGGGTGGTTTTACGAGGATTTTGCACTCAGGGAACCCTGATGAGTTGATGGGAGAAATCCCTACTGTTGTTGTTAACCCTCTCCCCAAGGGAATGGATCAGGTGAGAATTGTTCTAATTTTCTCTTGATTACTAGACTATTATAAGTTTCATAATGCATTTTGATAAAATGTATGATCAATAAGGTAGATAGGGTAAGTCCTCATACCCGTATTTAGTATTATTTAGTAAACGTCCGGAGGTTTCACTTTACCCCCGAGGTTGATAGGGGGAAATTCATGCTTTTAATCATTAAGAGTATTATATGTTTTAATAATGCGTTGTGATATGTTTAAATTTATCGTATTTATTGACAAATATACTTCATAATTAGTAAGGTAGACATGTTAAATCCTTGTACCCGTTAACTACTTCCTATTGCATGGACCTATTTTCGATAAAATTAGTACCATAAAGCAGAGAACCGGTGGCGGGTTTAAAGCTTACCAAGGTTATGTTATTGGTATGTGTTCAATTTTCATTATAATTGTACATGGTTCATGTTTAGATTACATGAACATGGAAGACTTTGCTATATGTCATTGTGTTAATCTTCTGCATGCTGAGTTTGTGGGATGCAGATCAAATTTCAATATGTATGTAATTTTACCTTGTTGTAGGTGGATGTTCCTCAAGTCCTTGCATACTTTCCTCTTAGTCTATGCACTTTGTTTACTTGTTTATAAACATGGTTGGATATTCTGAAGTCTGGTTGGCAACCAATATGATATATTTCTTGTGTCTAACGATAAATGAACTTCTAAAATTAAGGGATATCATATGAACAGCTTGACATGAAATGTGTGTCAAATGATTCCAATGGAATCGTGGGTCTACAGTTTGTCAATTAGAATTTCATTCAGTAGAATCCAGGTTTATACTTTTGAGTTAACTAGTGTGAATGCATATTGGTAAAATATTCTAAATTACATGTATGTTGCATTATAATAATCAAATTATCATCATAGAAACAGATAGTTTGACACTATAGCATCTGGCCGCTCTAACACAAGGTAGGTCTTGTTGTGGCAAACATAAACTTAAAACCAACAAGTAGACGTTTTATTTGAAGAGTAGACTTGCTCATAAAACTTTATCATCCTGAGTGGAATAAGAAAGCCAATCACAAAGTTATAGGGTAAAATTTAGGTGTTTTTATGGAATCACCCCTAACTTAGGCCCTATTTCATGTTACCACCCTTCATTACTCAAAATTCAGAAAACCACCCTTATCTACCATTCTATTAACATATAACCACCCATGATCTTTTCCATCCAATTTTCCATCCTAAATTTTATAGTTTGACAGTTTCACACCTACATAGGTTTAAATTTCTTGGACTTTAGGTATCGAAGTTAAATTTTGTTGAATTTTAGGGCATTTCTTGTGCACAAAAAAAAATCTTGGGATATCAAAGTGAAAAATAAAGTGACCTTGGGGTATTTTGGGCAAAAAAGGTACTTTAGGGTATAAAAGCTAAAAGAATAATTTGAGGTATTTAACTTTGACAAAATTAAACTTATGTAGGGGTAAATGATCAAACTATTATGTTTTGGATGGAAATTGGATGGAAAAGGGCATGGGTGTTCTATGTTAGTGGAATGGTAGATAGGGGTGATTTTTTCAAATTTGGATAATTAAGGGTGGTAGCACAAAATAGAGCATAAGTTACAGTTGGCTACCTGCAAAAAACCCTAAAATTTGTTATTGTTCTTTGGATAAGAGATGTCGGTCATCTTATGAAAGCATAATGGAATCCAATCAAAGTTTCTTTTTATTTCATGTAATATCATCAATACAACTCCTCTGCCTTCTTCATTTCTGAGTTAAGAATGAACCATGAAAATATTGGCCAAATTTATGGTGATAAGTGTCAATTTGGGGTCAATGTAAATTTTTAGCATCTGGACAAATAGAAAACATGCACGGCACGGACACCAAACAGTTCTGCACGATAAGCTTGTCGTTGTGCTGTATTATCTATTTGAAGGACATCTTGTCTAGGACTCTAGGGCATATAGTCTGGAAGTATTTTTCTGTAGATAACTGCATTGACCTCCGATACATAATTAATGTAGCTTGGCAGTACAAAAGTATGTTTTAGTTCAATCTAGTAAATTGTAATCTCAAAACTGGACGTCTTGTTTGTTAGTGATGTCACAAAACTATTATTCATTTGATCACTGTAAATTATAGTCTCTTGTTTTAACCTTGCTCCTGTATGTTTGGCTAAAACAGGTAACTTACTAAAACTCTCATGCCTCTTAGCTATCTTCATTATAGTTTTATCAAGCAACTATTAACATCAAATATCATTCTTTTATGGTTTCATATTACATTTGGATACTTCCCTAGGGTTATATTGTCTTGAATAGACCATGGGCATTTGTACAATGGCTGGAGAAAACAGAAATTGCAGAAGAGTGAGTATGGTTGTTTCCAAACTGCTTCTTTCGTATTTCCTTTATATGCAGTAAATTCATAGATTGTATGCCTTATTATGCAGCTATATTCTAATGGCAGAACCAGATCACATCTTTGTAAATCCTTTACCAAACTTGGCCCGAGGAGGTTATCCAGCAGCATTCCCATTTTTCTACATCAAACCATCTGAAAATGAACAGATCATACGGAAGTTTTACCCTGAAGATAAGGGTCCCGTGACTGATGTGGACCCTATTGGCAACTCTCCTGTAATAATTCAAAAGGTAGATGTCATTTTGCTTATGTGCCTTCTTGAGATTTAATGATTTTCTGTGGCATTTGTTAAAAAACAGTTTAAAATATACCAAATTAGTGAGAGAATGATTATGTCTTGCTAATAAACCTCAAGAGTGATTTTTCTTATTCTTTACATGTATATGATTTTTGTCAGATTGATTAACTTTTATATTTGAAACTCTTTAGTGTTTTCTCACGTAAATTGTTTCCTTGCTTGAATTATGGGGCATATTACATTGCGCATGTATAGTCCCAGCTTGAAAAAGTTGCTCCTACATGGATGAATGTCTCACTCAAAATGAAAGATGATCCAGAGACGGATAAAGCTTTTGGATGGGTACTAGAAATGTAAGATCTACCAATCTATACTTGCTTGTATCTCATTTCTATAGCAAGCACCACCTGGATGATTTTATTTAGTTCAATCCCTCCTTTTGATCTTGCTTTAAAGGTATGCATATGCTATAGCTAGCGCTTTACATGGGGTGCAACACATTCTTCGCAAAGATTTCATGATACAGGTAGTGTATGAAAATATTTGTGTTACCTTTAGTTTGAGATCTTCTTTCGTTAAATGCATTTTCTCATTACCAAATATATCTTCGAGTTTAAGTTGAGATACTTTGATAATTTTATTTCAGCCTCCTTGGGACTTAAAGGTGGGGAAGACATTTATAATTCATTATACTTATGGATGTGACTATTCATTAAAGGTAACTACATACTTCTATTCATATGTTCTATGTAGCATCTGAGTTTCAATCCGTGGGGTGTTTAATATATGCGTATACTGTCGTTTGGTTTACTTGTCATGTTTCCAGCAGCCCACCTTTCCTCTCTCCCTCCCTCCCTCCCTCTCATGCTATGGTCAGGAGAATGTAATCACTCTACTCATGGATGACATAGTTCATTAATGATTAATACATTCTCCAATCAATATGTATTACTATGCATCTGTTTCCTTATAAGAACAGTTTCCTGCTTATGTGTAACATCTGCCAACATGTTTTTGAACCGAAATATTCACATATCCCAAGCACACGTACGTTCTGCGGTGCATGATCCTGGTACCCGATGTTGACACTCTTATTGCTTTTAATATTAATCAGGGCGAGCTAACTTATGGAAAAATTGGTGAATGGCGCTTTGACAAAAGGTCATATCTTCGCGGTCCACCACCAAGAAATCTTTCCTTACCCCCACCCGGAGTTCCTGAAAGTGTGGTATGTACTTCACTTTCTGCATGCCCGAATTATTTTGAACTACATCGAGATTCTTTTTTTCATTATAGGGTAAAAAATTATCTTTATTTATTTATTTATTTATTTTTTTACTTATATGAGCTTTGTAAAATGATCCGCATGCTCGTGCTCTATTTCTAGGTTATGTGATGATTATTTTCTTTCCTCTCTTTGCTGTTTCAATCTGTTGAGCTATGCAATTTCTGATATTTTGCTATTTATTCACAGAATCATTAAATGTAAATTAGCTATAAGTATACTGTTCGTTGCGTGTAGTTTACAATTTTGATATCACAATTTTGGGGACAAGTGGTACTTGTTCTGAGGTTCCAACACATTATTCTTATACAATAATGTGTTTTTCCATGTACTTGCTTGGTAATTGATTAGATATGTAGACTTCAACAGTTTTGTATCATGGAGTACTAACACATGCAGTCTATGTATATCCCTGTAGGACCTTTCATGTAATTTGAAGGTTGTGTTTGTGTCATCATCTAAAGAAATTTTTAGAATGAAATATGCTACACTATTCTGAACCTCAGTTAGAAAAATAAGAAAGGTGCCTATTTGTTGGGTGCTTATTTGTTTGGCATGGTGCAACGCGATGAGAGGAAAAATAGAAGAGAAAGGATGAAAGGCATAGAAACACCACGGGCCCAACAAAAGCTTTCCTTTTGGGTCACTACAGTTGCAGAGTGACATAGTGATGTTGAAAAAGATGGCTGTCAAAAGCAACGTTTTAAATATCGGTTATCGGAAATATATCGGACGGCTAAAATTCATATAAGATCCCAGTTGTCGGGATATATCGGGGGTAGGCAAAAAAAATCAGAGTGTTACATCGAATGGTGAGCATATATAATATAATGTATTTAAATATAATTTAAGCATGTTTAATGAAAAATAAACATAGTAATATTCAAATAACACATGTTTAGGATCACTTACTAATTGTTTTTGTTTAGTGAATGCGAAATAGAATAGAATAACATTATTTTTGTTTAGTGTATGTGGGTTGGGCATGGAAAAAAGAGGCTTTTTATCTTCAAACCCAAACCAGTTCACTTGGAATGTAAATTGTAGAAAATTGGGCGATTTTTAGCCCACAAGGAATCGGCGGCTTTATCGGATTTACACCGACATATCCGAAAAAATCAGCCCAAAACTATATGCAATATATTTCTGCAAAAATCATATCGGCCATAGCCCAAATCCTATATATCGGTTATAAATCGATAAAATCGGCCTATTTTTAAAACATTGGTCAAAAGTCTCTACTACTACACCAAAACTCTAAGGTTGTGAGGGTTGAGCTTTATAATTTTATACTCTAGGTCTCTTACTCACCCCCCAGGTTAAGCGCCCTTTCATGGACCGAAATTTGGACACATAACTATCCTTTTCGTAATCTGCTCTAGTAGTTCATGGCCAGTAAGATTTGAACATGAGTTGCCTTGTGTCATGTTTGAAGTCTCTTCCACTTCACCACCAAAACCCAGAAGTCATGGGGCGGTTGAGGATTAAAGTTTTATACTTTAACAATGGCATCTGGTTGGCTAAAAATCGTTTTGTTAGAAATGATGACAAGGAACTGTCAACAGATTTTGGCGATGAACTTTATTGGATTGGTCATCAAAATCATGTGTTGAATAAATGGAAGTAGCTCGGGATTTACTCCATTTATTTCAGCTTGGACTTGTCATCATCTGATTATAGTTCAATTAGACTTACGTTCAAACTGATTTGCTTTTTTGTGCTAGATTAATGACAATTGGTGTCAAATAAGCTGGAACTAGTTTAATTTGTTCTTCTATGACAGTAGGAGCTTGTGATTAAATTGCAACGGCTAGAACATTGGTGACATGGTTGGAGTTGGTGATAACAAGGCTAATTTAGCAGTAAGAATGGCTTGAAGGAGTTCCTGGCCATATTGTTCCATAAGAATATGAGACACTTAATCTTTGCATAGATTGTTCTAGGTTTATAAAGCTATGGTTAGGAGTACAAACAAAGTTATGATAGAAGAGAGCGCAATAGAAGAGAGCACGATGAAAATGAGACAAAAGGGTGATTCGACTTTTTAAAGGCCAGAAGATGCAATCTAGAAGAAGAGGAAGAAGAGAAAATAGAAGAGACAAAGAAAAAAGATGAAAGGCCTCAGCTTTATAACTGGTGGTGGAAACGAACTAAACAAATAGTTCATTAACTGTTTGAGTCACTATTCAGATATACTTGAATTCATGAATGAACAGAATTTAACCATATGTATGTTGCGTTTGTTTGCTTATTGAATATTCATTTAAAATTTGATCGCTTATAATATATATTATTACACACATGATGTTATATTTTTAACCCTCTTGCATTTTCTACTTAAGTTCTATGTGCTATTTTTTTACAGATTTAAAGAATCTTAAATCAATTTCTAAAGAAATATTGAATTAAATAAATAAAAGATAAACACACAGATATATATGCGCGCGCGCACGCTCTCTCTTTCGTGTTTGTGTGCGAAGGAATAATTTTTAACTATAAATTCAAAACTATTTGAAAATCAAATTCTTTAGCAAAATGAATATACTTTGATACTCAATAAATAATCATGAGTATTTGTCAAATACAGAGTATTCAAGTTCAAATTCAAAAACTTTAGCAATGGATATGTGTGTGTAAAGGAATAATTTTTAATTATAAAATCACATACTATTTGAAAATCAAATTCTTAAAATGAATATCCTTTGATATTCAATAAATATTCATGAATATTTGTCATATACTGAGTATTTGAGTTCAAGTTCAAAACTTATGGATACTAAGTTTGGATTCAAATTTGAAGATTTTAAACAAATACAAATATGAACAGGTTAGCATTCGATTCGATATGATCCATTTCCAACCCGATTTATAACTCAAATGGTTCTTTTTTAATTCCTAGGATAAGAGGTAAGGCGTATCAAATAAAGCCCAATCATAATCGAATAACTTACAAGCGGGCTGATCTTGCTAATTAAAACAAATAAAGTTATCTAAAAACGACTAAATCAACTTTTAACAACTCTAAGAGTTGTCAAGTAAACATTCTTATCTTTTTGAAAAGAATAACTTCAATGCTCAATAAGAGGATTTTCTTTTTAAATCTGTATAAATTGGAATACGCTGGAAATTTTGTCTTCCCTATTTCCTCTTCTATAATTAACATGAATTGAAATGTCCACCATAATGGCATAACCTCATAAAAGTAGGGCATGGTTGTTTAGTCAGATAAAAATAGGCCAAGATCATTCAATCTTGATTATCATGGCTCTGAGGCCAAATGTTAGTTTGTGCATAAACATAAATGCTTCGTCATCGATAAACTATCATAAATCAAGATCTTTAACAAATAAATTTCATTGACGGGTTAGGAAAATCACACGAGATGTTGAAGATGATGTGATTCATATGAATTGATTTTTCGCCCTTAAACCCTTTCCAGGATAACAATTTGATGGTTTTGTTTAACTCTAGCATGGAGAGGAGCAATTTATATGTATCTTTCGTTCAACTGGTATGTCTAATGAAAAATTTCAAATTAATGAACAAGATTTGTTATTTCATTAAATGATTAATATGAATTGAAATCTCAACCTTACCACATAAAAATAGGTCATGATCATTCAATCTCATAAAAATTTGACTGTAATCATTCAATCTTAGAAAAATGATCTGTGAGCATCCCATCTTATAAAAATAGGCTATGATTATCCAATCTTGATATCCACAATCAAAACTCAATATTCCTAGTACTTAATAGTCGTTCCAAATAATTAATGGATATTCTGATCATAAGGCGAGATTATGGAATTTGAAATTTGCATATTTTGATAGTTTGTTAGTGACCAAAGCAGCCAAACTCGAATGGCTAAAGAGAATTGTTATAATTAGAATAAATGGATAATCTAACATTCATTAATCATTAGAACTGATTTACACAAAGGTAAATCAGTTATTCTATGAGTAGTGAGCATGAAAGAGGTAAATTAAATTATATAGTCAAACATATTTCTATATCCAAAGATGACACGTGTTTGAAAATATTTAGTTGCCTGATAATGAACAATGACATGTTAACTTATGATGGTGTATTATAATATCTAACGGAAGGAGAACTACAATTTACTGCAATTGTTTCTTTATCTAAATTCATAACTTTGAGCATTTATGTAGTATTTTGCAATTGTTTCACTTCATTGGCATGCCTAATATGTCATTATTTTTAATGCTTGAACTCCTCTTAATGGGGAAAACAAGTCAATTTTTATTTAATTATATATTTGACTTAACATTGTCAGAAGATAATGCATGTTGGTTACGAATTCAAGCAGTGGGGGAGAAAAGCCATACTAGAAAATATAAGAGTATCCAACAGATTGAGTATGTTTCGTGTTCATGCAAATGACTATTGTCTACAACATTTAGTGTACTATCCACAAAGTGCAAAGGAACACCTGAAGCCTGTAGAAGAACAATTTTCATTAAATGTAAAAGTCATTCGCTCGTATCCATTGGCAAGCCATTTGTTGGTATCTAATGGCATAACTTATGATCATAAAGTTTGATGGGTTACGAGTATGTAAGAGCATAGCATTGAGACATTACAGCAAGGTTAAACCATGAAGATGGTGGGTGACTACTTTTTAGTACAATTCATTCTTAACTACCTTTTAAGTAAGAACATTTTCAAATTAATTGCAATGTTATTAAAACAAGTGAAATATTAGTAACAAGAAACAAGATTAAAAGAGAGCCATTTTATTAATCTTATGAGAAGTTGCCAAAGGACGCAAAATGAGGGCATATGAAGACAAGAAAAGGCAAATGCTTATTGAGGCTCCTCAAGCTGATATCCATTGTGGCCTCTAAACAAAATTATTCTTCCGCAAGTTTAGATATTTCTTTGCACTTATTGTTTGTGGAACGGTAGTCTTAATGTTGTTTGCAATAGTTAAAGGTAGGTTACAAGGACATGACTACACATTTATGTATATATATAATAACAATGATCTACATGAGATCGATATTTTTCTTCATTTCACGTGTAATGAAATAAAATTTGTATAACGTTTATATGTTTCTTTTATGATATAGATTTCTAATTAAAAAATTGCTTGTATTTTTCACTTGATAATAATGGTTATGAACTGGGTATATGGGGACTTGGGCTGAAACCATCAAACATACGTCCAATGAGTTTCAAGAATTGCATGTGAAGTGTAGTATATACATCCAAGAAGTATATGATGAGTGAACTAAAACATGTGTTATATATTTGAGTATACATTTAAATAAGTCTATGCAAATATCCAAGGAGTGTCCGTAGAAGTTTCGGTGTTGGATATGACTACATACGGATATGGCTCCAAATAAAAGTACCCATGCAACATAGGTTGGATCACTCATGTTTTATGTTGACTTTTCATTCTTGTTGCTTAAATCCATAATGGTAGCATGCATTGTCTTCTAGCAATGCTTAGCCGTGATCCGAAATATATAAGTAGAATTTGACTTATTTGTGCCATTCAAAGAAGTTCAAACTATTAAAACACAACAAAAGGTGAGGCATGCGAATGAAGCAAACAAACTGAAAAATAATATATAAGTGCGCAAAGTTATAGTTCGGGATGAAGAATAGATTACAGTGAAGTTCAGTAATCTTTTGGGTATATATTACAAACACCATCATAAATGAGATGTAGTATATATTACAAACACCATCATAAATGAGATGTCATTATTCACCTTTTTTAGGCAATTAAATATTTTCAAACATACATGTCATGCTTGGATAAACAATTATGTTTGATGAAAGAATATTAACTTTATCATTCTCACTACTAATGAAATAATTTATTTATCATTGGGTAAATCCTAAAGTTCTAATGATTAGTGAACCTTATCTATTTATTTCAATTAATAGGCATTTTACTTTAACCAGTCTAGTTCAAACACTTTAGTGGCTAACAAACTATCATAATATACAAATTTCAAGTTGTACGATCTTGATTCTCATGATCAGAGCATCCATTTAAATAATTTGGAGCAATTATTAAATACTGGGTCAATTTTTAATTGTGAATATCAAATTGGATGATCATGGCCTATTTTTATGGAATTGAAATATCACGACCTATTTTTACAAAATTGAATAATTATGACCTATTTTTATTGGGTTGTGATGGAGGTTTTGACTCATATTAATTATTTAATAACTACACAAATATTGTTAGTTCATTTGAAACTTTTGGTTACTTGATGAGAGTACTAGATAAAAAGGGAAATACACATAAATTAGTCCTCTCGCTACCCATAAAGTGTGACATGAAACCATCAGGAAACTGTCGTACTAGAAAGGGACTGAGAAAGTGATGGGCAATTGATTCTGATTGAATTTGAAGTTGAAAAATGTCGTCAGAAAATGGATTCGATAATCGGCGGAAGATGAATGAACAGTACCGGTGAACGTTAACCCTTAGAAAATGTCGGGTTAGCAATTACTAAAAAACTAAGATAAAAAACAACAAATAAATTAGGATAGACCGGATTCACTCATAACATCTAATGTATAAAACAATGCTTCACACCTAGCAGCTCGTGCTTCAAAGAGAGATTTCTCAAACTCATATATTGTCATTAATCAATGTCCTTTCATCATGGAAGAAACAACTTATTTATACCAAAGATAACATCAATCACTTAAATCTTATCTAATAAAACTGAAAATATTATCCTAACAAAAATATATACTACTATAAAAAGAGGATTAGGGTGTTAAAACTTTTAATTTCCTTTTTTGCTCTCTCAAATTTTGATAAGTTCTAACTATACCATTATTTCTAATTAATGTCTCATTAAAAAAACATAACATCTTATTAATCATGCACCTCCTCACCTTCCTAAATAATTATAATTATCAATAATATTATATCTATTAATTGTTTAAAAATAATATAATATAACAATTTATAAAATAAGCATACACAATTATTAGAAGTAACCAATTAATTTTATAATTATTTATGAATTATTATAAAATAATTAAAATAATAGTATAACTATAATAATATGTTACTCAATACTATTAAGAATTATATAAATATGTAATCACATAAATAGTGTAATTAGTTTAGCAATATCACATAAATTATGAATTGCACTATTTATTTAGTATTATATTATTAAATAAATTAATAAATAATTTAATATTATTTTAGAGTATTTTCTCAAAGATTATTATATGATACTGAATAATTTATACTTGGTAATGATTGAAAGCTAACTTTTAAAAAAAAACTATTTAATATTAATTATAGTACTATTAATTGCTAATGATAGTATAATAAAAATTTATAAAATATTTACAATACTAAATTATTTAAGAGCACAATTAAAAAAATAAATTAGATAAATATTTTATAGTATATAGATAGTATAATTATTTTAATAGTATTACTTGAACTAAGAATTATAATATTAAATAAGGTAAATTACTATAAACCCTAATGAACTTTCAGCATTTTGTAGTAAATAAACCCTATGAACTTTCAAAATCACACTAAACCCCTAATAACGTGTGTAGAAAGCCCCCAATATCTTTTAGATAATTTACACCAAACCCCCAATAGCTTTCAAAATGCCATTTTAATATCATTTTCCGGTTAAAATTCATAGAGGTTATCTACAAATTCAAAAAGATATTGGGGGTTTTCTTTGAAACAGAAAAGTCATTAAGTGTTTAGTGTGAATTTGCAAGTCCATAAGTGTTTAGTGTAATTTACCCTATTAAATAATTATAAAGAGAAGTAGTTATTGCAATATGTTGCAGGTTTTTAAGTGTAACTATCTAACGAACATCAGGAAAAAGCTAGCAAAATTAATGCAGCTTATTTAATTTAGAGTTAATTTAACAAACTTTCAAGTTGGAGAGACATATTTAAGAGAACTTATAGAATTGACAGATTTATTTAAGAACAATTTTAGATTTGGGGGACTTATTTAAGAAAAGGTAAGCATTGGGCAATCATTATAAGAAAACATTCAATTACAATGACTATACAATAATAATTAATTCATACATTTCTTTTTAAGGAATCATATTATACAAATTTATTAATTAACACATAGTTTTACTATTCTATAAAAAATTCGAAACTTAAAACATGTATGTTCACGTGTAAAGCACGTGCATTATAGTAGTCTAATAGTAACATCTAAAAAGATATAAACTCTCAAACTCCAAATTCCTACGAACTAAAATAAAATCTCCTAAAAAAATCCAACTAAATTATCAAATAAAATCAACTCAATCTTAAGTTTATTAGAAAATATCACTGCAAAGATAAAAGCTCTACTAAAAAAATCAAAATTGAATATTAAAACAAGTTAGAAACGCAAGCCTGTAAGGAGTAATCGTGTGATCACTGCCCTAGAACAATAGTTGCCGTCTTCGCAGAGGCGATTCGTTGTGACCACGCCTAGCGGTAAGAACCACTTGAGAAGGCCGGTACTAGAGTTTACTGCGAAACTTCAGTCTCTTGCTCAATGGATGTGTGCCCGACAAATTAAAACTAAAAAAATTATGGGAGAGAGAATAGAGATTGCTCACTTTTTTTTCTTATATCTTCCGTCCTTCCTCGAGATCCCTTTTATAGCCATCTTGATTTTTTTTTCCGTTGATAATCTCTGCCATCAAGGAGGAGGATGTTTTGCTCGGAGGAAAAGAAGGAGAGAGCGGAGGAAGAGGAAAACGTGAAAAACGAAGAAAAGAATATACAGGATTTTATTTCAAAAGATGCTTGAATGATTCGCAGGATATGGATGAGAAAAGGAAAGAAATAAATATTATGCAAATACACCCCTCAAAATCTTATATTTGCATTATGGAAAGGAACTTAATCTTTTATTAATTCCAACAATCCCCCCAAAAGATAGAGTTTCGGGGAATAAAATAAAGAAAAGTTAACAACAATAATAATGGTAACAAAACATAAGTTGGGCAACCTTATATTGTGAATTAGGCAAAGATAGCTTTTGGCTTTGAATATTTGCTTAGTGACATTTGTCTCAATTTGAGGGACATAATGGATTAGACCTTGAATTAGGCCCCTTGATCAGAAATTAATAAAAGCGCACACAATATGCATCCATTTATGAGCGAGCAGGTTGGAGTGTTAATGGCCATGCTTACAATAACCATCTCATAAGAGTTACTAGGAATCAACCCCATGTCCCCAACCGCGGCCTTCACGATTTCTCTCACGTAGGTAAGTCCTCCAAAGGTACTGTGACTGGATATTGCACCCCTACAAATGTTAGACTTATTAAGAGTATAACTCATCCTGCCCAGTCACATCATAAGAGCACTGTCACCATAGGAATGAGGAAGTAGCTAACATGGTGCAAGTCATAAATGCATCCAACACTACAAAAGAGTATAACTCCAAAAGTCAGTGCTCCACACGAGATCACCAATCCAGCTTGTTTCTACCACATTGAACCTTTTCCATGAGAGTAATTCATCAATCAAAGGTTGGGTTCCCGCTGTCGGTGAACTCTACTATGGGCTTAACCCCATTCCCCTCGATGATTCTAGGATTGCACTCCTAGATAGACCCTTTGTCAAGTGGTCTGCCAAATTTTTCTCCGACTTTACAAAGTCCAGAGCAACATATTTTCCCATAAGGCTTTGCACAGATTTAAATCTTATCTGCATATGTCTGTTCAACTTTTTATTGATAGTATTTTGTTTTAATAGTTCTATAGTGGATCTAGAATCTGTGTGAATAGATAAAGGAGGAATAGGTCTAGACACAAAAGGAAGCTCAGATATAAGGTTCTTTAACCATTCAGCTTCTGA
>JBAKGM010000139.1:29850290-29873990 GCA_037177215.1 Asparagus racemosus
TATAAGAATTTAGGATTGAATCCTTTCATTAATTTTAAATTATATTTAAGAATTTCTCTCTTTTATTCACATATTACTTTAGAATTCCTAAGAATAGAGTATCAAGTTACTCAAAACAAGCTTAACTTATCAAATTCATATCCAAGCAATATTATCACTAATGAAAAGGAATAAACAACTGAAAAATAATCTTAGAATTGAATAAGGATAATCTACGAAACCACTCAAAGAAAGCATAGACTAACAAACTCTTTGTTCACCAATTAGTTCGCTAGTTGATTATCCTAAACATGATCATTTTCAGCACAAAGAGAGCAAATTCAAAAACATAAAGAGAAATTAAACTAGTTTCATCAAATCCTAGATTTCATACAAAAATTAGCTACTCATATTGTAAAATAAAAACAACAAAATAAAATCTATACCAAAAAGCATAAAAGAATAAGAAAGTAAAAATAAACTACAAAGCAATAAAAAAATAAAATCAAAATATACAAGAGCAAGAAAATAACTTTACACTACAAAGTATGAAACAAATCTGCTCTACAAAGCAATAACTCTAATCTACCAAACATGAAATTAAAAGCCAGAAATAAAATCCTAAAACATGCAATTCTAATTAAGAAAATAAAAAAAAGAAAATAAACACTTACATTGTAAAGGGTTGGCCCTCTGTGAAGTAAATCTTCATCTTCATCATTAAAAAAGCAGAAGAAAGAAAAGTAAAAAAGGAAGAATTTTTTATTTATTGCAAATAAAAAGTTTATAAACTCGAAGGCCTTCTCAATTATGAGTGGCCCTCCTTTCTAAAAATGAGTTTATAAATTTTTTCACACCGCAAATCCCTCACTCTATCGCTCTATTTATAGCCTATAGCCATAAACCGCAGCTCTTGGATTAGCTAGGATTTTGGGAGAATAAAAATCAGCCATTGATCCTACACTCTAATTGATGGATCAATCGATTTGTAAAAGAATTATAACAAGCTATGTTGACTTTGTTGACACCATCTTCTTTGGGATTTTGGGCTTCTTATAAGCTTTAATAAAGTTTTGAAAAATGAGGAGAATTCATCCATTTGGGCTTTTATTTGTTAAATCTTTATTACCTGCAAATTAAGATAAGAAATATTATTAGTAGATATTTTTATTTAAACTAAAATTGATAATAAGGGTATAAAAGTGTAATAAAATGTGATGATCAAATATCCCACACCTAAATTTTGCTAGTTCTCTAGCAAAGAAAGAAAATAAAAAAGAAAGAAAGAAAAGTTCTAGCACATTTTCACAGGAATTGAGATTGTATTTAGCATATACAACAAGTCTTTAAACCTCTAAGTTATCCTAAAGGACGAGTTCTAGTCTCGTGAGATTTGTAATGAAAATACCTATAAAATTGGGTCAACTTGTTATTTTCAAGAAGTTAATATAGAATTAATTCACTTGATATCTTTAAACAACCTAATTAAAACTAGTTTTTACTCAAGAAAATATTTTTATGCATAATTTCAAAGTAAATTTTTAAAAAACTCTTTTCATTATAGTTATACAAAATCAAGTCCAATTTAAGGATTTTACTTTAAAATTATGAAAGGAACATGCTGTCTCAATCTATTCCCAAGCCTCTTGATCATTTTATTTTCCAAGAGAAAAATATATATACATTTTTTTTCATTTACACACACACACACACGTGTGTATCTCTTTCCTCCTTGGTCATTTTTTTACTTTATCGAGCTTTTCAAAGTGATAATAACGAGTTTTGGGCCAATGAATCTAACCTCAATTGGGCTTGGATCATTAAGTGTAGAAATACTCTTCGCGCTTAATTGCTTAGTCAATTAGGCATAGATAAATAGAATCACCTAAGAGTTCAAGATTGTTATTGGTGCCTATTTTTCGCACACTTTTTTTGAGTTACTACACACACTCGAGAAATATTTAGATTAAGAGGACTTGAGATGTTGTTATCCACTCTAAGTTAAGCATGAAAATTTTTTATTACTTCAAAAACAGTTCTAAGTTAGAGATATAGGAAGGTATAACACTTCGAAAATTATTTCCTTAAAATTAATTTAGAGCTACCATAAAAGGCTAACTTGAATATAAAACTAACAAAAAATTAAAAAGGTTAAAAATTCATCAAATAAATCGATTATTAACTCTATCAAGCTGGCAAGTGACAATATGTGTATGCGTGTGTGTGTGTGTATTCATATATTTATTTATGTATGTATGTATGTATGTATGTATACACACACACACATACGTACGTACATACATACATATATATATGTATGTATGTATACATATATATGTATATGTATGTATGTATACATATATATGTATATGTATATGTATATATATATGAGAAATATCTGTATGTTTGGTACCAAGTAACTTAGTAGTGATGTGGCATCATCATACCCCTACATCTACATTGGAGTTGATGAAGGGGTGTTGAGGCTCTATTTTCAAGGTGTAATGTAGGGGCATGATTATGCCACATCACTACCAAGCATACTTGGTACCAAGCATACCCATATTTCTCTCTCTCTCTCTCTCTATATATATATATATATATATATATATAGTGAAATATCAAAGCCAATCCAGAATCTACATATACAATCTCCAATCTCTAGGGTTTTCTTAAGTTATAGGTCTAAATTCTAGTTTCTATGTTCTGCGAGTAATTAAGGTAAGCAAACAGTTTGACCAAATTATTAGCTTCATGCGTATTCATATGTTTTGATGTAGGAATATTGTTTGCTCCTTCACTTGCAACATGGTCAGGCTAATTATTCAGTCCATGATAATTGTACATTCTTAACTTATGTCGACCAGATTTATGGATTAGAGATTGGACCGGAATGAAAACACCTGTTAGTTCAAGGCTTAGTTCAGTTTTACAACTTTGTTTTTTAGATAGCCCAGTAATGGATAGATTAAGGTTGCTTCCTACTACTAAATGCAGTTGGTTAACCCTAACTTATAGTGCAACACCAGTTTAATGACTGGTTGTCAGTTAACTCAGGCTTGAATGTCAATATTTCTTTGAAGTCAGTATATGATTATAATAATAGTTAGGTAGTCAAAGAAACTGTATAAATATGACCATATTTACTTGATAATTATAAAGGTCATATATTCAGCAAAAGTTAGCATCAAATATCTGATTCTGACTAACATTGAGCATAGGTATGACACAACTATTGTTCAATTCCTGGGTGTCAGAGTCGTTGATCCTAGTACCATATCTTCATCTAATAAGATCTGGTTACCTAGAGCCATTTTCCACGAATGATTCCTCTTATGCCTTTAATTAATTATTAAGTGGTAATTTCTTTTTGTTGTGCATTCTGAATTCCTTTTAATTTATCAATATCCAACATATCTGTCATTTAATTATTGTCGAGCACTTTGTTCAGCAAAGTGTGTTCAAAATGGGAATCTATTTGAAGATGTTTCACATCTTGCTACTAACTTAGCTCTCGGCACTTTTCTGCTTGATTTTCTTGTGATGCTAGATCTTATATTCATATATGTGGTATATCGGAGCTAGTGATGTCAGATGAACAAGCAGCAACAAAAAACTTCTAATTAGCTACATATTCATCTCAAAATCATCAAGGAGTGTTAACAAACAAGCCAAATCTGTCGGTTAGGCTCGTAGCAGTAAATGCTCTAATCTTGGAGTCCTAGACGAGCTTTCCCATTAATGTCTGGCTAAATGAATGACATTTTGCATTTCTATCTAAAGCTAATATAACAAAATTTCTAAACGGCCCTTTTCTAAATGCACGACACAATTTTAACTTGCATCTGGCTCAATATCTTTACCAGTTACTATGTATATTCACTTTTGTCCTATACTGACAGCAAGCTTAGTTGCAACTTACAAGACATAGGTAAATCATGGCAATTAATAAGTTTAGACACTTTTGTTACATTGTAAGATTATGCAGTAGTTATTTCTGGTTGTTACCTAGGTAGCACGGATACGGGTGCGGACACAGACATGGTTATGGACACGTGACATTTATAAAATGTAGGATACGGGGACACGGCTATTCGTTGCTGTGGGAATTTTTTTCAAGATGTATTATTTACCAAAGTAATAAAATAAAATCTAAACTATAAATATTTAAGAAAGTTAACAATAATTCTTTTTGCTATGATTTTATCATGCTAAACAACTTTTATTATAGCCATGAGTGTTTGAATTATGCTTTAAATTTGTTAAACTTACTATATACATAATGAGGACCAAAGAGTTAGTATATATCTGTTTATAAAATAAGACTACATCCTTTTTTTTTCTTTTTTTCTTTTTTGTGTGTGTGATACATTCCTCTTATAAAAAAATGCTTTCTCCTAGTTATTAGAAGTTGAGTTAGCCTTAACTTTCTAAAACATATTGTTCAATTATGATTTAACTTTATTCAACATATTGCATATATAAATGCTAAAATGTAATTTAATAAACATATTCATATTAATTTTCATCCTCTAAAATGTAATTGTATAAAGAATCACATATTTTATAATATCACTCTGTAATTGGAATAATATGCAAAAGGGCATATATACTATCAGTGAAATAAAAATAGAAATCTATTATATCTTTTTTCTGATGCTCATGAAGTTCCAATGGAGTTTCTTTTCTATTTTTGAATTGAAGATTAGTGGTTGTATAAAACATTGTAGGATGAAGATGATGATGGTGAATTTTTATAGTAAATTAGTAGAGAAAGAGATGTTATGAGTTGAGAATTTGAATGGGTTTGTATGAGAATTAACATGTTAATGGTGGGTTACAAAAGTATAATTTAATTCGTGGGTTAAATTATTTGGAGGTTATACCTAATGAAAAGTTTCTTTAGTAGGTCTTTTATACACTATAAAGATGACTCCATATTCCCAATATTATTATATTGTTTATTTGAATTGTAAAAAATAAATTTTAATATAAAAAATTCTAAGATGTTGCCAAGTGGCAACTATAGGGCCTTGTTTTAGTTAGTTAGTGTGTGTATAAGATTATTGAACTAAAATATCTATAACATTGTTAAGTTTCTTTCTATTATTTATAACAATTAAGAATCAAGTTAGATCATACTAAGAATAAGGTTTAATAACAAAAGTTTAGTTTTGATCGCATGGGATAATACGATGGGTATTCTTCAAACTAAGTAATGGGTTTTAGTTTTTGAGTTCAAAAACCGATTGATTTTGAACCTAATATTACCAAAGAAACTAGTTCAGGGTATAATTAATAAGGAAATCGGGTTTTGCTTTGAACAACACGTGTCCATGGAGTGTCTGTGGAGAGTCTGTGTCAAACACATGTCAGGCACGGACGCGGCATCCAAAACGCCGTGTCTGGTAACCTAGGTTGTTACTTATCTTGCTCTTTTGTCATCATTCAATAATCATCCTAAATGAGAACTTAACAATTTGTGTTCAAATCGATCCACTGTTTTAAATGTCGGCCGCCATCTCAGCCGACATGTCAGATTTAGGGCCAACCGACACGATATGGAGCTTTTCAATACGTATTGCGTTTTTAGGGTTCATGACGGATATATCGGGGGACATGTTGGATATGTCGGGTGGATATATCGGGGGACATGTCGGCTATGTCGGTCGATTTTTCAATTTGAAAAGTTGGCTGCTTTTTTTTGTTATATTTATCTAATTAGGTTTGGGTTTAAATTCCTGATTGTCTTAATATTGCTTCCAAAGACAAAACCTGATCAGTTAGAGGAAATGGAAAAAAAAAGACTGAAGTCATTTCCGTCGTTCCTCTTCTCTCTCTCCTTCGACATCTCATCGGTCTCTTCTCCGAGCTGTTCTTTCGACATCAATATCGGGCGATCTTTTCTCTCCTAAACCGCCAACATCGAACTCCTTTTTTTCTCACCGCTTTCCTTCAACATCAATCCTAAGCATCATAAGTTATTTACTTTTTCATATATTTAGACAATAGAATTTATTAAAGTATGTTTAGATTTTATTTATGATATTTATATTGCACATATGCACACAATCCGATATGGCAATCCAATATTTTTTTCATGTCCCCCGACATATCCCTGATTTCCGTTATCCGACATGAATTTTAGCTGTCTGACATGAACCCGACATCTGATATTTAAAACCTTGCTTAGGGCCGAAAAACTATAAATTTGTTAGGACTTTTAGATGACAATTGCTTTGATGCTCAATATTTGAATTTTAGTAATTTTGAAGCCTATATAAAATGGAAAATAGGCTGAAAAATAGATAGGTATTGGTCCTCCCTCTTTTTTTCCTAATTATTTCTTCCTAAACATACTTTAATAAATTCTATTGTCTAAATATATGAAAAAGTAAATAATTTATGATGCTTATGGTTGATGTTCAAGGAAAACGGTGAGAAAAAATGAGTCCGATGTTGGCGGTTTAGGAGATCACCCGATATTGATGTCGGATGAACAGTTCAGAGAAGAGATCGATGAGACATCGAAGGAGAGAGAGAAGAAGAGCGATGGAAATGACTTTAGTCTTTTTTTTTTCAATTTCTCCTAGCTGATCGGGTTTTGTCTTTAGAAGTAATATTCAATGTTACAGAAGGCTCTAGGCGGACTAGGCGTTTGAGCTAGCGCCTAGCGCCTAGATGCCTAGGCGTATGCCTAGGCGGCCCCTAGGCGTTTGACTATTTTTAAAATTATTTAATTATAATAATTGATAAACACATATATTAAATTCATATAAACTAGTAATAAAAAAAGATAGCAATCTTAGATCCACAATAAATCATGCATACTTAAATACTAAATAGCCAAAATAATAAGTAACATGGTTATAGAAAGCACTAGGAGGATTAGGCGTTGGACCCGACGCCTAGAGCCTAGGAGGTTTTTTTATTATTTAATTATAATAATTAATAGTAAATGTCAATGTTATAGAAAGCTTAGGTGACGGAATGGTGTCTAGACGGTTTTCTTTCTTCGTTTAAGTGGTGGTCGAGGAGATTTTGTTGAAGGTCGGAAGAAGGTAGTGGAGATGTTCATATTTGGAGTTTAAAGGAGTTTGAAGGAGGGTGGAGGACGTAGAGCCTACAACACAGAAAATCACGACCAAGACCTAAATAGTGCAGTCCACATAAGCAGATAATGCTCCCCCTAAACACTCCCAAAATCTAGGTGGGCAGCCCAGGTCCCGCCTACGCGCTAGGCGTTAGTTAGGCGGTCTAGGTACCGCCTAGGCCTAGATGTATGCTTAGGCGGATTAGGCGGAGGCTTTTTAAAATAATGGTAATATTAAGACAATCAGGATTTTAAACCCAAACCTGATTAGATAAACATAACTAAAAAAAATCAGCTAAATTTTCAAATTGAAAAATCGGCCGACATAGCCGACATGTCCCCCGATATATCCGCTCGACATATCTGACATGTCCCCCGATATATCCGACATGAACCCTGAAAACGCAATACGCATTGAAAAGCTTCATATCGTGTCGGTTGGCCCCTAAATCCGACATGTCGGCCAGCCCCTAAATCCGACATGTCGGCCGACATATCTGACATGGCGGCCGACATTTAAAACAGTGGCCCTAAGCATGTATGCACTTTTGCAATAGCTCGCCTAAAAACAAAAATTTAAATAAAGACCCAAAAAATAGAAAAACAGACCCTCAAAGCTGGATTGTTTTCGATCCTTGTCATATGAACTCTGTCGTCGAGACTAGTGGGGTTTGATAGAAAAGAGATAAGTGGTGCTGAGACATAAATGAATCTTCCACACCTGTTGGCATAACCTGTTTCATTTTGGAACCAAAAACATTCCCAACTCCGAGGTCCATGGTTCCAGACCTTGGCCTAGATCTTCATTTGGACAGGGTTTGAGAAATATCTGAATGCACTTGAGTTGAAATGGCAAATTTATTTACCTCAGATTGTTTAATGTATATGTTCCCCTATTGGAGCCAGCCTGATCTATGTTTGCTTGTAAAATGGCCAGAAGTGTATCCATCTTTTACATTAACTAACACTCCATTTTTATAGTTCTGGGTTCTAATTAGCCTAGAATTTTCTCAAATTTTCACCATAGAAACCAAATGACCATAGATGCTGCTTAAACTCCATGTTAAATAGGAGATTAATTTGCATATGTTAATTGGTATGATAGTGCTTACCATCATGGATCGGCTATGGACCATGCACCATGAAGGACAGGACAAAGTTCTGCAACAGTCAACTCGACATGTATCTTCTCATGGTTACTTCCATATCTCCAGAGAAAGCTATATAATCGGAGATATCCATAGTTTTAGACGACCAGTTTTCTTCATCTGCATTCTCTGGGGATGGAACTATGGAAGTCTGAAAGAAATTAGAGTAATGATAAAATTTCTGTTAATTCACAATGCTGATAGATGGACTAGAATTGAGTAAATATGAGAAATGATGACAATAAGCACCTCTAGGTGTGATTATAAACTGGCAAAAGTTCAAAGAACACTAAATGCAAAATTTCCACTTTAAATATAGGATTTAGCTGGAACAGTCTAATGTTTGGTTGTATCCTTTCTCGTTTACTTAACCTTATTGAATAGAGGCACCCTAAAGTTTCCAGTTTCTTTTGTTGTTAACTTATGATCTTGTGATCAGCCACATTAAATTTTATCCTTTCCTGGTAAGTTTGTAGCACACCAGGCAATGAGTGGCTCTCTTTTTCCATTTTTGTGAAATTTTTTCAAGAATGACGATTGCCTCTTTTTTTTCCCCCTTGTTTTTTGTACTTGACTTACAGATATGAGCAGAGAAATTCATCCAACATGTGTTTCTTTGAATCCTATCATGAAATAATTGTTTGTATATATCCTAAAACCATGCAGCGACAAACAGTTACCCATCGCTTGGTTTTATCAATCACTTGATCAGCTCAACCAATCATTTACCTATGCAAGTTATCAGTAATTAACATTTCATTGTTTTTGATCCGGTGGCACATTGTTTATTACTGAATGTGCCAGGATTTTTTGGAAGGGTTGCTTTGAGTTCTTCAATATATAAAGCCTTTAGTTTTCCAGGGAGCATCCACCATATTCTGTATTGAGGATTTGTTGTTAGAGTTGGAGAGTTTTGAGTTGTACAACCTGTGCTCCATATTTTGTTTTTGTAGAATCATATATTTGTTGCTGGCGGTAGAAGTAGGCCATTATCCAGGCCACAAGAATATGTTTTGATATCCTGATTCCCTGTTGCACTTTGATGTAGTTTGTGCCTTGCGATAAGTGCAATTCTCTATAGCAATTCATGTGGTCTTTCCACATTAGACAGAACCTTTCAGGGATTAGGGTACCTCGGCCTCTTGGAGTATCTTTCTCACTTCTCTGACATATGTCTTCCTCCGGTTGAAGCATCCCCGTGCCTCATTGGTCAGTTATCAAGGGAACCACTTTGATTTGTCCAAGTTGCAGATGATAGGAACAAAGCTATAGACAAAATGCTGAAGAAACGGTTCTTTGGCCATCTTATGTACCCATGGTCATGGTGTTTTTCCTTACATTTCGAATGGTTTTGCTGAAGGATCTACTTCTCTATTATTGACATGCAAAGTACTAAAACACCGTGATTTGAGAGTCCTGCTTTCATTAGCCTTTATTATTGAGTAGAATCATTTTGCTGCCAGTGCTCATATACTCTTAGGATTATTTCACTGCACCTTTTCTTTTACCCTCTCTTCATAACAGCTGTGATATTGCTTATTGTAAATATTAAAACGCATCTAACAACAGCCATCAGCTCATTTTTTAACCATCAATTGTTGATTGTTGCAGGTTACCCTTGTGAAAATGGTAAATGAAGCGACGGCAAACATTCCAGGCTGGGATGATGGAAGTTGACAGCATAGCGTGATAGAGTAGCAGTTCAAGGAAACTAACTTGCAATGCTTCCAAACATACAATCCGAAAGAGCACACATAAACATACAGGAAAGGATACACTTGGAAATTTCTTAATATAAACCAGAGAAGTCTTGTTAATTGCTTGCTTCAGGGTCTGCTTCAGGATCTATAGATCCGCACTGGTTCAAATTTTTGGGAGAACAAATGAAATTCTAGAACCTAGTCCTAACCAACAATCTACAACCAATAACACAAACGTTCTGATGATTAATTTATTTCCAGGAGACAAACATCTTACATTTGAAACTACTAAGCGAAACGGCTAATTTTTCTTTCAATGAAAAACAAAAAAACCTTGAGCTCAAGCAAAATCACTAAGTATAAAGTAGGAGGATAATTTTTAAGAATTTATGATTATGTAAATTTAAAGAAAAGCATACCATGTTTCGGAAAAAAAAATTCTTTCTATCATTTTCCTCAACTCAAATCTCAAAACAAGAAAAGATTCAAGAGGGTAACAAATAGTAGAAGCCATACCTGGCTCCATATACTTGGAATAAATAGTCACAATAAACTGATTATAGGCTCACAGTCATCAGGTAAACTATAATTCTATGCATCTTACCCTCCCTCCAAAAACAAGATCCAAAGAACTTGCATCCAAATTTCACATTCGTTTCATATGAAAAGAATAACAATAAATACATCTTCAATTATTTTTTATTTTTCTTTCTTTTGTCTTTCTTATTTAGATTTTTTACTTAGGCTTGCGTCCAGCGCCGAAATTCAACTCTTCAGAGGAATTGCTAGAATCAGAAGGGTTGATCCCATTTTCACTTGTCACACCACTGTACTCTCCTGTATACTCTCCAGTAGCTAGTGCAACTTTTTGAAACTGCCTCATCTTTGAGGAGTATGTGCCCGAATCAAAGTCCGAACTTGATCCAAACTGTGAGCTCTGCCCGGGCTTCACCCCGTCCTTCAGGTCATCAAAAGAAACTGCGTCGCCTTCCAATGCACGCACAATCTGTCCCAAAACAAACCATATTTAACAATCACTACCATACATGATTTCGTTCTTCAAGAGGCATGACAATTTATATTGATGAATTAAAATGATAATTGTTTAGTTTCATTGCGGATGTTAGGTTTCAAACATTGTTGAAAAAGAACCCGTTATGTAACCCATTATTTCGCGTTATGTAACGTAACAGACCACGTACGATATATAACATTTGGAAATAACTCAGGCATGTCATAACTCTACATAATTACAAAAGACACACACCATTTCAATATAGCGCGCGTTATTTCCAACATGCGTTAACCTACATTATTTCACTATAGTTTATCATAGAGACTCCAAACTATTTTATTTGCTTAAAGTTCAAATAGTTAAACACCAGTATTCTTGTGAAGATATATTTGACAAATGTAATGATTATATTTATTAAAATCATCGTACATATTTTGTATTTATTAAATATTTAAATAAATGACAAAATATATAAGCTACGTTATTTGTCACACTGTTTTTGTATTTTATGTTATTTAGAGGCGAGCATTACACTATGCATTATTGTTATTTTTATCATTGGTTTCAAGTAAAACAGTGAAGGGCTTGATATATACCTGGCTCATTCGAGGGCGCATCCTTGCAGAATGACGAATGCTTGCAGCAGCACAGGCTATCATTTGAGCCATCTCAGCTGGATCGTAGTTTCCCTCGAGTTTCGGATCCACAATTTCTTCAAACTTCTCCTCAGCCAGTATCTGCCCTAAAATGGGCCTTGCCTGTTCCCATAGTGACTATTAGATGCTCTATTTTCACATAATTTTTTCCGCCGGTATTACTTGGATATAACATGATGGCATGGACACTTCTCATGCAATTTTTTTAAAAAATTTTAATTTCTGTATATAAAGAACTGAAAGTCTTACGCATAATCCTTAGAAGGATCTATAAATAAAAGGAAATAAATTCTAAAAGGTATATTCATGATCATATCCAAACCATGGTCAGCTGTCACTTTTTTAGCTATAGGTAAACAAGTAGTGCTAAATAGAGTCGATTATTGTTCTCAGAATGAGATCAGTAATATATACACATTCCCCTGTCCTCTTAATGGAAATTTGTCAAATCGGGCATTTTAGAGCAGTCATTGATACTTGGGATCCATTTCTCTTGTCCATGTAACGCTGACGGTTCTTAGTCTAAGTTAGATAGACATCCTCACACCAAAAGAGTTAATTAGGAAGAACAGAGCAACTAACCCAATCAACCAGACTATCTTCCACCCTGTTAGTGTGATCAACAGGTCGTCGCCCAGATATCAGCTCCAGAAGCATGACTCCATAGGAGAAGACATCAGATTTATCTGTAAGCTTACCAGTTGAAGCATACTCGGGAGCCAGATACCTAAACTCAAACAAGAAACATGATCGCTTCAAAAAGGAAAATCATCATTAAATGTTGGATATTTGCGTTCAGTCAATTTTTAACTCACCCAAAAGTTCCCATGATGCGTGTGGAAACATGTGTATTAGTGTCTGAAGACAACTTAGCCAATCCGAAATCAGCAACCTAATCATATGTACAAAGTGTAAGAGCTCAGTCCTGTAGATTCTACGGCACATTTTTAATGGCTAAAATTGTGAGAAACTATATTGGTCATTAGTCAAATTACCATAGCTTCAAAGTTGTAATCAAGTAAAATGTTAGCAGTTTTGATGTCGCGGTGAATGATCCGAGGGTGGCCTTCACATCAGTAATGGGGAAGAAAAACAGTTATTATTTATCTGATAAGATCAAAGATGGCAAAGAAAATAAGGAAAACAAACAAAAAAGTGAGAGAATAAATTTGAGCTACTCACAGTCTTCATGCAAGTACGCAAGGCCTTTTGCGGATCCGACTGCAATTTTGAGTCTCGTAGGCCAATCCATCGTCGGGACACCTTTTCCTGCAGGAAATTGTTGTGCACCAAGTTCAATTCTAATGTCTGTAATTTTCACGAACATTTCTTCTGAGAACCTATGTAAGTCTAAAGATTAAGTTGATCTTTGCACATTATTATTAAAAAATGTCTCTCAACAATCTAACAGAAAAAAAAAAAAAAAACAATTTTCAGATTTGTAGTTGCTGGTCTTAGAAAGGACTACAACATTCTCTTGAATATATATTGGGAAATCTAGATATGCATGTACAAAATAACACAGAATAAAGATATGCAGCTCGCATGAATCCATGTGGTTCCAAAACAAGACAGAAATACTTTTCTTTTCTTTTCTTTTCTTTCTTTTTGTTTTTGTTTTGTTTTGTTTTTTTGTTTTTGGCAGAAAACATATCCGAGTAAAAACCAAAATACTTGAATGAGAAAACCCCAAGAATGTTTCAGAGTTTCAATTAAAATGAAAATTTAAAGTTGAGTGAAGAATCTAACCATATAAGTGGTACTCAAGCGTATTGTTAGGAACAAATTCATAGACGAGAATACGTTGGCTCCCAGTAATACAATACCCTGCAAGCGTTACAAGATGACGATGATGGACTCTACTAATAATTTCAACCTCAGCTTGAAACTCCCTCTCTCCTTGCCCGCTTCCAGCCTTAAGCCGCTTCACTGCAACATCCTTCCCATTAGGAAGAATGCCCTTATAAACATAGCCAAATCCTCCCTGACCGAGTAAACTAGATTGAGAAAAGCCATTGGTTGCAGCTGAAACCTCTTCATAGGTGAAGGTGCTCTGGTTGAAGCCAAGGGCAACATTGGGTGATGGAGGAGGTAATGCTGGACCGTGAGGTCCTGAGTAGGATGAGGAGCTCATCTCGCTGCTCATCGGAGCTGGACCTCCGTGAGGTTGCCATCCTCCACCGCCAGGTGGCGGGGGGATCTTGATGTTGTGGTCTCCACCTTGAGCTTGCCATTTTGAAGGAGCTGAGGCATTGTTGTTGTAGTAGTCTGTAAGAAGATTATACAATTGTCATGAAAGAGGACTCGTTAAGATTCACATTACGAAAAAACAGGGTTAATTACGGATAGACCCTGTCCTGTTGCCCAATTATGGAAAGACCCCTGAGTGCATTTTTTATATTCGTTTGTCCTCAAGAGGGTTTACCCGTCAAAAAAACAACTTTCTCTTTCTCTGTGGGTAAAAAGAGTCAAAAGCTTGTCAGGGGTTCTATCTGTAACAATGGAACTCCTGGGGTCTATCCATGCTAGGGCGATAGTGTAGGGGTTAAGCTACAAAGAATATTTTCCCTGTAAAATCAGAAAATATCCCTATTCTATTCGCAGAAATGCACGGTATCTTGCTACCTTATAGCGTATGTTTTAATCAGAGATGCACATTATGAGTGATTTTTTGGTTTGTTTAATGTAGTGAGATGAATACTAACCGTTCTTTCTCTTCTTTTTCTTGCAGCAGCAAACAATTGCGGAGACCAATATAATGGCGACAAACAACACGACTCCAATACCGACTCCTATGGCAAGGGCTCCGTTACCACCACCAGAATCATCCTTTTTGGACGGTGACTGCTGTGAACTGCCGCGACCATCATTATCTGAAGGCGATGATTTTGAAGAGCCAGGTTTCGGCGCTGGCAATTCGCCAGAGTTACCAGGCGTTTTCGTCGGGGAATCATTTGACTTGGTTGATGGCGGTGGCAGAGAAGGAGTTGATGACGAGGAGGAGTCATTCGACGAAGACGATGAGTTCTGTGAATTTTGTTCCGGTGGAGGTGGAGACTTTTCTGAGGGTGAGGGTGGAGAGTCTTTGACCTCCTTAGAAGGAGGCGGCGGCGATGTGGTCGGTGGTGGTGGAGAGTGACCGGCTGGCGGTGGTGGTGGCGGAGAGTCAGCTGGCGGTGGTGGAGATGGAACATCGGATTCAGATGGTGGAGGGGGTGGAGACGAGGAAGCGGAGTTTATAGCCGGCGGCGATGAGAGAGATGAAGATGAATTGGTGGAAGCTTTGGGCGGTGGTGGAGCAGTTTCAGAGAGAGAAGTCATTTTTTTTTTCCTGAGATGGAATTATGGCCCGGAGGACTTCGGCCTCCCTGTAAACCGTCCGGGGACGCAAACCTGCTGCAATCTAATTAAGGACTCCTGCAAAAGTGTAACAATGTCGTGCATGGGTTAGCTCAATGTACAGAAGAGAAAGAAACAGGTAGAGAAAAAAAGATGAGAGAGAGGACCTTTCTGGTTTTCTTTTTTTTTTTGATTTGGGAAGGGGAAAAAGGATCCAAGAGAGGAAAGAAGAAAGAAATGCAGGCTACTATTGTCCTCCATCCAAACACTTGTTGCTCATTCTCCGGGATTCTAGTTTGGTTTCATGCTATTTTGAGAGGCACTTTGAGAAGAAATGGATGAGAAAAGCCTGAAAAAAACCGCCATAGTCTTGGAGCTTGTCCTCCTCCACCAATTTCTTTTCAATTTGGTGCCCCCCCTTTTTTTTTTTTTTTGATAGACCTTTTCTCCAGCATGACCACCTGATTTGTCATTTTCCAGGAAACAAACAAACAAAAAGAAGGGGAAAGAAAAACCCGTTACTATTCGAAATCATACACGTAGAGCTAATGAGCAGAAGTATAAAATTTCGCCGTTTCATGTGATTACAAAACTGCGTTCCAGGCAAGAACAAGAATAAATTGTTTCAAGAGTCAAATGATGATCAATGCACATATACTTCTTTAAATATGAATCTAACTGAGATTTATTAATGTCACTTTAGCAAATTCACATGCTTTCATGTAAGTACGTTAGATGGGAACTGCACGGTATGCAAAGAGCAAGTTTCACGTTCTTGTATACAAGGATTTGAGATTATGGAAGCACCACAACCAAGGGAATTTTAGACCTTGAACCAAAATATCACTGAGCATTAACTCCTCAAGAGAGCATCAAGTTATCACTACAACAAAAGTTGCGTATGCACACACGTATTTTATAGGACATGTAGAATTGATGTGTTAATTAACAAAGAATTATACAACAACGATACAAATAAAAAACATCGCAAGCCACTACATATATTTGTGTCGTTAGATACAAAATAAAATAAATGTGAAAAGTCTCTTATAACTTTTAGAGGAGCACTTGAACGAGAAGGACTTGTTCTTAGTCCAACATTTCTCATTTAAGAAGAATGGAACCAGTTTAAATACTTTCGCTGAATTCACATTGTCACAGATATGGGTACATTGGGTGGGAATATAAAGAGGCATATGGCCCTTTGAAGCTGGTGGGATATTAGTGGGGATTCAGTTAAATGGTATTTGGTTGGGGAAAAGTAAAAAGTTGATTTCTATGGAAGACATCAATTGACTGGCAAAACAAGCTATAGAGGACATCAATTGACCGGCAAAACAAGAAAATTAGAACATGACACAAATATGTGTCGCAACTCTCGGCATATGTATATGTTGTTATTGACACATGTCTGGAGTTTTGCGACACATTCCCTCATATGTGGAAAGACCCTCTCCGCACATGGTCTGTCAGTAATTTCAACTCGTGTCGCGCTCCATTTGTGCAACACAAAAATGTGACAGGAGGTGACAAAGAAAGTGTCACAAGTTACAACTTTTGTTGTAGTGTATGAACCTAGAAATTGGTCTTTCACAAGGTGGACACCAAATCATGTAACTTGTAGTAGCCATAAGAAAGATAGGAGATTAGCAAAAGATCAATTATTTTAATTTAATAAAATATGTAAATAGAATGATGTAACAGTACTCTATACGATAACTATATATGGCGATAAATTTGGCTTAGTAGGATGAGCAAAATGAACTTTGTGAGTGTCATACTTTAAATGTGATACTTTAATGCTTATCCTTTCATTGTCTATCACAAGCTAAGATAGAAGAAGAGGATTGTATTATATAGACAGTCAGCATAAAACTTAGCGGATATGTACGAACATTAATTCTAAAGAATGTTCATTTAGCTGTCATCACCATGACGCATTGTATTGACGCCATCGGGTGCTATGACAAGGGTGATTTGTTAGGGTGTCCCTCTAGTGTTACATCAATGCGCTCGAGGTATCGACAAGTGAGCATAGGTGTTTGTGAATCTCTGAAGACTGCATTTGTGCTCAAATATGATGCTGAATCAGAATAGGCATATACTCGGGAACTATAAGAGAGGGGCAGGAGGCTTAAATGGGAGAACAAGGTTAGGTTAGCTACCTGGAATATACGTGCATCAAATATTGAAAAAAAACACGCTATGTGACATGTTATTTGACGTTCTATAGCATAGCAAACCTTATGCTTCATAGCATGTTTGAAATAGCGCACACATGTTAACGTTGCATGATTACAATATAGTGTACACTATTTCATTAAAATATACACTTTCAATATAACATTCGCTATTCAATGCAGCATACATTATTTGAATTATAACTATATTCGAGTTTGAGAATAATTTCTTTGTTAGCATTATTTAAAACTTGAAATAGTTGTGTAATTGTTCTTAGATGTTGAGACTTGATGGCTTCTTTATTTGTCGTGCTTGACATATGGTAGCATTGTTATGCTTGTGATTGTGAACGTTAATGATTTTTAAGGAGTGAAGTGAATGTGAGAAATTACGAACGAGATATGTAAATTAGTTATAATATATTTGATCATTTTATTATGGTACTTGTTAATAAATTAGTAAATATTGTATTATTAGAAAAATATTTTTATATTTTGAAATCATGTCCATGTTTATTAGGATTATTACATATGTTTTTATATTTCTTTCAAATTAAAAGAGAACACATAACCTAGCTATATATTACATTGTACGAGCTTTAAGGTGCCAAGCGGGGTAGCGTTAAATTAAGCTATCGCTGATTTCCACATTAAGGTACACTTTCTGGAAAGATGATGGAGTTGATAGGTACCATGAATAAAAGAAAGAGCATATAATTTGTTTACAAGAAACTAAGTGGGTGGGTGAGAAATCTACAGACATTGAGAATACCTAGTCTAACTTTGGTATGAAGGGGATGAAAGGAAGTAACTAGGATAGGAATACTTGTAGATAACACATTAGTAGGTAATGCTATAGATGTAAAAGGAGTGGAAGACAGAATAATAAGAATAAAACTGTACAAAACATAGAAGTAACTAATCTAGTTAATGCTTATGTTCTGCAAGTAGTATTGTCTGAAAATATTAATAGAAAATTTCGAAAGACTTGGATGAACTGGTTTAGAGAATTGTCTGAAAATATTCATCAAAAAATTTGGGAAAACTGGGATGTATTGGTCTAAAGAATTCTAGAAGGTAAAAAGTTATATGTAGGAGATCCTAATGAGCATATCAACAAAGATAATAGTTTGTACTTGGTATGAGAGGATACATGGAAGTTGTGCAAGAACGAAGATGGAAATATGATTTTATATGTGTACGGTGTCTTATGGCTTTATAATAACATATAATATTCAAAATGAGAGATGGGGGCTTAATAAATTTAAGGGGATTAAACAGTAGCAAAACAGACTTTTTCTTTACTAGAAGGCAAATAAGCTAACAAGCAAAGTTGGCAAAAATAGCACGAGAGAGCTTGATTAGACAGTATAAATTAATTCATCTGATATTTGCATTAAAAAGTAGAGAAGAATAATAGATATAAACAGAGAGCAAGAACTAAATGCTAAAACCTAAAAGATGATAATTTAGTGCATTTAAAGATAATATCTTGAAATAATATAGATGATGAGACAAATATTATGTAGAATAGACTACCATTTTATATCACGAATGTGGCTAAAAATATTATTAGCGAATATGAGGGAGATTCGAGAGTTTTTTTTTTTTTTTTGGCAGTGGAATGATGTTAAAAAAAAAATAGAGGAAACAGGATTACTTATAACGAGTGGCAAAGCATAAGATTAAGGAAATTTTTGAGAAATATAAATTAATAAAGAATGAAGCAAGAAAGCAATCAGTGGGGATAAATACAAGCAAATAAGAATTTAATAAGAAATTAACAACCTAAGGCCATGTACATTTTTTGAATAGTGAAGGCATTATTTTAAAATAGTCCGAGCTATCATTTAGGTTCCATGTTTGTTTTTTATTCAGTTCAGACTATTTTTAAGGAGTCTCACCTCCACCTTTATAATCCAGATACTATCATGTAGAGGGGATTAAGATTTTGGGATAAAATAGGCCCTATCTGTAGGCGTTGAAAATCGCTTATCCGTACTCGGACGAGACTCGGACGGTGGATGAACAATCGACAACCCATCCAACGATGCGACCTAGAACCGCTGATGATGTAACTGCGCCACAAAACGCATAAAGCGAGTCGACGAACGCATGAAATGAGTCGGCGAGGCGTACAATCTAACGAAGCGACGTATCGTGAAATAAACCCAACGACGAAGCTCTAGATCAGCGAGATTCAACACGATGAGTCGACCGGACTCGAACGTCGACGAGACAGAATCAACCGGACTTAACCCGTCGACGGGATTGAACCGATCGAGTTCCGAGTTAGCAAGAAGATCAATCGGACACGGACTCAGCATGACGGCGACGAGATTGGGAGAAAACAGCACCGGAAAACTCTGGAAGAAAGGCCAAATCCAGATCTCGTGCAAGCGAAGAACTCCTTCCACATCAGATCTACGCGGTGAGGAAGAGAATCAAGACCAAATCTACGTCGATCCAGGTCAGATTTGCCGTTCTACCCTCTAGATTAAGTTTCTTCTTAATCTCAGGGTCTAGTGCGTGACTTCGCTTTGTCAATTTCACTCACTCTGGAGATCATCTCCTTCGTGAGTTGATCCCCGTTGGTATTTTATTTCCTTCATGAAATAAATATCTCAGATCCGTAGATCTAGCATCTAGATCAGATTACGCGGCGGTCCACATACACAAAAAGTCCCCAGCACAGGCAAAGACACCCACGAAAGCGAGGATCCGATAAATGGATCCCGCGTTTGTTCATTAAGGGTCAAAAGTTATAATCTTTTTAATTTTTTCATTGCAAGTCTTATAAAAAGGCGATTTTTATTTGAATTTTTGTTGTAGGCAACTGAAGCTTGTAACGAGTTCAAATCAATGACAATCAAAACAACTTTCCCAGCGAACAAGCTGGCGATCACAGTAGGAGCCACCGGCCTCAAATCTGAGGTCGTGGTGTCGCAGCCGCGGATCCCGATCCCAGTGGAAGAAGAGGTCGAGTTCAAATTTGACCAACAGAAGTTTGAGGAGTATCTCTCCTCCTCTTCCTCTAGTCCGCTTCTCCCCGCTGCTCTAAGAAGATCTCCGCTGCAAGGAGAATCTGTTGGGCCTCAGATGCAGAGTCCTAGGATGATGAATCTAACCCCGCTGCCGCTAATAGCGGTAAAATTTCCTCAGCACCCATAGCCCAAGTTCCCCCAGCACCCGAGATGACCGCTGATGATGTGCCCCTACTCTCCAAGCAAACATGACAGAGGCGACGACAGAGCATGGCACGCAAGTTCGCTAAGGCCATGCAATCCAAGGATGGGATCCGCTACAAGGCGGATCTGAGATTCAGACTGACGCAGAGGCTCCAGCCTCAAGTGATTGACGGCCCCTCCAAGCCGTCGACAAACGAATGGGTCCGGGTCAAACGGAACCGTTCCACGCTTCGAAAGCACATTCGGAAGTGCCGCACACTCCTCGCGCAGGCACGGGCTTTGGTGCAACAAGCCCACCAATTGAAGAAGGAAGAGGTGGCCAAGAAGCCACCAACGAGCCGCTAGGTCTGGATACCCAAGTTCGTCGGCGCTTCAACTCCTACGAACACGGTATCCAAGCCTAAGTCCGCCGGCATTTCAACTCCTAACCCGGCGCCCAAGCCAAAATTTGCAAGCACCCCAGCACTAACTACCCCGATGCCGAGGCCAAAATCCACTGGTGCCCCAATCAAAGTTGCCTCGACGCCAAGGTCGCCTCCAGCGTCTGCATCCAGATCTTTGGCGAAGCCAATTCCTACTGCGGCAACAAGCCAACCATCAAGGAATGCTTGGGTCCGTTGAGGAAATCACGGGTCACTCCTAATACAGGAGGTCGTACCCACCTCAACGAAGGTAATAAGACTGCTGCAGCTTCGCCAACCGGACTGAGAATCAAAGTCCGAGAGTCCGTCGAGACTTCACGCCCACACAGGCAAACGTCAAGGCGAGTCACTTTTGGTAGCTTTGATGAAGCAGTCCGTCCTTAGAAGGAGACGTTTTTGTCTAACAACGATGTTATACCCGAGAGGTCGTGCCAATGCACGATAGGATGCTCCGGCACTCATGCCAATGAGCTGTACTATCGTGTTGGGGGTACGAGAAGATCCTGAAAGAGGAATTCCCCTGAGAACCCTCCATATTGCCCCTCATCCAAGTTGATCAAGGTGGTGATATCGGAGTGTAGCTGCAACAAGACAGCTCTAAAAAGAGTGTCGGTCTTCGACAGACTTGGCAACGGATTGTCGAAGTCCAGCTCAAGACGCTCCCGCAGGAGAAGTTGAACGACTCAAAGGGATAAATTGCCCAGAGTCACCAACAATATGATGAGCAAAGGGACGTCAAATCGTACCGGTCCCCGATGATCTGATCAGATAACTTAGTTGCGCACCGGGACAATTCGGCGTTCTAACTATGACAAAATCCTGAAGGGGTTGCTGTCTGATGATGAAGTGTCGGATACTAACTCCGCAATGGCTTCCGACAACACGGTTTTCAGTGAGCGATAACTTCGAGAAGCCCTTATGATTAGTGCCGAACAGGTGGCCAAAATGCTCGAAGAAGCGATAGCCAAGTAGAAGGAGAACTTCAAGTTCGAAATGGAGATGGCTATGCAGTAGATGCGAGAAATGCATGACCAGCAAATTCAGGCACTGACAAACCGTCAAGGTGAAACCAGTCATCGCAACAACGTCAATCAGGTTGACAGTGACACTGACAGGGAAGAAGAGCATGGTGCTAGACAACCCCCTAAAGAACAAAACACTAGGGGTAGCCAAGAGAATGCTAGTGGTAACGCCGTCCCAGAAAATGAGAAAATTAAAGATCTCGAGAGTGAGATCAACACATTGATCTCCGCTCAAGAAGTGAAGAAGACGGGAATTCCATGCCCATACCCGAGGGAGTGGGAGTCGATCCCATATTCGTCAAAGTTCAGCTTGATCAACTTCACGCCGTTCGACGGAAAGGGGTACCCACTCAACATTCGATTTACTTCAAGTCTCACTTAGGGGTGATTTCTGGAAATGAGCCATTGATGGTTCGGTCATAAGTTGGCACCCTTTGAGGAGCCGCCTTCCATTGGTACCGCCGTCTCAAACCTGGGAGAGTTACCAGGTGGGATGATATGGAGTCCATGTTTCTCTCTAACTTTTTCAACGAGGATACTGAGATATCCATTGAGACGTTGCTCGATGAGAAGCAAAAAGACGGAGAAACAGTGGATACCTTCGTCAAACGATTCTGAAGCAAGGCAATAAACTGCCGAGATCCAATTACAGAGGAGTTTTTTCTCCAGACTTGCCACAACAACCTATCGTTGGATGTGCTTGAAGTAATGGGAACAACTCCCTCCACTACATGGAAGGATCTGAAAGTGCGCGGGGAGCAAGCCAAACGGTTCCTAAAAGGAAAAAGGGTAAAGAGGCCAACCGGTGGTGGAAGCTCCAAAACTCGACTTTGTCCCACGCAGCAAGGGGAAGGAGCAGGGTAGAATGGCAACGCAAACCAGACGTTTCAACTACAACCCTAGCAGTAGCCGCAACAGCGAGTGCCACAGCATTCACCGTCGCAGTGGCAGCAAGGGCCGCAAAAGCAGAGGGCCTCAGAGCCGAGATTCCCGAAGTCCTATTCTTTTAGGGATGATGAGATTCCCTGTCTCCTCAAGTATCTAGTGGAGAATAACAAGATCAAGCTCTCTCCAATCTAGAATCAAGAGGAAGCGAAGAGGACAAACGACCGAGATACTGCGCTTACCATAGGGCGGTTCACCACCCCACCAAGTCATGCTTCGGTCTCAAGGACAAGATCCAGGCCTTAATTGACGTGGGAGTCATCACAATGAAGCCGTCTAAGGAAAAGAAGGTCGGAGCAAATGCAGTGTCTATTAGCTCTGGGTAGGTACCTTTGACGTGGTTCAAACCCGAGCCTGTAGTAAAATTGGCGATGAAGATGGTGAATGACGATCTGCACAAATAACGCCAAAAAGGGCTCGTGCCACATATAGCCCCAAATGGCAAGGTTTTGTGGGTCTACCCGGACCTACTTGAAGATGATCAATGAGTAGCCTCCTCTTCATCTAAGAAAAAGTCGAGGGGAAAGGGAAAATTATGCCATGCTACTTCCGCAGTCTTGGGGGTGACGACGAGCGGATGGTGACATTCCAACTCTCAGAGGGGAACCTGAAGTCCACGCCACTAGGAGCGGGCACGAGTACAAGTACAAGTACCCGGAAGGTCCTGATTCGAATGCCAAGACACTGATGGAGCTGGGAGTACCAACAACTCCCCTCACTCGCGCTGAAAAGGTGCAATAGCAGACAGCCGCTAAAGAAGCTACGGCTAAGTCAAAGGATAAGCAACCACAGGAGGTGCAGCTCCCGAAGCAGTCTCGATTCAATCGCCCGATTGGAGGAGACAAACCATATCGATTCAACGTGATGGCTCAGCTGGCCAACATACCAGCGAGGATCACTCTCTACGAGCTTCCGGGACAGTCAAAGGAGACCCGGGAAGCCTTACAAGAGGCCTTGGCTGACTCTGAAGTATTCCTTACTCAGATCAAGCCAGCTCCCGAAGAGCCAGAGTC
>JBAKGM010000139.1:29874090-29888756 GCA_037177215.1 Asparagus racemosus
CAAAGTTCAGCCTCGCCTGAGCTCACCCAAAGCTCGGCCTCGCCTGAGGTCGCCCGAAGCTCGGCCTCGCTTGAGCTCACCCAAAGCTCGGCCTCGCCTGAGTTCGCCCAAAGACTCGGCCTCGCCTGAGCTCGCCCAAAGCTCGGCCTCGCCTGAGCTCGCCCAAAGACTTGAGCTCGCATGAGCTTGCCCAAAGCTCGGCCTCGCCTGAGCTCGCCCAAAGCTTGGCCTCGCCTAAATATGAAGCTAGCTCAGACAGCGGGACGGTTAGCATTCCACAAGAATGGCTGATATTTGGCGGTTCAAAGCAAGATCTTACCCCCAAGCAGCGGGCGAGATCAAAGCGCCGCTAAATCAACAGCTCAGATCGAGTGCATGAAGACGAGGCATCGCTCGTCAGATCGCACTCAATGCAATCTGACACGTGCACTGCTTTAGCTGGCAAGTAGATACACGTCTTATCTTGCTTGACAATATTTTAGAGCTCGCCCAAAGCACGAGCTCACCCAAACTTCGCCAACATCACCCAAGAGGCCCAGACCAGGCATTTGGGCCAATAAACGACGCTGTTTTATCATTCAAAGTGTTCCAGACCACATCCAATTTGATTTAGGTCTGAAAACTTTAAGGGGGTCTTATAGGCGGGAAAAATCGCCAACCCCGCCAGTCAATGGTTTGGGTACGCCTTCAAGGATTCAACAGCCACCTGGATGACGAACTTGCCTGCACTAAGGTGCCATACCCATTGAAACCCACCTGCGTGAGTTCAACATTTAGGTGAACTCGCCTGCACGAGTTCAACCGCGCCTGAATGTTTCATTCGCCTGCAAATCGATTGCACGCCTGCAAGGGGCCTGCTAATTGACCCCGCTTGTTTGATAGGCTCGCCTGAGCGCTCAAGCAGCTCTTAAGCTCACTTGAACGCCAAGCACACCTACAAGGGGCTCGCCAGTTGACCCCGCCTACAAATTGATCGCGCATGCAAGAGGCCCGCCAGCTGACCTCGCCTACATGCTTGAAAGCTTCGCTCGCCCGCGCCTATGCACCAAGCTCGCCTACAAGAGGACTCGCCTGCATGACGGACGCCAGCTCATACGCTGGAGGGACCCACCAGTTGATCCCGTTTGTTCGACAAGCTCGCCTGAACATTCAAACAACCGTCAAGCTCGCCTGCTCACCTGCCTGAACAATGCGAGTGGCTGCTTGCTTGTGGGTAATGATGAGGCATAGCTCTCATTACCTCTTAGTGGTCACATCCCACAACTACAGGAGGGTATGGTGCTCCTTACCTCTTAGTGGTCACATCCCATACCTCTTAGTGGTCACATCCCACAGCTAGAGGAGGGCATGGTGCACCTTACGCGTCAGTGGTCACATCCCACAAGTCAAAGAAGTGGCCTATCCCAACCCTTTGCCTATTAATAAACCTCCTTGGCCACCACGGAGAGCAGGAGGGTAGGAGCAGAAGAAGGGGGAAGAAAAATCAAAAAAGGAGGGCAGGAGAAGAAGAAGGGGGAAGAAAAAAAATAAAAAAAGAGGAGGAAGGAGGCGAAAGAGAGAGAAAGACTTGCAGAGAAGTAAAGTTTAAGCAGTCTCAAGGCAGAGGCTGCTTATTCTCTCGCCCTATTGGCTCAAGCTCGAGCAATAGCTTGGATTGTTGAAGCAGACTCCATCTGAACACTCAGATTTGGAGACTAGCTCTTTGCAAACTCTTGCATTGCAGCTATATCCAAGTGAGCTCAGCTCGGGTAGAATCAGACTCAAGCACACTGGAGCTTCTACTGCGTATTGAAGTTCCCCTACAACGTCGATCGAATCGTCCAAGGGAGGCGAACTCGATTCGAGCATCAAGGGAGGCGTCCTATCGCTACGGACGAACCCACGCTAAAAACAAGGAGGGCCTTCCCTTCGCTTCTATTGTAAAAAGTAATTCTTGATTTGTAAACAAACAATTTGACAAATACAGATCCAAGAGGAGATTTTTACACAAAATAGAGGATGGCGACCACAGTGGGAGAAACTGTTTCTTCAACCGAAATGGTGGTGGTGCAGTTTGACGACGTTGCAGAAGGGATGAAAGTTGAGTCCCTTTTGATTGAGTTCGATCAAGCTAAGTACGAAGAGTACTTATCTTCCTCTTCCTCTAACAGTAAAGCTTCTCGCTGATGCCGCAGAGTTGTACATGTGGCTCGACCCCAAGCGGCTGAGGCAGCCATGCCAAAGAGCTTTACCCGAGCAACAGCAGGGGGTTCTACCTCCCCCAAACTAGCAAAGGCCAAACCAATGGCCGAAAACGCAAGCCAAACGGCTATCGAGCAGCTCATGTAGCCTCATGAGGAGAAAGTCAAGATTCATCTTGGTGCTAATCATGTCGTCACCTTCGATGCAGATTCCTCCCTCTCTAAGAGAGCTAGATGGCGACGATGACAAGCCCTTGCCCGCGAGAAGCAACAGCCTCCATATCCTTCGACAGCCTGAATTACTATTCAGGCCTGAAGATAACCAAATGGAAATAAATGGATCACAGTTGTGGCGGCCTGCCTAAATCAAGTGAGCCCACCTATACAGGCGGGTCCCACTCTGGTGGCAAGATCCCCAAGACTGGCGAGTTTGGCATTTCAGACGAACCTCACTCTAACAGCAAGGTTCCTTGGTCGGGCGAACTAAGCAAAATAGGCGAGTCCCCCAAATCAGGCGGGGTTCACTCTTCATGCTACTATTCTGCAGGTGGCAACCGTTGTACAGGCGAGCCCTATCAAAACTATCTGGGTGGACAAATGGCTAGAGCTGGCCAATGGGCCGAAACTCGCCTGAAATTGAAGCCTCACCCGCCAAGGCGAGCTCGCCTGACTTCAACACTTGAAACTCTAAGGCATCTTCGCTTGAGTTCTCTTGAACCCTCTGCACCCAAATGCACAGCGAACCCCTCTAACACTGGGGGTTGTCATCTTCAACCCATAAGAGATCTCAGGGATCATTTAACTCACAAGCGCACAATTCAAGAGGCAAACCCTCAGTGCTATTGTGAGAAGCTTATCCAGGCGGTACTTGCCGACTGTTCGTGTGCACCAAAGTCTTTAGTATTTGAGAGGCTTTCTCAGCCACATCGAAGAGCAAGACCTCCCCACCAAAGGCACAATCTCTAGAGTAAACAAGCTACCGGGGGCTCAGAGCCACCAGCTGCCTCTGTCAATATGATGGGGAAGGGTAAAGCCAGGTACTCAGGTTCTTCAGATCTAGAGTTTACACTAGGACCGAGGTATCTCACGACAGACCTTAAGGGTGTGTTCCAATGCACACGTCTCCAAACTGACGCCGCCATCCCATTCAACTATGCCAGGTTAAATTTTATCTATGACAGTAGTCAGGAAGCTAGCTTAGCAGAGGTGACAGCTCAGACTTCAAGCTCATCTTACGACAAGCACGCGAGAGTGCACATGGCCAAAGGTTCTAATGAGTGGGCTAGGAGGTTAGAAGAGCAACAAACCACCATCGACTCCATGAGGGAAATGATAGAGCAGTTGCTACAAAAAAAAGAGAGCTTCACGAAATCAACCAAGGAGTCAGAGGAATTAGGAATGCGAGCCCACCCCTCGCGCGACTGACGAAGAAGATGATCATGGGCTACCTTCTGACTGCTCCTCCAGGTCTTTAGAAAATGCTTCACAATCTGGCAGTACTCCTCGAGACAAGAGGCTTGACGAGTTTCAGGATCAACTTGATGCTCTGAAGCTTTAGAAGAATATGAACGAGCTGGGAGTGGTCCGCCCATGCCCAATCGAATGGGATACGGTTCCCTACCCAGCAAAGTTCAAACCTATGGGGCTTACCCAGTTTGATGGGAAGGGATCTCCCTCATAGCACGTCTACTATTTCTTATCCCAGACAGGGTTCCTTACCAAGAATGACCCTATCCTCATGCGGCTATTCATTGGTACCTTGAAAGGAGTGGCCTTTGAGTGGTTCCGTAAGCTTGCACCTAGCTCTATCAATTCATGGGCTGACTTGGAGAAACAGTTCTTGGCCTGCTTCTTTGATGACGATATTGAAGTCTCAATGGCAACCTTGCTCGTCGAGAAACAAAAGAAAATAGAATCAGTCAATGAATTCGTGAAGAGGTTCAGGAATCGGTCACTGCATTGCCGAGACCAAGTCTCTAACACCACGCTGATCGAGATGTGTCGCAATAACTTTTCGATCAGTATCTTGTTTAAGATTGGCGCTGTGGAAACCTGAACGTGGAAGGAACTTGTTCGCCAGGGTGAACAAGTAGAGAACATGATCAAATGTTTGAAAACTGAAGAGCCTCAACCCAAAAAAGGGGCCGCAGAAGTAGCCTTTCCCAGGAACCCTCCTCGCTCCAAGGGGAAGGAAACAATGGCTGTGGACTCTAACCTGGCCCCCAAGGCGGCACAGCGCCAGAAGCCCAAATCATTCGAGCCACGCCCTCAGAAGCACTACGACTTAAAGGAGGATTGGGTAGTCCTACTAAACCTCTTTCTTAAATTTGACTTGTATCCAAGCTCTTCCTACTCTGTGATCACTACCCGTGATCTCGTCTTACTATATTGGATCGCCACGGGTCAGTGCTTTGACATAGCTGACGTCATCTTTAGGATGTTAGTGGGTACGGTGACCAGCACCAAGGAGTATCTAAGTCAGCAGTACAACAGAAGGTACAGCTAGTCTACCCATTTCTGATCACTCGGATCTGTGAGTCGCTAGGAGTACCGGTGTATCTACGGATAGTCTTAAGGCAGGGAGAGGACCATTGACCTCTGATACAGTGAAGAAGAGTATTGCCCCCCGGGGTAAACCATCAGATGCGTCCACTTCTTCACATGCACCAGCACCTGCTCATCCACTCTGACCTACACCACCTCTTCCACCTAGTGATGCACCGACAGAGTGGACACCTCAAATGTTTAGTGATCATGTCTATGCCCTTGAGATGGCATTTCACTCGTTCCATACTCAGTACAGAGCAGATCAAGCCCATCTTACAGATCAAATGGACTAGTTTCAGCAGTATCAGCATTACATAGCTTCAGCCCTTCATGAGATGCGACCAGGATCTGCAGCTCCTCTATTTTATCAGCCTCCATCCCCTCCTCCATCACAGCAGGACCCACCACCACAACCACCACATCGTCAGCCTACGACCCGTATAGAGGAGGGGGAGGAGATCGGCAGTAGTGATATAGAGATAGATACTGCAGGAGATGAGAATGTTACAGGGTTTGATGATGAGGAGGATGATGATGATGCAGATGACGATCAGTCTGGTGATGAGTAGTGAGGGATGTTTTTATTTTCTTTCACCCAATATTTGACTTTTATTTTGGCATGTACTTATATACTGTGATGTTTTGGATATTAGTGCTAGTATTTGCCTTGAGGACAATGCAAAGTCTAGGTATGGGGGTGGGAACTAGTAGCTTTTATTTTAGTTAGATTTTTCCTTTTATTTATTTATTATTCTTTTCTTAGTTTTTGGTAGTTTTTATTTTTCTTTTTTCTTGCTTTAATTCTTCATTTTTTTAAGTTAATAAAAAAAGCAAAGTTAATTGCCAATTTGATCAAGTTAAGGCATAATTAATCTGTTTGATAAACTTTAAATTTTCTAAGTTTTAGTTAATTTGAGACTCAAGTGTACCTTTTATGATAACTCCAAATAAATTTATTAAGATATGATTTTCAAAAGTGGTATGCTTCATTAAAATCCAACTTAGACTTGTAATTAAAATAATGAAATTTTTGCATGCTCAGCTTAGAGTGAAAAATAATATTTGAAGTCTTCTTAAACAAAATATTTTTCAAATATATATACATATACTCATATAAATATATATAAAACATGATATATATATATATAGGAAAATATATTTAAAAAAAAAGAAAAAGTAAATAATATATATATATATATATTCTCTTGAACTCCAAAGAGGTTCTATCTTACTAAGCTTAAGTTGACCAAGTGATTGAGCCTAAGGAGCATTTTCATGCTTAATGACCTAAGCTCAATTGGGTTGGGAGTCATTAACACAAAACTTGTTAAATGGTCACTTAGAAAGCCCGATAAAGTAGAACAAAAATCACCAAGGAATAAAGGACACACACACACACACACACACACACACACACACACACACACACACTCATATATAACTTTATAGTATTATATGTATATATCCTCTTGAAAAATATTTTGATCAAGAAACTTGAAATATAATTTGAAACAAAAAGTTAGCATGTTCCTTTCAAAACTTTTAATTAAATTTCTAAGTTGTACTTGGTTTTGTATAACTATAATGAAAGCATTTTATAAAAGATTTACTTTGGAGTTATACATAAAAATGTTTTCTTGAGTACAAACTAGTTTCAATTAGAATGTTTAAATATATCAAGTAATTAGTTATTCACTAACTTCTTTGAATTGGCAAGTTGACTGAATTTTGTGGGTATATTCACTGCAAACCCTCACGAGACGACAACTCGTTCACTAGGGTAACCTAGGATTTTAAAGGCTTGTTGTATGTGCTAAATACAACCGCGATTCCAGTGAATGTGAGTTAGAATTTATCTTTCTTTCTTTTCAATTTTCTTTCTTTGCTAGAGGACTAGCAAAAGTTTAGGTGTGGGGGTATTTGATAATCACATTTGAATTTCAATTTAATACTCTCATTATCTATTTTACATGAATAAATACACCACTAATAATTATTTTTATCTTATTTTGTAAGTAAATGGTGAAAATAATGAATAAAAGTCCAATCTACTCAATTCTTTTATTTTCTACCTATTATTGAAGCCCAAGTATGAAGACTAAAGAAGGCTCATAAAAACCCAAGGATCCATGAAGAAATCAAGTCAAAATCATGTTCAAGTATTAGCTACAAAGAAACGCTGATATCTCTCAATCCGGAAGGCGGAATTTAATATTTAATTTATGAAAATCGCCTATCTCGATGAGATGGAGCAATCTGCATTTTCAGAATTTTACAATTCTAATTGGTTGGCCAATCGGTCGGCTGACCGATTGGTCAACCGATTGGTTTGTAACAAACTTGTTTTGTGGCTAAGATTCAATTCTTGCAGCTCAAGTAAAATCTAAGGGCTCTCCTTCACTACTGCAGGCTATAAATAGGGGTAGAGTGTGAGGGGTTTGAGTGTGAAATATTTTATAAAAGCTCCATTTAGAGAGGAGGGTTACTCTTAATTGAGAAGACCTTTTAAATTTGTAACTTTTTGTTACAATTAATAAAAAAAATATTTTCACCCATTCATATTTCTTTTCTTCTCCTTGTCCAAGGATGAAAAGAGGATGAAGATGAAGAGAAGATGAAGATGAGGGTTTGCTTTTTATCCTTTTCTTTTCTTTTCTTGTAATAATTTCTTTTCATGCTTGTTTATTGCTTTGTAGATTAGATTTACATTCATGTCTTTATTTTCTTGCATTTATTTTGTAATTTAGATTCTACTTTCTTGCACTATTCACCTAAAGGCTAGAACCCTCTTGGCATTAGTTTTATTTTGTTAATTTTCCTTCCTTTAGTTCTTTCTTTGTTTTTATTTTCTAAGATGTGGAACTAACTCTTGTAGGAATTCTAGAATTGTATGAAACTAGTTTGATCTCTTTTATAATTTGTAGATTATTCTATTGAGCTTAACATGATCATGTTTAGGATAGTCAATTAGAGAACTAATTGGTAGAAGAAGAATTTGATAATCTATACTTCTCTTGAATGGTTTGATAGGTTATGCTTATGAATTTTAGAATTACTATCTGATTGTTATTCTTTTCATGAGTATTAATTTTACTTATATGATAATTTAATAGGTTATACTTTCCTTGAGTAGTTTGATAGTCTATACTTAATAAATGTAAAGTATAATGTGATAAAAAGAAAATGATTCATATTTTATAAGTGTCATTAGCTAATGGATTCAATTCTAGATTCCTCATATCTTTAATTGAATCCTCCATCTTTTTCTTTCTTGATTTTTCCTCTTTATTCTTGATTTTTATTTGTTTGTATTATTTTTCTTCATCTTATTCATCATTCTCTCTCCTCTCTAAATCTTGTTTGTTTTTATTTGCACATATTCACAACTATTCTCATATCTCTCCACAACACATCACATTTCTTTCATCACACTCCTAATTATCACACACACAACATAAGAATAGATTTTGATAAATTCCTACAACACCATTCTCGTGGGATCGATAACTTTTTATGCTATAACTTATTAGATGTATACTTACAACTTTAGGTACACTCGTATATTTACCCCAACAACAGTAACAAAAAAGAGTTACAAAATTCAGATCTGTATCGACTTCAAAGATCTCAACCTCACCTGTCCACAAGATGAGTTCCCTCTCCCCATCACGGATGTTATGGTGGATAACATGTGTGGGTTTGAGAGGATGTCATTCATGGATGGCTTCTCTGGATATAACCAAATCAAAATGCATTCGGATGATCAAAAGCACATAGCTTTCAAAACCCCTCTGGGAGTATACTATTATAGTGTAATGTCCTTTAGTCTGAAGAATGCTAGAGCTACCTATCAATGCGTGATGAACATGATCTTTCATGAGATTTATGCAAGACGGTAGAATACTATGTCGATGACCTTGCGATTAAAAGTTGTCAAAAAGAAGATCACCTCAATGATTTGAGAACGGTGTTTGAAATCATGCAAAAACACCAGCTTAAGATGAATCTGATCAAATCATTTACGGGGGTATCATCAGGCAAATTCCTTAGATTCATTGTAATATCTAAAGGGATATATGTTGACCCATAGAAAGTGAAGGCCATATGAGAAAAAGAGTTACTCAAGAAGGACATTTCGTTTGTATGGGACGATGCCTGTCAAAAGGCTTTTAATGAGATCGAAGAGTATCTCACAAAGCCATCTGTCCTAGTGGTACCAATGTTAGGAAAGCCATTATTGATATACTTTGGGCTATGGACCATTCTCTGGGAGCACTTCTCGCTCAGAAGAATGACGATGGTCATGAACAAGCTATATACTATCTTAGTCGGACTATGATTGGTGCCGAACATCACTACAATCCAGTTGAAAAAGAGTGTCTAGCTCTAGTATTTGCAGTCTAAAAGATGCGGCACTACTTAACTGGCCAGTCCATCCACGTCATCTCAAGAGTTAATCCTCCACGGATACTCATGACAAAATTTGGATCTCTGAATTCGAGGTTTGCTAAATGGGCCATACTGCTCTCTCAGTATAACATGATATTTATACATCAGAAAGTAGTTAGGGGCCAAACAATAGCCGACTTCTTGGTAGATCACGCCTTCCCTTAGTCTTTGAAGCTTTATGAAGACATACCAAATAAAGTATAAGAATCAAATGCCATTTCTGACCACCAAGTGTGGCAGCTCTACTTTGGTGGCGCGTCTCGACACAATCATAAAAGAACAATCCTTGCAGGGGTGCTTATTAATCCCCACGGTCATGTTCTTCCCCAGGCTTATTCATTAACTGAGACATGCTCCAACAAGGTGGCCGAATAAAATGCCCTCATAATCAGATTGCCACTCACTCTAGAGATGGGGGTGAAATATCTTGAGGCATACAATGAATCCAAATTAATCATCGATCAGATGAAGGGCAAATACGAGGTTCAGCATAGCAACATCATACCCTATCATGAAGTGGCTATGAAGCTTTCTCAATCTTTTAAAGTCTTCTACATTACCTATGTAGCCCGCCTCGAGAACACTCGTGCTAACACTTTGGCATCGCTTGCAGCTACTCTTGCCTTGACTTCGGAGTCTATCAAGCAGATCATGTTAGCTAGTCACCAACTATGCTCCCCAAAATAAAATTTGGAAGCTAACAAGGTGCATGTCATACCTGGCCCCTTCGAATCTAATGATTGGCGTTATCCGATCATTGACTATTTCTTTCACAGTATATTGCCAAATGATTGATCTCTATCCAAAGAAGAGCCTCACGATTTTTCTACAATTCTACCTCACAAACACTATATTACAAATCGCCTGATGGCATATTGCTTCGATGTTTGTCATCAAGTGAAGCCCAAGAGGCACTCAAAGAAGCTCATGATGGTACGTGTGATGCTCATCAACACGGTCCTAAACTTCAAGACTGACTTTATCGTTTAGGCTATTATTGGCCAACAATGTTTGCAGATGCAGTGGCTTACGCTAGGTGGTATCATGCATGCCAATTTCATGCCGATTTCCTACATCAATCTTCGAAAGAATTGCATCTGACTAACACTTCATGGCCATTAGAAATGTGGGGAATGGACATCATTGGGCCAATTAGCCCACTATCTGCTAAAGGTCCTCAATTTATTTTGGCAATCACTAATTACTTCTCCAAGTGGGCCGAAGCTATTTCACTCAAAGAAGTCAAAACCTCTAACGTGGTTAAGTTTTTGAAATACCACATCGTCTATGATTCAGCGTCCCTCAAAGGATTATTCTCCACAGTTCATTAGTAGACCATTTTTAAAGTTTTTGACAAGATCTGAATCTAAGATGTGGCCTCTACGCTGTACAACCTAGCCACTGTTTCCGCCGAGAGATTGCCTCTTTGCAATTTTCATTTCAAAATGTTTTAAAATGAAAATAAAAGAAAGATTACACGTGTAACTCTCTCTAATACAAGAAAAATGATCTCTCTCTTACAAAACACGTACAGAAGTCACTACATAGCGAGCTCCTGCTTGCGTGGGTTCTATGCTTGTGCCGGGGACGCGTCGTCTGTGGATCACCGAGCAACGATCGTCGAATTGACGGGGTTGAGTTTATATTTTGCAAAGGAAACAAGAACTTAAGTAAATATCTTAGCCAAGTAAAATATCTACTCTTCCCAAGATTTAAGGCGAAGCTGAGACTCGAGGAATCTCCGAGTGAAATGTTCTTAAACTCTTCCTCTGCTCCTTTGAGGTCTCTTCTTCTTAGAATATCCAACTCTCTAAAAATTCCCAGTAAGATCTCTAGTAAGCTCTCGTCAGCTCCCCTTTCTTTATGGGTGTAGGAAGCTGTTTATAGCGTTAAGGAGGTGTAACCACTGAAAAGAACACAAGTTGTGACCTGCCAGAGTCACATCGTGGGCGTTTTTCGAGGATGTAACTGCCCACTAATGTAGATGAACATTCCCACGTGTTAAAAAGGTCCAATGGGCCTCATAAATAATAATAAAATACCTAGAAAATATTTTAGACACTTTTGGTGTCTCGGCGATGGCCGAGACACAACAAGTGTCTCGGACATGGCCGAGACACAATAAATGTCTCACATGTGCCAGTTTTACCCTCGTGGTTAATTTCCTTAGATTTTGATGACATCGTTCTTCAATCTTCTCATGATTAAATCGCACTTGGGGTTCATCGGCAATTTTCGATGCCTACAGCCACCAATGGTTTAAAGCATTCAAAAAACCATAATTAAGCTTCTCAAAAAGTTTGTCTCCTCTAACAAGCATGACTGGGATGAAAAGCTAGGGGAGTGTCTATGGGCTTATCGAATACAGTCCACATTCCCACAGGCACTACGCCTTTCTTTTTGATATGCAGATGTGAAGCTGTAGTACCATTGGAGATCCAGATTCCGTCATTGAGTACTGCTCTTGCGAAAAAGATGATAACTGAAAAAAAATCATCAAAAGCGTCTCCAAAAGGCAGAGGCACTAGACGAGTTGAGACTTAAAGCTCAGTAACGAATTGAGATTTACAAGTCTCAAATCTCAAGAGCCTTTAAGAGGAGAGTCAAAGAACAATCCGTTAAAGAAAGAGATTTGGTCTTGGCTATTCGTTGATCCATGATCATGACACACAAGACTAAAGGTAAATTCCAACCCAAATGGAAAGACCCATTTATAGTAGAGACTGTCTACTCAAATGAAGCATATCACCTGATTCATCCAAATGGCAATACGATTATGGCGCCAATCAATAGGAAATTTCTCAAGAAATATTGCACTTGAGTTGAGCCTTATTCATCTTCCTGCGGGAGATATCAATCATGTTCAAGTTTTCACCTCTGACCATGAGAATCATTTCTCAACCAAAATTATCAATTTCAACAAAAATTCCCCAGCGAGTTATCAAGTTAACATTACACATCTGTAACCCTAGGAATCTCTTGCCACCATTATGTTAGCATTACACCTCTGAACGGTTTGCATTTCTTTGAACCTGACTGGTTAACATTACATCCCTGTTAGTTGTTCTATCTGACTGGTTAACACTACAACTCTATCAGTAGTTTGCCTAAAATTAATTAGTTAACATTACATTTCCATTGATTTTCACTACCGTTAAGTTAACACTACACTTCTAAATGGTAGTCGTCCCTTAGACTCTCTAAAACTGATCAGTTAACATTACACCTCTATCGGTTTTTTTGACATGTTAACATTACATCTTTATCAACATCTCTCTTCATATGGATGAGTTAGATTCCATAACTCAGCCATTCTCCCCACAGAGTCATTCATGATTCTAAGATTCATATGATATGTTAATATTATACCTCTATCATTTGAATTCAAAAAGTTCTTTATTGCCAAAAGAGAACGAAACCATTATTATATAAAATAAAAAAGTGGGTGATACAAGTAAACCAGAATCATTGGTGACACAGGGATTTGATGCGATCAATATGCTTAGCCATCTCCACATCCCTTGCATCAAGGGCGCCCTTCAAGGCTCGCTCTTTCAGAATCTCCAGGTCCACTGGAATCACTTGGATGCTAATGGCTTCTAACGGAGCTTGTTCGGTCTTCAGTTGAGATGCTTTGTATGTTTGCTCGGTGACTAGTTTGGAAGATTTAATCCCGAGCTCTTCCTTTTGCCTTTGCGCCGCTTCTAACTTAGCTTGAGCCTCGGCTATAATAGCTTTGGCCTTGTTAATGTTAGCCTCCTACTCAAGAATAGCACTAGTAATCTCATCATACTTACCATCGATCTCTGTAAGATGGGCGGTAAGCTCTTGGAGTCTTCCTTTAGATTCCTCTACCTCTTTGCGAGCAGTCTCTTCGAGCTCATGGCATTTGATGGTGAGGTGACAAAATTCAATATCTACTATAGCTGCAATGTCAGCCCAACGAAGGCATTGCAATTCCTGAAAGCGGAGCTCAACTTCGTCGATCATTCTCTTATATGGCTCAGCATGTTCAGCTCTAGCAATTGATATAAGAGCACCAAGCTGACTCCACAGTAAGTGAATAGTCTGAGAAGACAAGGCTCTTCCGGTAGATAAGGCATTTCTGACGCTCTGGCTGAACAATTTTGTCAGACTCTCGATTAAAATCTGGAATCTGATTCAATTGAATCATCAGAGTTTGGAGATTGAGGAGACTGAGGAATTCCCATATGACTCGACGAGCCTGCCCCAGTCGAGACCACCAATGCGTCAAATACAATTGGAGACATGACAGTAGAGACCAAAATCTGACTACTTCTCAACATGTGAAATGATGCAAGTGAAGCTAACATGCTCGAAATATCCATTGTGGCAGAGACGGATGGTGTTGAGGTCACCAATGATTGGGAAGTCCATACAACTAGTGCCATTGTCATCATTACATCTACTGATGGCTTTCCAATAGTGGTGGTCGTGATCTTTGGCTCAACGAACATATCTAGCACCTTCAACTGGCTTATCTTCAACTTGAGGTTCAGGATCTCGTGGGATCGTCATTCTAATTCCTTGCGGAGCCGAAGAAATGGGTACATCATCATCGTCGTCAAGATCATATGACTCATCTATAATCAACCTGCACTGTACAATAAGACCTGGTGCAGGACTTGTTGCTGCACTGGCCTCTGGCTCAGGTTCGTGAGCAATAGGAATAGTATTGAAGTCGCTGCAGAACCAACCGTCAGTTCTGGCTTATCATCTGCAAGAGTAGGCACGAGAGTTGCTTTCGTACCAGTCTCTGGTTCAAATTCTTCTTCTATGAGAGATGGCAAAGTGTTAGTTATCAAGGTAAAAGAACTACACAAATACCATTAGAGAGGACTACACTTGGGATAGAGGAAAACCTGTGTATATCACCCTCAAAACCAGTTTTATCGGGATCGGTGAAGTAAGTGTCTGTGTCATAATTGACCTGTTCTTCACTATCTGAACCCACCTGCTCAGTCAAGATAGGCTCCTTACCTACAAGCAACAAGTACATGTCACCAGAATGTATGCCTACCGAATCAATGCAAAGGCAAAAACAAGTTTTACTTGAAGTAGCTACGGGTTCCCTCTTGCTATGGAACCACAGGAGACTCCTCCCTCCTCCCTTGCTCTTGGAGGTTCATCGAGTACAAAGGCATTCACCAACTGCGGAAGCTCTACGTGCCACTTCTTCAATAATTCTTGTGGGTGTTGGACTTGTAGTTGTAGGCGTTGAAAATCACTTATCAGTGCCCGAACCAGACTCGTGAAGGTGGGTTCGTGACCAACGAACGATCAACCGACGCGACCAAGAACCACTGACGCCACAAAACGCATAAAGCAGGTTGACGAATACACGAAGTAAGTCGACGAGGCGTACAAGTCAACGGAGCGACATATCGTGGAATAAATCCAACGATGAAGCTCCAAGTCAGCGAAAATTAATGAGGCGAGTCGATCAGACTCGAGCGTCGACGCGGCGCA
>JBAKGM010000139.1:29888856-29912737 GCA_037177215.1 Asparagus racemosus
ACGGTTATTAGCAGGGTATTTATTCATATAAAATGGGTAATGAGGGTATTAATTTGTAATTAAAATGTGATAATCAGGTATAACGTCATCATCCTCGGACGAAAATGTCTCCTTCTAAGGACGGGCTGCATTATTGGAGTTCTCAAAAGTCACTCTTCTCGACGTCCGTCTTTGTGGGCAAGAAGTCTCAACGGGCTCTTGGACTTCAATCTGCAGTCCAGTGTGGAGAACTGTAGGGGTCTCCTTGTTGTGGTGGAGAAGAATACGATCCTCGGTGCTGTGGGTAGTCCGGGGCCTCTTCAATGGACCCAAGCGTTCCCTGACTGGAGTCTTGCCTCGATCATTGTGCAATGGGCCGAGGCACTCTATGACTATTGGCTTGCTCTGGAATGTGCTTGTGGGATCAGCCGAAGTGGGAACAAGCTTAGCCAGAGGTCTGGATGTGGCCGCCGGCGGTGGCCTCGGCGCTGAGGTGACCTTACTTGGCGTCGGGGTGACCTTATTCAGATCACTATGCAGTGGCTGTGGTGGCCAGTGCTCAGTTGGTGTGCCGAACTTTGGCCTCTAGACATGGCGTGTCTTCAGTGGCTTCTTGGCCACTTCTTTCTCTTTCAGCATTTGAGCCTCCTGAACTAGGGCCCGTGCATTTGCAAGGAGTGTGTAGTGCTTGTGGATGCACTCCTTAATTGTTGAGCAATTCTGTCTGATGCGTACCCACTCACTTATTGGCGGCTTGGAGGAGCTGCCCACCATCTGAGGCTGAAGCCTCTAACTTGTTCTGGATCTTAGATTCGCCTCATAGCGGATCCCATCCATTGACTGCAGGGTCTTTGCGAATTGACGTGCCATGCACTGGCGCCGTCTCTGTTGAGCCCTCTTTGAGAGTGTAGGCATGCCTTCGGCAGTCATCCCTAGCGTCGAGGGGATGGAGACTACAGATCTGGCCACCTTAGGGGCTAGGGAAATACCGCTACCTGCAACCTTAATAGCAGCGGGGCTGGAATCTTCTCTCTGGGACGCTGAATTCGAGGCCCAACGGATCTTTCTTGCAGAGGGGGTCATCTTGGACTTGCGAGGAGAGGAGGATCTAGACGAGGACAAAAGTTACTCCTGGTACTTTTGTTGGTCGAACTCATATTTGACCTCCTCGTTGACCGGGATCTGGATCCGTGGCTACGGCACAATGATCTCTTCATTGAGACCGTTGGCTCCCACTATGGTCGCCAGCTTATTCACGGTGAAAATTGGTTTGATCTTCATTGATGATGAATCCGTTACAGCTTTATGCATTTACAAATAAATTCAATAAAAAGGCGTCTTTTTATAAGACTTACAACGAAAAGCAAGAAAAATTACAACTTTCTCTTGAACAAATGTCAGATCTCGTTTATCGGAGTCCTGCTTGCGTGAGATCTTTGCTGGTGCTGGGGTTTATCTGTGGACCACCGCGTGATCAGATTTGGGTCAAGATCTACGGGATTAAGGAGACTATTTCACAAAGGAAATAGATCACCTTAAGCAAACTAGATCGACCAAGCGAAATCGTTACTCTTCTCGGGATCAAAACAAGGTTTGAATCCAGAGGGATGCGCCTTAAATAAAATTCTCCAGAATCGAACTCTGGTGTCTTCTTCAATCAGAAAAAGACTAAACTGGCAACGCGTGTGAGGTATTGACTTATCCCTACTTAGGATTCAGGATAAAATTCTTTAAGATGAATCTTGGATTGAAGGATTTTTGTTGAAAAGGTAAAATTGAGGTGGGAAAGGAAGAATTTTATATTCTGTTTCCCGATATTAGAGAGGAAGGATTTTATATCCTATCTCCAGTGTTTCTTTTTAAGGTAAAGACAAACCCGAAACAAGAGAGGAAGGATTTTATATCCTATCTCTTGCTCCTGGAGAGGAAGAATTGTATATTCTATCTCTAGTGCTGACATGGGAAAGGAAAAATTTTATATTCTGTTTTTCGATGCTAGAAAGGAAGGATTTGATATCCTATTTTCAGTGCGAAAGAGACTAAAAGTGGGATCTCCACTTCGAGCATCTTAAGGGGTGAAACTAAAAGCAGGATCTTCACTCCAAGAATCGAAAATATATAGATAACTTTCACTTTTATAGGATTCGTTACCTGATCTGAAGACGATTTTCTCATTTATCGAGATGAGATTCTAATTTTATCCCTAACCTTAGGGAGGCGTGACCGAAGAGGAAGGAATAGAGCCCTTCTGTTTATCATGTAGGGGATCTTACACTTGGAGAGGAAGAATTTTATATTCTATCTCTAGTGTGAAGGAAAGTTTAAGTGGACCTCTTATTCGTGGAAGGAATCAAGAGGGGATTTTGCTGGTGGATTGGACCAGAAAGATTTTCTTTTTGGACTCACTGTCAATGAATTTGATCAGTGAGAGAATTTATGGTGGAGAATAGATTTAGAGTTATCATCAAGGACAATGGGTGAAATATCTTACGACAAACTTCCCATCAAAATAGGTTATCCTAAATATACTAAGGATAGTACTTTTTAAGAACTTCCCATTTATCGGTATTAATTGCCTGTCACCATTTTGGCTGATTAGGTGATACGCCCTGTTGGAATAGACTGTGTCTATCATAAACGGTCCTTCCCATTTGGGTTATAAAAACTTTCATTTGGATAGCTTTGGGGTAATGACCCCTACATCGATCAAGGCCTGGATCTTATCCTTGAGATGGTAGCATGATTTCGTTAGGTGGTGGACCGCTCTGTGGTACGCGCAGTAACTCAGATCCATGACCTTCTTCATCTCCTTTTGGTTCACAATTGGCGGCAGCTAGATCTTGTTGTCTGTAGAAGGTATTTGAAGATACCGGAAACCTCATCTTCCTTGAAGGAATAGCTTTGGGGAACCTCAGTTCTGACGACTTCTACTTTTGAGGTTGTTGCTGCCATTGGGGCTGTGATTGTTGTGGCGTTCACTGGAATGTTTGGTTAGTGTCCACTGCTTTCGCCTGCTCCTTCCCTTTGCTGCCCAGGACAAAATTCTATTTGTGCGCATATGTAGCTTGCTGGCCTCTTTCTGCCTTTTTCCTCTTAAAAAATCACTAAACTTGCTCTCCACGTACTTTCAAGTCCTTCCATATCTTGGATGGTGCTGTTCCCATTGCCTCCAGTACCTCCAATGAGAAGTTATTGTGGTAGGTCTGAAGAATGAACTCCTCCGTTATTGGGTCTCGACAATTCATTGCCTTGCTCCAGAACCACTTAACAAAGTTGTCCATAGTCTCTCCGTCCTTCTATTTTTGATCCGACAAGGTCTCAATGGATATCTCGATGTCGTCATCTAAGAAATTGGTGAGGAACATGGTCTCCATATCATCCCAGCTGTAAACACTTCAAGGCTAGAGACGGTAGTACCAATCGAAGGTAGCTCCTCGAAGAGTGCCAACAAATGACCGAACTATCAAGGGCTCGTTACTAGAAATAACCTCTAGGTGAGACTTGAAGTAGATCAGGTGCGGAGTCGGTGAACCCTTCCTGTTGAACGGCGTGAAGTTTATTTGGCTGAACTTTGCCGGATACGGGATTGATTCCCACTCCCTTGGCTATGAACATGGTATACCTGTCTTCTTTACCTCTTGAGTGGAAATCAAAGAGTTGATTTTACTCTCGAGGTCATTTATCTTCTCATTCTCGGGGGCGACGACGTTGCCACTGGCGTTCTCGAGGCTACCCCCATGTTTCGTTCATCAGGGGGATTATCAGCATCACGATCTTCCTCCTTGTTTATGTCGCTTTCTATCAGATTGACGTGACAACTTGACTCACCCTAGCGATTCATTAGCACCTAGATTTGCTGGTCATACTTCTCTCTCATCTGCTGCATGGCCATCTCCATCTAGAGCTTAAAGTTCTACTTTTGCTTGGCCATAGCCTCTTCAAGCATTTTGGCCACTTGTTTTGCACTGATCATGAGTGCCTCCCAGGGTCGTCCCTCACTGGAAACCGTATTATCAGAGGCAATATCAGAGCCAGCGTCTGACACTTCATCATCTGAGGGTAACCCCCTCTAGGCTTTGCCATAGTTAGGACATCAGATAGTCCTGGACTGCAACCAAGTTAATCGGTATGAGGCACCAGGAATGGCACGTGATGATGCCTCCTTGCCAGTCATATTGATGGTGACCACCGACAATTCTTTTCCTTGAGACATCAATCTTCTTTTGCGGAAGCATCTTGATTTAGGTTTGGGTAATCCGGTGCCCAGCCTATCAAACACTGACACCTTCTCTGGAATTCTCTCGGTGCAATTGCATTCTGACAACACTGCTCTGATCAGCTTCAAACACAAACAATGAGTGTTTGATTCTGGGGAACTCCTTTTTCAGAATTTACTAGTATCCCAAGCACGATAGGTCAACTCATCAGCATGAATGCCTGAGTAACCCATCGTGTATTGACATGACTTCTCAGATATAACGTAATCATCATCAAACGATAACATCTCCTTTTGAGGATGAACTGTTTTATTTTCAAAAGTTACCCATCTCAAAGTTCGCCTCTATGAGCGTGAAGTTTTGACAAGCTCTTGGACTTCAATTCGTAGCCCGGGGCAAGCAGCCACAGGAGTCTTCCTGTCTTTGTTAAGGTGGATGCGACCTCCTACATTAGGAGTGACCCATGACTTTCTCAGTGGACCCAAACGTTCCTTGATCGAAATTTTACCTTGATCATCTTGCAACTTGCCGAGGCGTTCCAACACTGTCTTCCTGCTTCGGGGTGAACCAGTGGGCTCAACCAAAGCGGGAGTAGAATCTGACGGTGATTTAGGGGCTATCGTTGGAAGTGGAATTGGTCATGAGGCGACCTTTCTCAGATTTGGATCAGCCTGAGGTAGTTGATCCTTGGCTGTCATATGATAATCACATTTTAATTACAATTTAATACTCATATGAATAAATATACCATTAATAATTATTTTTATCTTATTTTGTAAGTAAATGGTGAAAGTAATGAATAAAAGTCCAATCTACTCAATTCGCTTATTTTCTACCTATTATTGAAGCTCAAGTATGAAGACTAAAGAAGGCCCATGAAGACCCAAGGATCTATGAAGAAATCAAGTCAAAATCATGTTCAATATATTAGCTACAAAGAAATGACGATATCTCTCAATCCGGAAGGCGAAATTTAACATATAATATATGAAAATCGCCTATCTCGACGAGACGGAGCTATCTATATTTTCAACAATTTTAATCGGTCGGCAAATTGATTGGTCAACGGATTAGTTTGTAACAAACTTGTTTTGTGGCTAAGATTCAATCCTTGGAGCCCAAGTAAAATCCAAGGGCTCTCCTTCACTGTTGTAGGCTATAAATAGGGGTAGAGGGTGAGGGGTTTGAGTGTGAAATATTTTATAAAAACTCTATTTGGAGAGGAGGGTTACTCTTAATTGAGAAGACCTTCCAAATTTATTACTTTTTGTTGCAATGAATACAAAATTATTTTCACCCCTTCATAGTTTTTTTTTCTTCTCTTTGTCCAAGGATAAAAAGAGGATGAAGATGAACATAAGATGAAGATGAGAGCTTTCTTTTTATTCTTTTCTTTTCTTTTCTTATAATATTTTCTTTTCTTGCTTATTTAATGCTTTGTAGAGTAGATTTACATTCATATCTTTACTTTCATGTATTTACTTTCATGTCTTTATTTTCTTACATTTATTTTATAGTTTAGATTCTATTTTCTTGTGCTATTCACCTTGAGGGTAGAACCCTCTTGGGATTAGTTTTATTTTGTTTATTTTTATTTTCTTTAATTCACCTTGAGGATAGAACCCTCTATGAATTTCCCTTTTCTAAATATGGAGCTAATATTTGTGGGAATTCTAAAAATTATTTGAAACTAGCTTTATATCCTACTTATTCACATAAGATTGAGTTTAGCTAAGTGGATCTATTCTAGATTCCTCATATCTTTAATTAATCCTCCATATTTTACTTTCTTAATTTCCTCTTTATTCATGATTTTCATTTGTTTGTTTTATTTTCCTTCATCCTATTCATCAGTCTTTCTCCTCTTTCAATCTTGTTTCGCTCTTATTTGCACATATTCACAACCACTCTTTATCTCTCCTCTCCTAAACTCATTTTATTTTATTTATACTCAATCACAAACGCCATCTTAATCCCTCCATACTCACTTTCATCACATTTCTTTTATCACACTCTTAATTGTTGCACACACAACATAAGAACCGATTTTGATTAACTCTTACAACACCTTTCTCATGGGATCGATAATTTTTTATACTATAACTTGATAGTTGTATACTTGCAACTTTAGTTACACACTTATATTACCTGTCAGTTACTTATTGTACTTATAAGTATATTTTTACTTATAAGTTAATAAGATCATGTTTGGTGACTGTTCACTTATCTACTTATTTTTAACTTATAAGTAGTCAAAAAATAAGTTGGTAAATCCCAACTTATTTTTTGACTACTTATAAGTAGTTCTACTTACTTACGTCAAGAGACCATGATAATCTTCATACCACTTTATTAATAGTAGTTACTTATAACCATAAATAATGCTATCTTTTTTTTTAAATAAATAATTTTCTTTCTTAAATAATTATCTTATTTTTTAAATAAATAATTAGTTATAATTACTACTTGATGAGTTATCTTATTTTTTAGAATAAAAATTATCTTTATTTTTTAGAATAAATAATTATCTTTCTGAATTAATAATTAAATTTACAAATAATTATTATTTAATTAATTCACTTATATTTTCTTATTTTTAAGAATAAACAATTGTTCTTATTAATTATTTATTTAACTAATTAATAAATTTATTAATAATTATTATTTAATTAATAATTTATATTTTTTAAGAGCAAAAATTGTTCCTACTAAAAAATTATTTAATTAATAAATAAAAATATTTATAAATATTATTTTAATTAATATAAAATTAACTAATTAATATTAGTGTTAGTAATTAATAACCAAAATTAGTGTGATATATAAAAATATTTTATTTAAATTTATTTAATATTATGAAATAATTAATTTATAATTAATTAATTAATAATTTTACTAATAATAATTTTTATAAATTTAAATTAATTAATTATTCCTAAAGTTATTATTTAATAATCATAGTTATGTGAAATAATTATTTGTTATTATTTACTTAGTGTATTAATTAAAATATTTATTAATAAATATTATTTGATTAATATGTAAGTAAGTAATTAGTCAAATATGATAGATGTCATTTTTTGTCATTTGACAACTATCACAACTTTATAAGTCCTTGATTTACCAAACAAATAACTACACACATATTCTTATAAGTTAAGAGGTTTACCAAACACTTAAACTTATTTTTTTACATCCTTATAAGGTGCTTTGAAAATAAGTAATAAGAAACTTAAGAGGTAACAAAAAATAAACAGTACCCAAACAATCTCTAAACCCTGCTCATCGTCAAGATCATCGTCCTCTTGGCCTCCGTCGCCTCCTTCTTCATCAGCAAGCACTTCTCCAACTCCCAAACCCTCGTCTTCTACTCCTCCATCGCCGGCGGAGGCAACGATGTTGGCCCCGTCGATGCCCCATCCGTCACCATCTTCCCCAACGCCAGCCACACCTTGAACATCTCAACCTTAACCCGAACCCCTCCTAGGGCTTCCCCGGGATATCTGCCTATCTTACCATCGCCTCCTCCTCCGCCACCTCCACCGACTCCTCCTCCACCACCTCTGCCACCTCTGCCTTCGAAGTTCAGTATCGTCGACGAGAACGGGGCAATGAGTGATGACTTCAATGTCAGTGAGTTCGACCCCGATTTGGTTGCCACTTTTTCATAAGATACATTATGTGTTTTCATTAATTTATATTGTGTGTATTGCTTTGAGTAGCTCTTGTGTTATTTAGATAAGCTCATGTTATATTATTTTCATAAATTTATGTAACAGTATTTTTCCTACGCTAGTTGATGGTTTATGTGATAGGTTGTTTCTTACAAAGTCTACTCAAGTTCTTAGAAGCTTGTCTATTGGGAATATGCAATGCATTAATAATAATAATAATAACAACAACTACTACTACTACTGCAATGGACAACCAATATCTAAGCATGATACTTTTATCTTCTTTTTATCATTTATTACTTGGCAAAACGTTTAATAGCATGTAAGGTCATTTGTGTAAATTTACATATATTTCCTTCTATTCCCTTCCCTCCATTAGAACTCCTAAACAAGTTGAGTTAAGTTCAACTTCATTCCCCGTATACTAAACTCCCAAATAACATATTACAATCCCCCTTCCCTTCCCCACCTCCATTTTCTATTTTATCTTTCCTTCCCTTCCTTGAGGGGACTCCCAAACATAGCATTAGCAAGCAATGGATGAAGACAAAGACGCGGTCGCGCGAGGTTGATGATGACCAAGAGACTGAAGCTGATCAAAATAGAAGAGCCGAACTGTGATGTCAGTAGCGGTGAGTCCATAGGACTGGAGGGTGACAGTATGGCTGCCGGAGCGGCTAGGAATTCTTTGGGTTAGATCTGATCTCTAGAACAAAAGTCGTCAAACCGGTTGTTGTTGAGGATGGGAGTCAAACTCGAGGGTGGTACAACGAGACGCCGGTGTTGATGATGAACTGTAGCGAAGATGTGACGCTGGTCGCTAGAGAAGGTCTGATATGGGAGTCGCCGGCGTTGATGACGAATTGCAGTGGTGGAGAGCACAACGACAAGGACTTGAGGATGTCGTGGGCAGCTGGGATCAGATCATGCGGCAGACTTGAGATCAGAAGTCGAACTCGAGGAAGACGGAAACATGATCTGGATGTTTGAGAGATGATTGCATGAGATTGAGGAAGCTGATTTCAGATTAGGGTTTTATTTATTTGAGAGCTCTCATACCAATGTCAATCAGAGACGGGAAAAGATTGATATATTATTGAATAGCACTATACATTAATATATAGATACACATAGCAGTAATTATGATATGAGAGAACTCATGTACAACTAGGATACAACTTTCTCAACAATGTCTCAAGCTTCCAAAAAATGGCTGTGGATGGTTTTGTTGCACCTCGATATGACTACAGGGTTTTCTCTTTAAAAGCTCATGCTTCAAAGATAACACCAAATCACCTCCAGAAGAAAAAATTTTCTTTACAAAAATATGATTGTTCTAGGGGCATTGTTACATTCAAACAGTTTCTCTAAGTCTTACAGTTATATGGTAGGAATAATTGCAATGCAAAATCTCCAATCGACTCTAAATTTTACTTATAACACTATTCCTACTACGAGATTTCCTCACAGAAACGTCACTTATTGTGATAACCAGTAGACTTGCTAGAGAAAACTTTGCTGTAGTTTTGTGAACAACCGCAGCTCAGACAATTTATGAAGTATGGGCACCATGCCTCGTCTATAATTCTCATAATTTAGCCACTACTCACAGAGCTCAGGTAGAAGTAGGTAGAATATTAGTGGTAGAGAAAGGTAACACGTCATATATCTTTGCATACATGGAAATTAGATGTACAAACTATGTAGCTTTTAGACTTCAAAAAAGTATTGTGTAGCGTATATTTGAAGGATAAACAAGATCACAAATGAAGTAGCCTATAAGTCTTCACCATTGAGATCTCCCCAACGGACATTGTATTTTGCAGCGAGATAGTGTTCTCCAACTGGTCCAGTGCTTCCGTATGGATAAAGCTCTGGCACAATCTTTTTGTCTTCCAGTTCCTTCAGCACCGGCGTGAAGAGGGCCCAAGCTGCATCAAGCTCATCGCTTCTGATGAAAAGTCGGCGCTCTCCTTCAATTGCATCTAAGAGAAGCCTCTCATATGCATCTGGTATCTCTGCTGGATATCTATAAAGAACACATTAAGTAAACCTTTTATTTATTTGTTCATCCTAAAGCATGCACATCAACTTATCATGTTTGTTTTTAAGAAATATTTGCATGAAAGATTTTCTTACAATATTCGAGAAGAGAGTATAAGTACATAAAATTCTTCTATTCCCAATACAATTGCATTTGCACACTGGTAAATTAGGCAAATAACTGTGGCCTTGCGATCTGAAAGTGACATGACATGCAACAAATAGAACCTTCACCTCTATATTTCTTGAGTTTTCTATGACTTATTACAAATGTTTGTATCCATTTGATTTGTTTCAGCTTCTATCAGATTAAAATATACATGGTTTCGACAGTTTCGTCTTGTAAACTAATACCAGATCAAACACAAATATATGTCTAAGTAACTAGCCGAGCTATGATTTGAATTCCTTACGAAATTTAAATTGTTTAGAAGATTAACATATAATTGGCTGTATCATTATTTAAACTGTACATGCATTTAAATAATTGGGTCCCATCAGTTTTTGCTTTGTGCGCATTTACCAGATTAAAGCATCCTCTTGGCCTCAGGCTAACTACACTCGTTAGCTATATTTGAATCAATAAAAAAAATGAAAACATGCGGATATAGCGATAAGCTGATATAAAATTTCACAGTAGCCTCTTACTTTGATGAATAAAGGAGATTCAGATTGCTGCGGTCTAATCTCATGCTGAGCCCTGGGATCTTATTATTTATCTTCAAATATATTGCTTCATCAGGTTGCACACGGATCACAAGCTCATTAGTAGCTCTATCCAAATCACTCCCAAATTTGGATTTGTACAAGTTACCAGGTACATGCCTGAACTGAACTCTAATCTCTGCTCTGTGTTTTCAGAAAGAATTGCAACTTCTTGGTAGTTCTAGGCAAGACTATAACTCAAAATGTAAACGATTAAAAGAAAGATCAAATTCACAAAACCCTGCTGAACCTTGGGGGATATTGCACATAACCCCCTAAACAGAACGGCATGAACTTTGGGATGTCTCACAAAACCCTCTGAACTTCAAACGTTTCTCATCGGACTCCATACCTATAACGAACAAATAACTGAAATGCCCTTGAGAGAACAAACTACAGATTTCGTCATTTGTCATTGACAAGCAACATACCCCTCCCTTCCAGTTGAGGGTTTTTTTTTCTCAAGGAAATTTTAGTCATTTGCCAACTATAGGTAAGGGGTGTTGTGAGAAAAGTGTAAAGTTCAGGTGGGTTATGTGAGATAAAAAAGATGCATAAACTCCAAAGTTCAAGGGGTTTTGGGAAATTAATCCTTAAAAGAAGCAATCTTACCGCTTGGTATGCAATGCCTTTCCAGCTTTCATGAGAAAAGGTACACCATCCCATCTAGCATTGTCAATGAAAAGAGCCGCAGCTGCAAATGTGGGAGTAAGACTGTTCTTGGGTACTGCAGGATCATCCGTGTATGAAGGGTAAGATATTCCACCCTTTTTATGGCCCTTATATTGTCCCACAACAACATCCTCAAGCTGCAAAGTCCTCATTGATCGTAAGACTTTAACCTGAATAGACACCAGGAAAGCTCATCAACAATATGTGCAATGATGAGTGTCAGTAGGATTGCAGCTCTATTGCAACTCTAGCATGCTTCTGTTAGCTCTTAATCTCAATGGACCATTAAAACTGACAACCAGATTATTTTTTTTTGGGATAGCTATTTTAAAATTTATAGGCTTTTGTAAGCTATGCATTAATTGATTATAAATTTTTCTACATCAAGTGATTAGTTTTGTGGTGGCATAGCAAGTTACATTGGAAATGTAGATCATGCTCAATGGCTGAGTTAGTTTTCTACCTGTATAAAATATACGGTTAATTGCAGATAGACGCCCCACACTTCAAGTGTTGCAGATAAACCCGAACTGATTTTTTACCGTCAAGAGGTCTATTCGTCAAAAAACAATGTTCTCCTTCTCTGTGGTAAAAGAGTAAAAAACATTTCACTCAGGGGTCTATGTGCAACAATAGAACTACAGCATTCTATCAATGATCAGGTAATAGTACAAGGGGTCTATCTGCAATTAACTTGCGTTGTATCGTGGATGCTCAATGCATACCCCGTTAGTAGGTACATGGATTGCAGAGTCTACTGATGGCTACAAGACTTGATCATAAAAGTTACTTCTTTCAACCTTTTCATTCCTAATGTCTTCAGCATCTAAACTGACAGGTGTCTCCATCGCGAATAAAGCTAAGATTTGGAGGAGATGGTTCTGCATGATGTCCCTGATTATCCCATAGCTATCAAAGTAACTGCCGATGAAAAAAGGAGCAATGTGCAAAATTATTCTGGTGACATAGCTAGGTTACTCAGGAAAAGACAGGAATTCATATAACAAACCCGCCCCGGCCCTCTGTTCCAAAATCTTCTGAGAATATAAGTTGAACATTTCTGATGTATTGCCGAGACCATAATGGCTCAAATACCAGGTTGGAAAACCGAAGAACTGATAGATTCTCCACGAGCTCTTTCCCCAAGTAATGATCAATTCTACATCAGTCAATTGATGGATCCTCAGTTTCTAGTGAATAAAATCTCACACTATTTATGTAACATAAATTTACAGCCGAGATTTTGTTGAATGAAGTACCTGAATATTTGATCCTCAGTTAAGTACTGTTTCAGAGATTTTGTGAGCTTTGCAGATGATTCAGAGTCACGACCAAATGGCTTTTCAACAATGACTCTGGTCCATCCGGTAGGAGAAGTAGCAGAGCGGCTAGCACATCTCACTACATCAATGAATATATTTGGAGGAATAGAGAGGTAAAATAACCTATTTGGTGATCTCCCTGCCTGAAAATAGTTTGACGTCAAAATAAAGAAAGGTTTTGTTAGCAGCACTTAATGGGAACTTACAGCTTGAGTGCAAAAAATATTCCGTTCTATTTTCCATAATTTTCGTGCTCTTGGCTTCCTGAAGCTAGAAAGGTTGTATCAACGAAGCCTCAAGGATTCATTTTTCAGGGTAAAACCCACAAGAATTCTTGCCATGAGATTTTAGAAAAACGGCCATTCACAAAACTATACTCGTAGTTTTTCTCTGTGATTAGCTCTTGGATATTCATAGAAATGCTTCTAGTCTACAAATTGCTTCTAGCTTGATATAGAAAAAGAAAAGTTTTAACACATGACCAATGTTTTCACGAGGACAGCCACTATGTTGTGAACCTCTGACCACAAATTTGAGAAAGCCGAACAAGTGGATGTTTTAGACCGATAATAAAATATGAATAAAATGATGGGTTACTCAACTCTTTTTCCCTAAGCTTTTTATTTAATTCTGAAAAATCCTCTTCTGAACCATATTGTCCTTCATGGTAGAAGCATCTCTGCAAAAAATGTTCCATCTTGTCACCACAATTTTCCCTGTATAATAATTGAAATAATCACATTACCAGGAGTATCACAGTGAACAAGAATGAAAAATAAACATATGAAAGAAAAAAGAAAAAAATTCATCAAAATTAAACTTAGACCAGCATTTTAGACTACATATTCACCAAAGTTTGCCATATTTCTATTACCGTAAAATTGTACTTCTCCAAAGAAACTGTGAAAGAAGAAGACATAGGGATAGGGATCCAGAGAACAAACAAGTATGGCTAAAAACGAGTTCATGAATAGATGGAAATGAAAAGGTCATAGGTTTTTTCATTTTTATGTCTATGTGTAATACCAAGAAAAACGAATTTAAAATCCTTTAAGGGCAGCACCATAACATGTTGTGATACGATTTACAAGATACTGTACCTCTTGTCAATTCTACAAGTCAAGGTTTGGCTTATCATGATTCTAAGCTCCTCATCGGTTAATTTACTACGAGCATATCCAAAAATTGTGAAATGCTGCATAAAAGAATATAAATCAGGACTATTGAGATCATAGTCAAAGAAAACAAGAAATTCTCGCCAGATGGATGCTTTAAAAAGACCTGAGGAAGGAAATCTTCATAAAAGAGAGCGAAAAGAGCTGGGAATATTTTCTTCTTGGCAAGATCACCAGAAGCTCCAACCACTGTAATACTAACTGTAGTTTCTTTTTTATTTTGTTCTGATCCAGATAGCTGCACAGACTGGGTTTTATTTAGCATGTCAACAGTGTGTTCTGCTGCTAAGCCTACAAAAAAGGCAATTTTCCATATAATGCGAGTGGAAAAAATGCAGCACAGTGGCTGAAAAGTACATAGAATGGCTCAAAAATGAAATTGACCCATTAATTAAAAGAAACACTGCAACTAAAGAAGGAAAATAATTGGTTCCTTTTTGACTCAAAAGAAAGTACATTACCTTGATCGATTGAATACAGACATAATGAACTTCAGGTGCTCAGTTCATTGATTTGGAGAAATTAATATGGACGATATTTGGTTCTGGTCCAACTTTTAGACCAGAGCGGAAAAATAGTGAGCATAAAAAATTGTTCTTTTTTTCTTGGTTCAGAACATAGTTGCACAATTCCTTGGACCCCCCCCCCCCTCCTTAACTGTCATACAGTTCCTGTGAACCGATTCCCAGTACATTTGTGAACCGATCCCTTTTAAGTGCACATGTACAAGACGCAATGTAATGTGCGCAATCGAGTGAAGGGAGGCGCACAATAGAATATATGAGTCAATGACTTTATTGTAACTAAATACTTATGTTATTAAAACTTGAAATGAAACCTTGATCCCAACAAGAACTGTGTGAAAGGAAAAACAGAACAAAAGATGAACTCCATAAAAAAGAAGCGTTCAAGTATTTTGTATGAAAAAAATATTGAAATGCATAGTTAACTTTCTAGTTTCTAGTTTTATGCTATCTACTTTCAAAAATGGTAAGCGCACCCAAAAAAAATTTACAATGTCCTACACACAGAACTTGCCTACCAAAGCAAGCTAACCCTCATTGAATCTAAATTTTGTACGAGGTGAATTGCGTATCCGAATTCGTACCATGACCGGCTACATACCACGTACTGTGTAACTATGGTTCACAATCAACAATGAACTCACATACTGGCCTACTCTTTCCCATCTCCTCAACTTAACTTGATATCGGTTCCTCATTTTGTTCATTTCTGGCATATGCTAGTCATATCCAACCAAATTTAAAAGTACTTGCTTGGTTTCTTCTCTTTAAGTGACACTCCTCATGTCCTATCTTAATGTCAAAGATAACCAGTTTTGTGGGCAAATTTTTCCTTTAGTACAAAAGTAACAACAAAGTCACCTCTTGGCCTCCCTTTTCTATCTTGTCAACTTGAGATGTCTTCCTTATTTTCTGTCTCTGGCATTTGTTAAACATAAACTCTTAGAAAGCACTCCCTTGATTTGTTATATTTAAGTGACACTTATTGCCTCCTATCTTCAGGTCAAAATATAACCCAGTTACAGAGTTCAAATTTCAGTCCAATAGCCTCATGATCCCTTCCGCTTAGTATCCTGATGTGCTTTTCACAGACCATCAACTCCTATTTTATCTGAATTTGGTTTATCATGTTTTGTAAGAGTTTGAAGGCAGCAAACGTACAGAACCATGGAAGTATGTTTTCAACTTTGCAGCTAATATTGTGTCAACTTTACTGCAATAAGCAGATCATAACCCTGAGCTTGTTACACTATCAACTTCTTTCTGGGTCTGCATTTCATTTTTATTAATGGAGCTGCATAATAATTAAAAGTTTGTATTCCACTGTGTCCTTTCGCAAGTATCCTTTCATCTTGTCCATGGTCATCAACTGACAATGTACATAAGAAGTGTAAAGTTGCTCCTAATGGTTCAAACAATGAGCAGAGTGTTGGTTTGCCGCACAATAGCAAACCAAGTAGAGTTCAGCGAAATTACTAAAGCTAAGCAAAAAGCTCGTTATACCAGTATCTTTTCATGATTAAGGACATGCAGACTGATGGTACAATTTACATAAGACAAGGGACCTCGTATTATACAAACACACAATCAGTCCCTACCATTGCATTCCCTGATATCGCATCTTATTTGCAACCTTTCCATGTCAGTTACCAACTCATAACATAACTCTGGTATAACTAATCTTTTTATTTGCTTTTCAATTGCTCCCAAATAGGAAATTTACCTACTAAAAAATACATTAGAATTTTCACAAGTTGCATTCATCAACTACTAGACCAAGATTTTTTTCCCCCCAGTGGTATGACATTTTAAATTAAAATGTGGATGATAAGCATCCCCTTTCACTAATAAGCTCATAATGAAGCAATAACATTCAGAAAAAAGATCCTCCTAAGAAATCATAATAACCATCTATTAAATGGTGCTTATCCTACTGTGTGTATTTACATAACAGCCGACAATCTCTGCTTTCTGTCAATGCATTATCTGATCATGAAAATCAACTTTTTTTTGTGGGTAACTGTGGCAAGATGCCCAGAAACTTAATTATTTACAGGAAAAAATTACAAAATACACATAAATGGAGAGAGAGGGAGAAAAAGTAGAAGGATTAGAAAACAAAACAGACTAATCACCATATCGTTGGACTCCATGCTATTGTCGCGAAAAGGATTATGTGGAGAACTTCTCTTGGCAAGGTTATCAACGGTAGCCAATATACAATACATACAAGCTACATGAAGCTCTTCAGTTAGAGAGAAGCAGGTGCAGACTGTAGATGACGGAGAGATTGATTGGCATTAAAGTTGTTGATGAGGGAGTGATAAAGAGATATATCATATAACTGTGAACCCACATTTCATGTTGTGCTTCTATCTTCTAACATCTAGTCTTTTCGTCCAATTATGTGAATTCAAGACATCAAAGAATTAATAAAACATTCTATGGCAAATAAGGTGGTGCCGTGGTGGTCATCACCAAAATTAGAGTCCAAACAAGATGGTTATCAAGTATTTCAATTTGAGAGATGATGAGGTCACTTGGGCTTTGCACAATAAAGAGTCTACTAAAACATGTGCTGCACAAGTTGTGGATGCTGCTGTTAGCCTCTAATGCAAATTACACTCTTATTCTCGTGTCCTGAGATAGATTATATATTGTGAGCTTGAAGCTTATCCTACATGGTTCCCAAGAAATTTCTCGTCTCAAAATTAACTTCCACAAATCTTGCATCTATAGCCTCTTTGATACACATGTTCTGGGTGAGCAAGCAGCCCAAATTTTTCAATGAGAGCTTGGTAGACTTCCATTCACTAATTCGAAATTCTGATCAAGACTACAACCCTCTCTCACTCTGTTTGGCGAACTTTTATTGATCAGATTGGTAGAAGGTCAGCCACTTGGAAAGGATCATCTCTCTCACTAGAGGAGTTTGATCGATTCTTGTTAAGCTTGTCCCATCTGCTATCACCTTTCAAATTGGATCATAAAATACATTGATCACATTGTAGAGCATTTTTTTTTTCCTGTTAAACACGAAGAAGATTTGTAGAATTAAAGAAGTGGGAGATCTAGAAATCCTTCTTGAAACATTTACAATTCACACTCCTCTTGAAATGGTGGAGACCTTTTGTTGATTGTGATGCTGCATGGGCCAAACTTTTGCAGCACAATTACTATAGATATTAGGGATGTGTCAGGCTTCCTCTCTGTCAGGTATTTCCATTTTGAAGGAGTATCATCAGAGCGAGTAAGATGATCCTTTTCAACATCAAGGAGAATAAAGGAGTTCGCGATATTACTAGATTTTGCTTAAATAGGATTGGCGATCGTGATATTGTTCCCAAACAGAAGCACTAGATAACCACTTTATATTGGGTCCAAAGTTTAGACGATGGCCACCACCTTAGTTTCTTTCAGATTTACCACAACTTCTCAACATCTTAAATTCACACAATTGGACTGAAGGGCCGGATGTTAGGATTTGGAAACTTAATACAAAGAGTGTGTTAATGGTTAAATCACTTTATGCTTCGCTAACAACAATTTTTACATCCTTCCTTCTCTCCATTAATTATGGTACACACCAGCTCAAGAGGAAAATTCTCATGTGGCTAGAATTATATGGGAGATTGCTATAACAACAACAACAAAGACTTTGCCCCAAATGTTTGGGGTCAGCTACATGGACCCTATTCTTCAAGTCAGTCCTATTTTTGGTCATCTCCTCCTTTCTGTTAGCCTTTATTATAACCTTCTTGATTGCTTCCAACCAAGTTCTTTTGGTCTTTATCTAGATCTCCTTTCCCCATTAACTATAATACTTTTTTTTCCTAACTAGTGCCTAAGAGGCATCCGGCAGTGTTGTGCTTTATTTTATGGCCAGGTACTTCTAACCTCAAGCTGGATAAATGAGAAGGGTTACATTACGTAGTTGACAGTTAGAGTAAGACAGTGTTGGATCTACATGATATAATCATATGGTAGAATGCTCGACATTTATAATCTTGTCTAGTGGAGTTTGCCACATAATCATACATGTGTCTTGTGTAATAATAGTAAAGAATTCAATGACCAAAGCTTCTCCACTAGGCTTTATATTCTTAGTATTTTCGTCAATTATTGCTCCAAGCCACTCCCATTAACAGTCGAGCACGTAGGGGCTCTTGGTGCGAGAGCTCCACCTACATATCGTTGATCAATGGGATTGCGTTGTCCTTTACTCCGACTTGGAATGAATGGCACAAGAGAGTGTTCCAGTATAAACTCAAAAATGCAGATTCTCTTCATTGGTCGAGTATAAAATCATCTTCCTTTCGGCATGACGCCTTACACTAGATCAGATGTTCCACTCGGAGCACGCGACACCTTAATTCAACAATCGCCATTAGTCCTTTCTTCTTCTAATCTCTCATCTTATCTCCTCCTGCTATAACTCTCCTTCCACTCCCCCTTCCTCTTCATGAATACTTTTGCACTATTTCCTCTGGTTCATAGAGTCCCAGGCATCTTGAGCCGGTTACTCAAAACTAGGCACCAAAAAAATAAAAATATATAAATTAAAAAAAACGTTTACCTCTGCAGTAGTAACCAGGTAGTAGGGAGATGAGCACGGACATTACAGCTCGCCGGAGGAAGAAGGATGTGTCTCCTTAGTTTTGGGAGACGGGTTAAACAAATTAACAAAATGCGGAAAAGAAATTAAACAAGCCCACTAAGCCAGATACAACTCACAAGAAAACAATATACAATTAGCTCTGTCAGGGTCAAAAAGGGAGGAGGAGAAATTCACCATCGTTTGAGGACGCAGCAAAGAGAGGGTACCCATTTGAGGATTTCATCAGAGAACCTTTCCTTGGATGAATCAAGGAGAATACCTTCAGTCGTTTTGGTTGGGTCTCCTTGGGTTTGAGAGAGGGATTAAGAAATGGCGTTGAGCGGCCATTGGAGAAAGAAGAAGCCATTTTTTCAGGAGGATTTTTGGACGGAAAGAGAGAGAGGTCGCACACGTACAAAGGCAACTTCCAGTGTCATTGTGATAATTAAAAAAAAAGCCACATTTTATGTGTGGCTTCTGTATTTTTGGGGAACACGAGAGTCTGATTTGATTAGGGCTAAAGGGCACATAAATATCAACACCTTTACGCATACAATAAGTTGTAAAATTGTAAAAAGTAAGATCTTAATATCTATGTTGTGAAAAGATAGCAATTTAATATCCTAAATTGTAAAAACACTGGCGCGTTAATACATTATGTGATTCTGATGAGCACATGATATTTTTATAATTATACTGACCCAATTTATTGTCATTTTTACCACTATATATACCCTCTATTTTTTTATTAAATTTCTATGGAGAGGTACTTTTATCATAACGGATTTTTAATGGTGTTTACCATATTCTAATGATAAATAACTAAATGTATTTATATACTATTTTTTACAACATATAATATTTTAGTACAAAGTTGGCGAAACAATTGGGGCTTTAAGTGCCATTTAGCCTTTGCTCAATGCCTATTCAATTATGTGGGTGAAATGGAGCGACACAAGCCACAATTTCTCTTGATAGATTGTTTTCCTTGTGAAATTGAGCTTTCTCAACTTTACTCATTCCTACACTCCTTCAAATAACTAAGGCGGGGTTATTGATTATGGATTTTTTTTATTTGGATTAGTACTTTTCTCACGATTTACTTTTAGGTCTTATAAGTTTAGGACTAGGATTTGGATTTTAACTATACGGTGTTGTTGGTTTAGGACTAGGATTTAAATTTTAACTTTACGGTGTTATTGGTTGTCTAGGATTCTGATTAGGACTAGGATTTTAAAATCCAAATTCCAATCCAATTCTATACACCCTAGTGAAAAATTGTAAGAAAAAGTCCATGTTAAAATTCGAGGATCCTAGGATTTTCTCTCTCCCATTCATGTAATGAGTCTAGATTTTTAAAAAATGCTACTGATTAATACTCACAAGACATTTCAAGTTAATATTAAATGTTAATATTTAATTTTATATAGTTATTTTATAAAATATTAAACATATTCAGTTCTAAAAAATGAAACTTATTTAATCATTAATATTATTTAATCATTTTTATATTTAATTATTTAATATTTTTAATATAATATAATTAGTTTCAAATATTGAAATTATTTATTATTTATCACATACTAAACATGTAAATATATTTAAATACTTAACACTATATATATGTACACACACACGCACATTAGTAAGAATTATAGTAAATATGTAAATATTTAATGTAAGTAATATTTAAAAATTAACTAAGAAAAGATTAAACATTAAATAGCTTAAATATTTACTTTTATTTACTTCTAAAATACATAAAATGAAACATATTTAATCATTAATATTATGTAATCATTTTTATATTTAATTATTTATTATTTTTAATATAATATAATTAGTTTCAAATATTGAAATTATTTATTATTTATCATATACTAAACATATAAATATATTTAAATATTTAATACTATATATATATATGTGTGTGTGTGTGTGTGTGTGTGTGTGTGTGTGTGTGTGTGTGTGTGTGTGTGTGTGTGTGTGTGTGTGTGTGTGTTTGTGTGTATAAACATTAGTAAGAAATATAGTAAATTTGTAAATATTTAATGTAAGTAATAGTTAAAAATTAACTAAGAAAAGATTAAACATTAAATAGCTTAAATATTTACTTTTATTTAGTTAATTTATTTTTTATTAAATATATTTAATTTTAAATACTTCTAATGAAATTCATGAGATATATTTAATACAATAATATTAAATATTCTTTAACATTTAGTACTATTTAATATTTAGTATCATTTAATCATTTGTAGCTTAAATAATTAGCATTGTTTATTTAATAGTCTAATATATTTGACATTAATGTAGTAATGATTTATCATATTTTAAATTAATAAAATAATTTATTAAATATTAAATATAAACTTAATATTTATCCAATTCATATATAATATTCATATATTTCATATTTATTTAAATATCAAGTAGCAAATAGGTAATATTAAATACATTACTATGTTAAATAATAAAAATATTAAATATTAATAATTTAATACTTATATTTGATGTTTGATAAAATTTTCTATTATATTTAATGTTTATTTATTGAAATATACAAATTAGTATTAAAACATTAATGTTAAATTGTAATCATAAAAATTTATTAATTATATAGCAAATATTTTTTAATAAAGAATAGTTATGCTTCTTAATAACAATTTAACGCTCAGTACAAAAATCCATTCAAAAGTTTAAAAATCCTTAAAAAAAGTCTAGAACTTTAACCAAAATATCCTAGTCCTAATCTGAATCCTAGAATATAGATTCTTGGACAGCAATCCTAGTCTTTTATCAAACAATCCCAAACGAATAACACCCCCTAGGTGGTTTTCAAATTCATCACCTTTATTAGGGCCCATTTGGTAGTCTTTAATCTTAATAGCTCAACAATCCAACCACAGCTACATGCAATTGGTTTATTTTATTTGGTTACATACAAGTTAGTCATTTTTATCCAGTTGTAAAATATTTACTTTGTAAAACTAGATGTTGCAATTTCAATCAAAATTTGAAGTTGTAACTAGTGTTGCAAATATCATTTAGTTGTAGTCTACGATTTAGGTCAAATCTAAAAATAAGTTGTACTTGCAACTCAAAACGACACAAATCTATTTAGTTGCAACCACACTTGATGTTAATATCTCTCTGTATGGGTATGTTTGGTTAATGGATTGCCTTTCGATGCATGCAAGGGCGAGGCTCGTAATAGTCTTTAGGGTGGGTACCCATTATGACAAGACAAGTGCTCTATCCCAGTAACACTACGAGGCAATATGGATTCTAGAGGTGGCTCCTACAGGCTCTAGTGGTGGCTCCCACCACAATCACGCAATGTAGCACTTAACGTTACATAGCACTTAGCTCCACATTTCTGACTGTCGAACTGCTCTAATACCATTTGTGATGTACTAGGCCCGTGAGCTCGTTGGAATGTTGTAAGCCATGTAACCCATTGTGTTACGCCTCTTGCCCGGGGGCTTGTAGGCACATTGAAAGTCATGAGACCCACTGAGCGTAGTATATTATTTGGCTCAACCCACTTCCAAAATCGGCTAGTCGATGCTAAACTTGAACCCCATGCTTGTCTATTTAAACACTCACAATTCTTATTGAATGACTGATGTGGGACTAAAGATGGGGTGCTACAACCAGCCCCACCTTACAAAGGGGACGTTCTCATTGTGACATGATAATTAGTCTATCCCAAAATTACCATCAAGTGATATGGGTTCTAAAGGTGGCTCTTACCGGGTCTAGAGGTGGTTTCCACTGTACTCACATGATGTAGCGCTTAGTCTCGCATAGCACTTAGCTTCACCATTTTGGCTAGCTAACTATGGCTTCTATTGGATACCATGATATTTTTCTTGTTGTGTTTTTGTATAAAACCACCATGGTGTAGTGTTTTCCCCTTAAAGTGATTTTAAAACACTATGTTGAGTGTTTTTTATCAACACTAGTTTGACCCGTTACAACGTTAGTATTAAAAATATTATTAATATATTATATATTAATTATAATAAATTATATTATAAATAACATGTTATATATAAATATTAAATATAATACAATATAATATTGTATAATGTAATATAATATTATATTTTATTTTAATGTGTTATGTTATATTATAATTATTACATATTATTTTCAAATAATAATATATTTAATTATTTCGGTATATCAATTTGTTACTATTATATATTATATAATATTTTTAAAACAATATTATTTTATTATTAATATAATAATATTATTATGTTATTACTAGTATATTACTAATAAATTAATATATAATAAATATTCTAATATTATATAATATATTATAATTTCAAATATGTTAGAGTTTATTAATAATACTTTAATAATATATTAATAATTTATTATTTAAATAAATATTATTATATTATGGCTATATTATTTGTACATTAACATTTGTTAGCAATATATTATTTTCGTACTACAAGTTATTTTACTTCATGATATATTATATTATTCATTATATATTATATTAATATTTAAATCTTATATTATATTTACTATACAATATATTATAATAATATTATTATTTTATTATTAAATATTCTACTATTGTAAAATATTTTATAATTATTAATTTATTATAATTTATTTATTAAAAAGTTAATAATATTATAGTGATTGTAATATTGTATAGTATATTATTATATCATTATTATATTATTATTTATTATTAATAAATTTTTTATTATTTTATTTATATTTTATTATTATTTATTATTTTATAATACATTTTCAACATATTAAATACTGGTATTTAATATTTTATTACATTATTATATAAGATATTTTAAGTGTTATATTTTTATATTATTTAATAAATATTAATAATATATTAGATTAAATATAATATAGTATAATATAATATAATTTACTAAGCATGTCAATAATATACCATATGTCAATCACTTTATTTCAAAATCACA
>JBAKGM010000139.1:29935912-29946601 GCA_037177215.1 Asparagus racemosus
TATACTCCCCGATCTAATACGTCGCGGGCTTGTTCGCGTCCCGTTTCCGTGTATTTTGGGAAGCGGGGCGTGACATAGGGAGTTCTGATAGAATCCTTACTCATTTGTAAAGTAATAAGGAGCTTATTTATAAGATTAACTTGAATTTATGAGACCTTCTTAAGGTCCCTTTTACCATGCCAAAACTCATATAAATCTGTATTTAATTATCAGTGATGGTTTAAAATATAAATAATTTAAAACTTGAATGAATTTTGTATTTTCTACTAACAGGTTACATATGAAATAAAAAAAACTAAATGGTATGAAAGTTTTTATGTTTTAAAGAAAGGGGGAAAAAACAAACTACTATAAGGTTACATAAGCAATTTCCCCTCATATAAACCATCTCTAAAATAGGATCATTATATAGAAATAATCCTTGAAAGTTAATTAATATATAAATCATCTTTTAATATATAAATCATCTTTTAATGTTAGTTTTTGTTGCAATCAACTGTCTCATAACCAATTTTTTAATTAAAACTCAAAAAATATTGTTTAAAAACTCACATTCAAGGCACATGAGACATGACTCATCTTGTTTATGTTAGGACACAAGCACATACCTTCAACATAAATGTTTAAAGAGTATTTTAAAATTTTTAGTGAAAATTTGACTAAAAAGTTGTTAATTAGAACAAAAACTTTTTTACAGATGATTTATATATTGATTTAGGTGGTTTCCGTACTATTTTGAAGTTGGTTTCTAGGAGGAAGACTGAAAAAAAATCAAGTAAAAAAACTGACATCAGCAGATTCTCAAAGGATAAGAATCGTAGACAAAGGTGACGTTTTGGTGAACAAGATACCCAGTAGACATATTCTTCTTAACGAAACCCGGCCCAGATCACCCATGACCGGCTCCTTGCTGCTGATTCGTGGAATCGTGATGCGAAACAAGCAGCGGGTTTCAATTAGTCCCACATCGGCCGCGTGTATAAAACAGAGAGGTGAGCGTGGCTATAAAGGAGGGGTCGATGGGCGGTTGAGAAGTATCTTTGCGCTTGGGGCAATGACGCAGCTAATGAGGTAAAAACCGAGGCGCGTCAATTGCTGGTTGAAAACTATTTCCAAACCCCCTCCTCGGCCCTCGGTTCTGCCTTGGGCCGTCGAGAATTTCTGGAAGGGCTCCTTCTAACCCAGGGTAAAGCCCTACAATCCCGAACTTCTAAACTTTTCGGGCCCAAAGGCAATTTAGGTTATCAATAGTGAGTAAGAATTAATAAAGAGCAACTTTGAAGTGAAAATAAAATTTTGAGGTGCTACTGTTTAATTATTTTAATTATGGGTTTTTTAAATATTATCCACTTAAGTATTTTGATACTAGCACCTTACATATTTATATGTTGAGTTTAACCCCTCACTTAGTTATGAGATGTTGATATGAGTTCTTATGATTAGGTTCATATTTTGATATTAGTCTATCAAGTAGCCATGATGTATTGATATGCGTCCCTCATATTAACACATCATATCAATTTGAGGGGCTAATATCTAAAAAACCCTTTAATTATTGATACTTTTATAAGTTTCTTTTTGATGTTAAATAAAACAAAGTTTTTTTTCCTATTTAAATATTACAGATAGATGATATGATACTGTTCAAAAAATTATAGACAGTTTAAAGGAGAAAATTAGTTAAGAGGGAAATTAAGAGTTCCTTACTCCTTCGAGTAGTTAGTCATTTTGTTTATAATTAAGTTTTTGTTAATTTTTGGTCATTTTTTGGTAAAAAGTTTTTTTGTGAAAAGTTTCATAGTTGAAAAATATTGAAGTTAAATTTTATTGAACTTTGGAATATCTTTTGGCCCAGGAACAATGTTGGAATTGTGCGACTTTGGATCATTTTTTGGAGAAGAAAACCTTCGGAATATAAGAGAGTTAAAAATAGGACAAACTTTACAGTATTTGAGTGCAAATAACCCAATTAAAAAAAATAATGTTTCTCAATAATCTCCAGCTTTCTCTGAGCAAAAGAAAGAAGGGCAAGGTGCAACCATCAATGTCTAATTACAACCATTGGGTTATCTGTCTATATTGTATGTTAACACAAACCCCTTCTTCAATTTGTGTGAATCATATTTTCAGAATGCTAGTAATGTCCTCCTTCTTCAATTTGTGTGAATCATATTTTCAGAATGCTCGTAATGTCCTCACTCGATGAAACTAAGGACATATTTTCACCTTGAGGAAAACACAAGAATACCTTCACACTTGAAAAAATAATACAATATGCTCTCACGCTTTTTTTTTTTTTTTGGGGGGGGGGGAGGGGGGGGCTAGGTTGGGTTTTATTCCCTAAATTGTGACGGCAGAGTTGTGACAATTCCGAGAACTCCTCTCACCCGGAAATATTTTGTCATCTGTCTACCAACATAACAGGGTTGACTGTCAAGCTCAAATCTGATGATTTATTGCTTAGGACTAGGAGTTACTTTCCTCAAAAAGGGTCAACACAAGGGATCGAAGATAATAAATTGTCCTACAGAATGACATTCATATGCAAAGAAAGATACTAGTAAAAGAAAAAACATAGAAGCTAGTATAAAGTAAATCTCAACATTTGAACCTTAATGCTGAGAATACATTTTTTTAACAATGCTAAGTAGATCTCCCAATTCGTTTATAACCATTTGGAGAGATGCTATAATGACCTCTCTGATAACATCCTAACTTCAGCAGTATATACACATGCTCAGACCCACCACGTATGCTAACACTGAAATATACTAAATCCAAGCGAAAGCAGGTAAAGTATAAAGGCATTCAAACCTGTAAAGTATGAAGTTGATTAGAGTTATGGACAGAGAGGATTCCTTTACATCGATATACATCCATGTTAGAACGCTTTTCCCAAAGAAGCTCTTCAATCCATAAGCGAACCTGTAGTAGAAAAAATGTAAGGGATTGGTTTATGTACCTACAAGAAGATTACTAGGACACTACCATGATAAATCTTTCAGAAAATAAATTATTACAGTATGATACTTCCTACAACTTATTGCCGAAACAAATTTCCTCACAGAAGAACTCAGGCAGTATGCATGAAAGTTAACTAGTGACCTAAACCAGTGTTATCAATGCACGAGGCGCAATGCAGAGCACAAAGTCTAGGCAAGCATACATGTGCATGGCACAGAGCAACACGCGAGCCCGAGTGAAGAAAGGCACAAACCGCAAACATATTTTTTCAAGATAGATAATCAAACATGAAAGACCATCTTTACGAATTATCACATAAAAATATGTCAAAAAACATCCACTACCAAATCACAAAATAAGATCTTAATTCATACTGCTAACACAGGATAGTAGCGAAGTTCATAATTTTCCAAATCAAAAGTCAAATCAAGACTAATATCGAACCAAAATCAAATAGTAAACCGTAACGAGCTAGGGTTCCCAATCGAACTACAAAAAAAGCCCAATGGATTTATTTTTCTTTTTGGGATAGTGCGTTATTGCGTATAAAAAGCTGATTGAAATGTTAGAGACAAAAAATATGATGTTATGCCTTACATGCGCCCTGTTGCAGAGCGCTTGCGAGGCACAAAAGGTGCTGCCGCATGAGATGCGGGGCTTTTCACCACCACCCCGCATCGCAAGGCACATGAGGTGCAATGAGGTGCACACCTTTGACAACACTGCCCACAACAGTTGAGTTCTCCTAACTTAAGCATTCTAGGCTCCCAAGAGCAATAGCCTATGAATCGAAACTTTATTACATAGTCAAACAGGAAACGTAGATAGAGGAGAAGTTCTAATTGACAAGTACATTGACAACCTTAGGAGGAAACACTATAACCACGATCATCAAACCTCGCCACAAAGTGAATTCTTAATTGCCAATCAGTTAAAGGAAGGTTTATTAATATTAGCTCTGTTTCTTTTTAAATGTCAGTTGATGAGGTACAGTCCCTCTTTTCTAGACAATCGATATAGTTCTTTAGTTCATAGTACCCTCCTTTCTAGACAATCAATATAATCATTTAGCTTATTACTGAAATTTCGGCAGCTTTATTCTTGCATGTCCATATCAACTTAGTGAGCAGTGTAAAACCTTCACAATCAGGCAAGACAATTTAGCGGACAAAATAATTACAAGTAGGGGAAAGGGGAAAATATTAAAAAAGAAACTTTGTGGTGCCGTTTGGCAACAGGTTAAGCGTTGGGTTAAGGAGACTTAACCCCTTCTTAACCCGCCAAACGCAAAAATTCTATACAAGGGTTAAAGTGAATTAACCCTCCATAATATGCCAAACGCAAAAAAATGCATAAGGGTTAAGCTAACCCTCTAGAGGGATTAAAATGAGTTAACCCCTCAAATTGAGGGGTTTGCTAATACTCCTATTTAGAAGGATTAAGAGGTTAACCCCTCTATTTACAAAGAAAATAGTCAAAATCCTCATTATTCCCAAACACTAAAAATGATTACAATGGCTAAATTAAAACTTATTTAATGGGTCAATAATTTAATCCATTATTAATCCTTTGGACTATCAAATGGGCTAACTACGTTAATTCTTCTCCTTAATCTTTCTTTCTTAACCCTTTGCCAAACAAGGCCAGGATTTATTTGGCCTAATTTTTAGTTATTGGTGGACAAAATTACCCATAAAAGTTAACCTGCACAACACAAATTAATAGAGCAGTCGCTAGTTTCTTGTAGGGTTTGCAGAATTAAAACAGACTCCACACTGAGACAACAAAGGTAAATATATGCCAAATAATAACATGCGAAAAATACAACCAGATATATCATGTCTATTTATTGCAGTGCATTTGCTCACTAACTGCTGCAAAACTATCCACTAGATGAGACCAGCCAGGTCCCATTTGAGTTTAAAGGGCAAGCATATAAAGAACTATCTGATGCAAAACTATCCACTAGATGAAGCCAGTCAGGTCTCAGGTCTCACTTGAATTTAGAGGACAAGCATATTAAGAACATCTATACTAAATGATGCAAGTCCTGTACATGATAAAAGGAAAAATTATGCAAGAATAATATAGAAGTACCTTACTCAAATCAACGGGTTGCTGTTCAGAAATACACAAGGTTCGTACACTATAATCGTGACGATTCTTGATAGGTACAGCTTTACTTTCTTGCAATAGGTTTTCAAGGTAAGCTAGATGCTGATCAAAATAAATAAATTGCAAAAAATCAATGCTGATTAAGTATACAAGAAGTTGAAAGACGAGAGAGATTGAATACATTGTACTAGCCTTAGCATCATAGGCCTGACAATCCAAAATTTTGTGTAGGTCAACTTGGCAACAAGTCGATGGAATAACAATTGCAAGAGAGTTAATATCATGGATTGCCTTTTCCAAGTCCTTTAGTGCATTCGAGTTAATAATTCCACAATTCTCTTGAGGAATCAAGTCAACCTTGTTAAGGATTACTACATCCTGAAATAATATAAAAAAGTGTGTAAATTTGATGGTTAGTAATATTAGTAATATAAGAGTTGTCTAACCAAGATCAGACTTCGCATATCGAAAAATTAAGGTACAGATATGCAGAATAAACATCATTGGTCTTATCAATAATCAAAATAGTTTTGACAATACACTTAACGGCGCATGTCATAATCACACGTAAATAATACTTGTGAATAAAAGAAAATACCGCAAATGCAATTTGAAGAAATGCTTCAGGAAATGAAGAAGAACTCCGATACCCCTCAAGCTGCATACGGATATTTTTGGCATCGACAACCTATCAGCAAGGTAACAAAGATAAATAAAGTGAGCATGAAGAAGAAGATGTCAAGCAAAAAAATTAGATGAATAATGGCGACTAAACATAATGCTTGAACTGCAGAATGATAAATATGACCCCATGACTAAAAGGTAACGTTTAGACAACAGAACATTTTCCATAACTGATATCCTTGAATCATGAACATAAAAGCATGGAACAAAGCCATCAAGAATATAAGCAATGCAATAAAACTTGTGAAAATATAATTTCATGTTGGCTAAATAAAAGAATTGCAAACCAGTTACAATGACATAAGAAACTTGCAGTGATAATAGAGTCCAGTCGAACTGCTGATTCCAACTGATCATCCAGCCAAAGAATAGAAGCCAGGGGAGCAGGATCAGCAAGACCTGTTGTCTCCAGCAATATATGATCAAGTCTGCAGAACAAAGGACTAAACTTAACAAAATAGCCAATGTGAAACTATTTGTTGAACAATGTAACTAAAAGACGGGTAGAATGAATAAGAAGCAAAGAATATATGTCCACAACTGAAAGGCATCAGATGAGTAAAGAATACACCTCCTCGACTAAAAGGTACAAGATGAGTAAAAGAATACAACTCCACAACTACAAGATATCAAATGAAGGAACAGTATACAAGAATCGTATGTACCTAATGGGTTTCTCAATATGGCAGAGCAACGTATGAATTATAATAACATCAAGGGTGACTTCATTAAAAAAAACACCTAAAAAACGTCACAGCTATATTAATAGATAACCAAACTATAACAAGCATATCTATTGATCAGCCTAGAGGTACCTGGAGTATTTGACTGATTCTCTGTATTCACATTATATTTGATTTTCCAGTCCGGTCATGTGCATCTGTAGTGATAACTAGATCTACTCATATGCAGTTATAACAAGTCAAAACAACGTCCAGCCAAATAGTGGTATGAAAAAACAAGAACCCTTTAAGATAGCCATGTTAGCAACATTGGCAATATGCGAATATAGATATCAAACTAAAAAACTATGACGTAAGAAGTTTGGGGGGGTTGTATAACTATGAAATAAACCTTAAAAATATGGCGTCAAACCAACTTTGTCAAAAGCTTATGCATCCATAATCCATGATTTTTGTATGCAAACAATAACCTGCCGTAAAAATGGTCTCAAGCCCTAATCATCTTGCCAACTCTGAACATCCCCATATCCACTATGTGCAGTTACTCAATAGTACACACCCTTCATTGGTAATCATTTTTTCTTGTAGTGAAAATATATACTTGACCAGTATCTATTAAGTTCCTCAGAAGCCATTCAGAGTCCATGACAAATCAACAATTTCTCAGCCCCTTGAAACAAGGTAGCATCATAATTTGTAGAAATCAATTTACAGCTACTACAGAGGTAAGAAGACATCATTAACTAAAGCCACATACATTAGACGGATAGGACAGAAATATCATCGAATGAAGATCATCTGATTACGCAAGACATTTTACCGTTGCTTATAAAAAAAATAAATATGGAAAATCTGCTCCATATCCAATTTCATATATGCTTTTTGAATGCGGATATCTGTATCCGATATTTGTTTTAAAATGTGGGATATGGCAATGCTAAAAAATCCTACATATCCACATATTATGCATTACATACATGCATACATACACATTTATATATACAAACATACATATTTAACAAATAAATTCAAACATATATACATAATTAGTACATAGATGCATAACATATATGCACAAATACATAAATACATACATATATGTATGTGTATGTATGCACATATACACACGTATATGCATACATGTGTGTACATAGCTATGTTTGTCTATGTGTGTGTACACACATCACATATACTTGTTTTCTTTATGTATGCAAGGACGATGTTAGGGGGGGCAGGCTCTGATGAACTAAAGCCTATATTTCGGTTAATAGCTATTAACTACATCAATCTCGTATTTGGTTTTTTAATGTGGATAACTCAATTTGATATTCGATTTCAAATGTGAAATATGGCAATGTAAAAAAAAAGCCTACATATCCACATATCACACATGAATACATGCATACATACATACGCATTTACACATACAAACAAACACAGATATAAGGTAGTTTTGCATATATACCCCTCAAATCTTTCATATTTGCAAATTACCCTCCAAATCTTGGCATTTGCAAAATTACCCTCAAATTCTCTTACTAGAAGTTTCTGCCCCTCAATGATAACAGTGTTAAATATGAATAGTTAGTGATTGAATTTCCAAAATTACCCCTGCCTACTAATTCCCAGCAACAATCTTTTCCCCCAAATCAAGTGCCCTAAGCTCTTTCTTTTGAGAAACAAACCCAAACCCTTATGAAAATACAATTGATGTGATTGAGTTTGAAGAAATTTTATTAATGAGCTAGTTGAGGAGGAAAGTTAAGAGGGGAAAGTTTGAGGTTGAGGCCATCTGGGATTCTATGCAGCAGCCATGTTGAGGTTTCAGGAGAAAAATTAAGGTTGAGGTTTTGAAGATTTTGGTGGACAAGCAGACATTGAGAAAGTGGCTGGAATGGAGGAAGGGGAGGTGGAGAATTTGAGATAGATTATGAGAGATTTTTGCTAGGCATCCTTTTGCTAGGTGGATGGAAATGATATGTTTTTTCAATTAAAACTTAATTAGGCCTAATTAACTAATGAAGGGTATGGTAGTCATTTTAAGAAAAAATTAACCAAACTAACAGAATTTTGAGGAATATATAAGGTATTCTCTAACATCATAAGGGGTAGAAATCTCCAATGTAGGAGAATTGGGAGGGTAATTCTGAAAATATCATGATTTGGAGGGTAAATTTGCAAATATGGAAGATTGAGGGTATAATATGCAAAAACCCTTATATATAAATACATACAAACATAAATATATTGTCTGTGTCATACTCCTTCTAAAAGTGAGAGTTTGGGTAAATCTTTTCATGGTCAATATTATCATTGACCCTTTCGGATAAATATAATTGCAGTTGACTACTTTATCTTTAGGATAGTTATGCTTAAAGATAAAATATTCTTTATTTATTTTAACAGTTCTTGTAGTTTTTTTTTTTTTTTTTGGTTGGAGAAAAAGGATGGAATCTCAACTTGAGATTCCAGCCACTACTTACTACCAAAAAGGGTTGGTTACAGTTATAGGAGCACGTACAGATTGAATTTATAGCTTAAGGAGTTCCACATAGATTTCACAAAGTAACACTCCCTAAACAAGTGACCATGAGACTCATTCACTCTTCCACACAGCACACAGAGAGAGTCAACTTGAACATTTTTCTTCAGCAACCTATCTTTTGGATCAATTGCCAAGAATTGCTAGCCAGAAAAGGAACTTAACTTTCAGAGGAGCCTCCACTTTCCATATATCAGCAATTTTTACTCTGAGCCCCCAATCAATCAGAACGTAATACAAAGAGCTTGTTGACAATTTTCCTTTAGCTTCTAATAACCAAGTTCTCCTATCAAGATTTCCCACTAACTCAAATTGTCTCAGAAAACGCTAAATAGTTGAACACTAACTGCCCAGTTAATTGTCTAGAAAACTAAATATGTCATCTCCAACTTGCCCAATTGTGGATTTGTTGAGAATAAACAGAAGCCATAGGAAACAAGGCTATCTGGTACAACTCAGGGAAAGATGTTGCTAAAGTGAAATCATTCATCCATTTATCTAACCAAACGTAAGTTTTCCTCCCATATCCCACCTTAACCTGTGTATTTATAAGAAAACAATCAGCAGATTTTCAAATAATATTTCAGAAATGTGATACATTATTTGAATTTTGGAGAAAAAGAACTTCATCATTAGAATAGTATTTGTCTTGTATTACATTTTTCCACAAAGTATTCTTATTTTCCAACCTTCTCCATATCCATTTGTTCAGAAAAGCTTTATTCATAGTTCGAAGACTAAGAACTCCTAAACCACCCAGGTTTTTGGTCTGCATATATATTCACATTTCACTAAAAATGAAACTCTTGAGCTTTCCATATTTCCTGACCAAAAGAATCTGCTCTAATCTTATCAATGCTCTCTATAACCCACACAGAGAAGAGGAAGAAAGAAAACCAGAACAGAGGCAATGAGCTCAAAACTGAATTAAGGAGAATCAATCTCCCACCTCTAGATAGTGTTTTGCTCTTCCAAGTTAGTAATCTACTCTCAATTTTATTAATAAGATGGAACCAATCTTCTTTATGAAGTCTTGATGGCCTTAAAAGGACACCTAAATAAGTGATAGGAAAGGAACCACTCACACAGTTCATCATCATAGCCAACTGTTGCTGTAATACAGGACTTTGTTCCAAAGTAATCAGCACACTCTAGGAGAAATCTATTTGCGGACCAGATATCACTTCATAACTGTATAAAAGTAATTTCAAAACTGTCAATTGATCTCTGAGTGACAAAAAACTAATGTATCACATGCATACTGAAGGCCCAACACTTGTGGACTAAGGTCACTAGGGGTAAGACCCTCTATTAGATTAGCTCTAGCAGCTAAGTGAATGTGCATCAGCAGCTAACACAAACAGGAGAGGTGATAGAGGACCTCCTTGCTTCTCTCCTCTCTTGGATAGAATATATTTTCCTGACACTCCATTGTGAATTATTGCAGATAACCCACCATGTAGACAGGATGATATCCAATTAATCCGCTTGGTCCATAAACCCTTAGCTCTCAAAACATCTAAAATAAAATCCCAGTCAAGCATGTCATAGGCTTTGGCAAAATCCAATTTCAATAAAACGCCTCTTTTTCTTATTCTGGAAATGATCGGCAACCTAGGTTGCATAGGTACGGGTATGGACACGGGAAATTTGTAAAAAGTAGGATACGGGACACGGTTGAATATATGTAAATTTTATATA
>JBAKGM010000139.1:29989506-30004450 GCA_037177215.1 Asparagus racemosus
GCCAAAAGAAGATTTTAGATATGTACTTGCCTATGCTTCCTCTTAAAGTTGTCTCTAATATGTCGTAAGCAATAGCGATGTTAATGCGGTGATGGAAAATATCGTTGGAGTGCTCTTAGAATTCCTTTCATCCTATCAGATATGAATGTAATTAACTGCGTTCGCACACTAGGCATATGATAACTAACAAAAAAACCATGACCAATTTTTCATGTTTTCAACATCAACCACTGCAAATGCCAAAGGAAATAAACTGCCATCTGCGTCTACTCTGATTGCAACGAGCAAAACGCCTTTATATTTACCGTACAAGTGGGTGCCGTCAATACTAAGAATAGGATAATAATATTTAAAACTCTCGATGTAAGGCCCAAATGCCCAAAATACGCTCGTGAATCGTCTATCTCAGCCACTAATGGGATCTGATGATACTTCATACATTGTCCCTAGATTTTCTTTTTGAGTGCTTCAAGATAATATGGTAAGATGTCATACGATTTGTTCCAATCTCCAAATATCTTTATCATATGCCTAAACTTGACATTTTTTTATAGACAACAAACGAAGCGCATGAATCAATTTCTCATTGCTTTCAAATAGATCTCCCTTTCTGAATGATAAGTCGTTGTCTTGTGTATCGTCATTTACATTAGTACTAATAGGAATATTTTCCACTATGGAGTCATCAATCCAGCCATTTTCATGAAGTTCATCTGGCGGCGGATCCTCTAATACGACATACTCATTGTTAGAATAGCATCAGTCAATTAATTGGTTGTTCCCTTCATCATGATCTATCAAATACGTCATGCTATTAATTTGTAAGCCATCCTCTTCGTCATCATCCTCAGATTCGACACTTGCATTCTCATCTTCTATCGTCACTCTTGTGGAAGGCCTTATATCTTGATGGTGAGCGTTATCATTGAAGGCACTTGAAGTCCCCATAGGCGAAGGACCACTCAAGTATTGTTCCTGTGTCCATCCCATATCCTATTACGGAGACTAAAGCCCGGTCGAGTCAACGTCAAGATCCTCCAACATGCGAGAATAGGCTCTGTCGTAATACACCGCTTTGGCCAAATTTCTGGGATGTTTTTCAATAAATAATTCCACCGAATGTTTCTCGTCATTTAATATTCTGAGGAGACCCATATCGTAGTCACTTGAGGTTTTAATGCCGCTTGTTCTATTCCCTGTAACGGGATAATTGCAAATCACGTTGAGATGATACTCATGTGAACTGGTTAAGATAAGTTTGTGTAAGTCATTAACCAATCCATGGAAAGTACATGATTTCGACATGAACAACAGTTTCGTCACACCTCCTTCATATAGAGGCATATTATTCTCCAGATAGTTAATCTTTCCATCATACGAACAAAGAATTACGATTCGATCGCTCATCGTTACCTCTGAGGAGAAAAAATTTCAATATCAACTAGTATTACAAAAAAAAATATTTATAATTAAATCCCCTAATATCAATTTTTAATCTTTCCATAATTTTTACACATCCATAAATTGAAAATTAATACATTAATTTTTATAACAAGGAATTAGGATTAAATCCCATAATATCAATATCGTCACATAATTTTCCATCTAACTTAATAATAATAATAATAATATTTTTTCTTCACAAAATTCTTAAATAATTCAAAACATATTCCAAAATCTAAACTTTAAACAAGTTATTACTATGAAATAGTGAGAATATGTAACAATTTAGGAGAAAAATAAAAAAAGTTTAAATATTTTACCAAAATATTGTGGAAGCCCTAAATTTGAAATCCGGCGAACTCTAGCACTTTTCAGCCTTAAAGAACATTGACGGCGGCTAGAGAAGAGTCTGCCGGCGGCGGGGGCAGGGGGCAGACACTATCGGTAGCGATGGGAGAGGAGCGGATCTGCAGTGCGGATGAGGGGCGAGAGAGAGAACGTGAGAGTTGAAGAGAGAGAGAGAGAATGCGATAGGTGAAGAGAGAGAGAGAGAGAGAGAGAGAGAGAGAGAAAGAGAAAACATGGCCCGTGAGTCTGGGTATATATATACCCAAACTTCATGGGATTTCAAATCCTGTAAAGTTTGGGCAACAGCTTCACGAGATTTGAAATCCTGTGAAAGTGCAGGCCCAACATGGCAGAGAGCTAAATTTGAGCTATCTACTAAATTGAGCCTGCAACTTCGTGGGATTTCAAATCCCGTGAAGTTACTACCCAAACTTCACGGGATTTGAAATCCCGTGAAGTTTAGTAGATGATTAAGATCCCTAATCGAAAAAACTTCACAAGATTTGCAAAAAACGACCTATTTGATATTTATTTGCCAATTTCAACCTAGATAAATTAATTATTAATCAAGTTTATCAAGTTCTAAAGTGAAAATTGTTTTTAAGGGAAAGAAAAGAAAGATAAAAAAATATAAGAAAACAAAAAATAAAGAGAAAAGATAACTTGTCCCACCCGCGTACCTAATTTTGCATTGACCTCAACGCATACTATATGATGCAAAAAATAAAATAGATAGAAAATGCGCCACTTATATTTGTTTGGTTAACCTTAAACAAAGATAAAATGATAAAATCTACAATTAACTTCAATTTTGATAGATAGGAGGGGGGGGGGGGGTGTAGCCAAAAAATTTCTTTCTCTCTCTTATTTTTTCTTTTTTTTTCTCTTTTTTCTTTTTTTAATCTTTTTTCTCAACAAAATAAAAAGAACTCTCCAAACAAGAGAATAAAAAAATTCACATTCTACATCAGTTCTTACCTTATTGCTGAAAATTCTACCAAAAATTTAGAGAAGTCTATAATGATAAACTCTATAATGTGCTTAAATTCTGTATTCTCTGAAGTCTTCACCAATTTCTGTAGCATTTGATGGCAGGTTGGTAGAGAGTTATGCATCTTGATTTTTCGGTGCCAATCAATCAAAATGCTAGTCTCATATTTAAACTCAAGTTTCACATGAATAAAGTTCGTCCCAAAAAACTAGCTCTTCTTTAAAAGTTCTCTCAAGCCCAAGGTTCATGGTTGAGGCATAATAGGCTGATTATTCTATATCTTCTATGAGCCAAAGTTAATCAACAAAGAGTTCTTCGAAGCCGAGATCAGTAAAACTTGTGTCTAACTTAGTGCTTTTCTTCTTAAAGACTTGTTTATTTTTCTAATTCCTCTAACAGATTGATTTCATCATCAAAGATCTTCTCAAAACTAAGATCTGACTCACACTCTTCTTCTAACTGTTCACTTGGTATTCCCTGAATGAAGTTCAATTCTAGGGGTTGATATGATGAATCACTCACTTGTTTCCCTAAATTGAATATGTTGAGATCTATAATCATGTTCTCAAAGGATAACTTTATTTGACCAGGTCTACAATTGATCAGAGCATTTACAGTGGCTAAGAAAGTTCTTCCTAAAATGACCAGAATCTAACACTTGAGATTGAAGATGGGTTGTGTTTCCAAGACTGTAAATTCAATAGGAAATATAAACTCCCCAACCTTAATCAAAACATCCTCTATCTCTTCCTTGGATATCTTCACAAATTTATCAACTAATTGAAGGGTGCATCTAGATGGTTTTTAGGTCTCCTACCCTAACTGTCAATAAACTGAATAAAGAAGATGATTTAAACTAGCTCCTAAGTCTTAAAGTACATTATCAATGAAGATATTTTCTATGCCATATAAAATAATAGAACAACCTGGATCCTTATATTTCAGAAGTAGGGGTTTTGAAAGAATGTCACAGATATTAGCAGCTAAAAAGACTTTCTTGGGAATATTGATTGTTCCTTTCTTAGCACACAAATCCTTTAAGAATTTTGCATTAGATGAGATTTGCTGAATGACATCTAAAAGACGGATGTGAACATTGACCTACTAAAATATCTCTAAGATCTACCTTATCTGAGAAGAGTTTTACCTAGATCTAAATCTATCTGAAAAAGGAGTAATGGGATTATACCTATATAGATTGAGCTCAAACTCGATCTCAGGTTCTTAGTTGTTAGTAGAAGATGGTTCTTGCATGGAGTTATCAGAAGAAGGGGATGTTTGTTTAGGTTCAGCAGATTGAATAGAAGAAGGAGGGTCTTGGTTAGCAGGCATTCTAACCCGATTATCAATCTGTTTTTGTGACCCTAATGTGTGGATTGAATTTACAAGAGCTAGATTAGATGAACTTGATCCACTATCTTCAGGATTTGCAACTGGTTAACTCAAACTTTTTCTCTTCTCTCTCTCTCAGTCATAACATTAGCTGTTATCCTAACTAAGTTTCTTATCTACCTATTGCTTGAGTGTTGGTATTCAAAATTTGTCCCCATGCTTGCATAAAGTGTAGGCATTAAAAATTGCCTATAAGACCCTGAACCCGACTTGTGATAGGGAGTTGACGTGTGGCAAGCCATCCGACAATCCAGCGATGACCCAATGGCAAACAGTTGACGACGTGGGCGCATAAAGCGAGCCGACGAAATGCATGAAGTGAGTCGGCAAGGCACGAACTCAACTGTGAAGCCTCAAATTGGCAGGAATCAATGAGATTGAACCAAGTCAGACTCAAAGAGACGGGATTGGGCTTAGAACAATCAGATCAAACTCAGAACAACTAGATCAGACTCTAAAGACTTGAGAAACGATGAAGCCCCACAGGCGGCTCGGCGGCCGAGCCACTCTTTGGTGGCTCAGCTAAGGCTGAGCCACCATTTGGTAGCTCAGCCCAAACCGAGCCACCAAATGATGGCTCGGCCAAGGCTGAGCCACCTAGGTGGCTTGGCCACAAGCTGACCCCCCTCTTTTTTGCCTATAAATAGGGGGGGTCTCATTTGCGGGGGCTGGGCTTTTATGCACCGGACTTCTTGCACATGACCTTTGCATTTTCCACAACTTCAGAGTTCTTCCCGATGCAGATCTGAAGACTTAGCGAGTCCTACGTATCGAGCAAAGGAGTCTGAGGAGATTTAGATCAGATCTACAGTGCATCCCTCTAGATTCAAACTTTGTTTTGATCCTGAGAAGAGTAACAATTTCGCTCGGTCGATCTCATTTACTTAAGGCAATCTATTTTCTTTGTGAAATAGTCCGCTCGATCCCATAGATCTTGACCCGGATTTGATCTCGCGATGGTCCACGAATAAATCCCGGCACTGGCAAAGAACCCACGCAAGCAGGAGTCCGATAAATGGGATTATGCGTTTGTTTTGAGGAAAAAGTTGTATTTTTTATTTATTTGGATTTTCATTGTAACCCAGTCTTATAAAAAGACGAGTTTTAATTTGAATTTATTTGTAATCGCATAAAGCTGTGTTGAGTTCGGAATCAATGAAGGTCGATGCGACTTTTCCCGCGAACAAGCTGGCGACCACAGTGGGAGCCAACGGTCTCAATGGAGAGATCATCATGCTGCAACCACGGATCTAGATCCTGGTTGATGAGGAGGTCGAATACTAGTTCGACCAACAGAAGTATGAGGAGTACCTTTCGTCCTCGTCTAGATCCTCCTCTCCCTACAAGTCCAAGATGATCTCTACTGCAAGGGAGATCTGTTGAGCCTCGGATTCAAAGTCTGAGGGAGAAGATTCTAGCCCCACTGCTGTCAAGGTTGCAGGTAGCAGCGTTTCCCCGGCCCCTAAGGTGGCCAAGTCTATAGACTCCATCCCCTCCGCGCAGGGGATGACTGCCGAAGGCATGCCTACACTCTCAAAGAGAGCCTGGCAGAGATGGTGCCAAAGCATGGTTCATCAATTCGCTAAGGCCCTGCAGTCAGTGGATGGGATCCGCTATGAGGCAGACCTATGATCCAGATCTAGTCAGAGGCTTCAGCCTCAAAAGGTGGGCAACTCCTCAAGCCGCAACAAGTGAGTGGGTCCGCGTCAGACGAAATTGGTCAACACTTGAGGAGCACATCCGAAAGCGCCACGCACTCCTTGCAGGCGCACGAGCCCTAGTTCAGGAGGCCCAAATGCTGAAAGAGAAAGAAGTGGCCAAGAAGCCACCGAAGATGCGCCAAGTCTGGAGGCCAAAGTCCGGCACCCCAACTGAGCATCGGCCACAACAGCCACTATAGAGGGATCTAAGTTAGGTCACCCCGTCACCGAGGCCACCACCGATGGCCACATCCAGACCCCCGGCTAAGCTTGTTCTCACTTTGGCTGATCCCGCAGGCACATTCCAGAGCAAGCCAACAGTCATAGAGCGCCTCGGCCCATTGCATGATGATCAACGCTAGACTCCAGTTAGGGAATGCTTGGGCCCATTGAAGAGGCCCCGGACTACCCACAGCATTGAGGGTCGCATTCACCTCCACCACAACATGGAGACCCTTGTAGTTCTTCACATCGGATTGCGAATCGAGGTTCAAGAGTCTATCGAGACTTCACGCTCACAAAGGCGAACGTCAAGACGAGTTACTTTTGGAAGCTTTGATAAAGCAGTCCATCCATAGAAGGAATTATTTTCATCTGATGATGACGATGTTATACCTGAGAAGTCGTGCCAACACACAATGGGTTGCTCTGACATTCAGGTCGATGAGTTGTACTATCGTGCTGGGGATACGAGTAAACCCCAACATCATGAGGTTCAAGCCCCGAAGCAGTCTTGATTCAATCACCCGATTAGAAGAGACAAACCGGGAAGTTCAAGCTCCCTATACTGCTTTAATGTTATGGCCCAATTACCTAACATCCCAGCGAGGATAACCCTCTATGAGTTGCTACGGTTGTTGAAAGAAACCAGGGAAGCCCTATAGGAACCCCTGGCTAATTCTGAGTCTTCCTCACTTAGATCAAGCCAAATCTCGAAAAGCTAGAGTTTTTGGCCCAACAATGCAACCTCGCAACCAAGCACTTCCCCTACATTACCTTCGCTAAGGAAGACATGCAGACGAAGAACTCAAAGGATGACATGCCACTATACTTTACCGAGTACATTGGCTCTAGCGAAGTTAACCGGATCCAAGTTGATCCCGGTTCTGCTGTGAGTATCATACCCCTCCACCTGATGTATAGCCTCCGGATTCCTGCCAGTAAGCTAGCACAGTACTTTATAGATTTAATACCAGTAGGTCCCGACCACTAGGTAAAATCCGGGTAAAGTGGCAGATGGAAGATTTGAAGTCTGAAGTCACGTGCTACGTGATTGATGCAGAGACTTCCTATAACTTATTATTGGGTTGACCATGGATCTATAATAATGTTATAGTCCCCTCCACTCTTCATCAGTGTCTGAAATATGTTGACACAAATAATGAAGTTAAGATGGTGGTCATGGATAAACAACCGTTTAAGGGGTTAGAGAATTACTTTACTGACTCACTCCTTTACGGTAACGAGTCCGATACTAAATCATCAGCCTAAGGCATAGACAGGGGCGAGGAAGCTGATACAGAAGCTGGGCTTGATTACGATGGTGGTTTTGTCATAAATGACATTGTATCCTTTGTAGTCAATCTTGACGACGGAGAATCGTCAGATAACAGTTGTAATTAGCAACTTGCTGACCATAAAATGAATGATGATGTAGAGTACTCATTGTCTCTTACTGATGTGATGACAGGATTATACGATGACCCCAAGTTCAATTACCGACTCGGTCATCTTGTGTAATGCAGAAGCAGTTTTGGGAATCTTTCGGGACAACATTCATCATCCCGGGAAGAACAAGTGATGAAAAAGACTTGGTCTATGGTAAAAGAGATGCAATTCTAACACCAGACCACTTTTTGAGAGACGACGTCAATGACAATGAGCCAAGCTTTCATCTATTTAGATACAGTCCAGAAGCGCAGAACCTCATGAAAAAATGGGAGTACGACTTTGTGCAAGGAGAGGGTCTTTTTCCTGGCCAAGAATGACCCCATCCTCACGCAGTTATTCATTGGTACCTTGAAAGGGGTAGCTTTCAAGTGGTTCCGCAAATTGCCGCCTGACTCCATCAACTCGTGGGCCGACCTGGAGAAACAGTTCTTGGCCTGCTTCTTCGACAACGGTACCGAAGTATCAATGGCAACTCTGCTCGCTGAGAAGCAAAAGAAGACGGAGTCAGTCAATGAATTCGTGAAGAGGTTTAGGAATCGGTCACTACATTGCCGGGACCAAGTCTCTGACGCCACACTGATCGAGATGTGCTGCAATAATCTCTCGATCGACATCTTATCTAAAATCGGCACAGTGGAAACTCGGACATGGAAGGAACTTGTCCGCTAAGGCGAACAAGTCGAAAACATGATCAAGCATCTGGAGGCCGAAGAGCCTCAGCCCAGGAAAGGGGCCACGGAGCCCCCCTTTTCCCAAAACCCTCCTCGTTCCAAAGGGAAAGAGATAATGGCCGTAGACACTAGCCCTGTGCCCAAGACGGCGCAGCATCAAAAGCCCAAGTCGTTTGAGCCGCGTCCTCAGAAGCATTACGACTTCAAGGAGGATTGGGTAGTCCCCACTTTTGACACCCTCCTTCAGACCCAGAGGATCAAGCTCTCAGAAATCACCAGACCGGAGGAAGCGGGTAAAACAGATGACCCGAACTACTGCGCATATCACCGGTTCATTAGCCATCCAACGGCCAAATGTTACATCCTCAAGGACAAGCTCCAAACACTATTCGACGCGGGGATGCTGAAGAAAGAAAAGGTCTAGAAGAAGGTGACCACAAACATGATCACCTTGAAGTTCGGAGCCAACCTGCCTGAAGTCTACGCGCCAGTGGGTGTCATACCCATCCCTAAGGCGGAGCTGAGGATTGTTAACGCGGACCCCCACAACCAGCGAGAAAAAGGCTTAGTACCACAGACTTTACCCTCAGGGCAGGTCATGTGGGTCCACCCTGATCTCCTCGTAGATGAACAGTGGGATTCCAAGTCGGCACAGGCCAGAAAGGCGAAGGGCCAGACCTGTAACGTAGTCTCGGCGATTCCGGATAAAGACGTGCTGGGGGTAGCAACCCTCACCGACTCCGATGGAGAAGTGGCAATGCTTGTCACAAGGACAGGTAGGGACTTCGCAAAGAAGTATCCCCCCATGACAGATGACTCAGCCAGGCTCCCTACGCAAGCGTCACTATCCCTCCAGGAGGATGTTGACGGACCAGGCCCGAGCAAGCCACCCTTTCGGTTTGACGTGCTCGCCCAACTAGCTAATATCCCAGCCAGGATCACCTTGTATGAGCTCCTGCGTCTGTCAAAGCCCTCCCGGGAGGCTCTGCGAGAGGCTCTGGCCGACTCAGAGGCCTTCACCGTGCATTTTCCACCCACCGACGAGAAAGAGATAGAGAAGGGATGTGCACAATGTTGCCAGGCTTCTGAGCGGCATGTCCCCTGCATCACCTTCACCTCGGAGGATATGCTCGTCAAAACGACGGCCCACGACAGACCCCTCTTCTTCACGGGATACGTCAGCTTGTCCAAGGTAAACAAGATCCAAGTAGACCCAGGTTCAGCCCTGAGCATTGTCCCCCTGACACTTATCAGATCCCTGGGGATACCTCAGAGGCGGCTATCAGCCACGACTACCACTATTTTTAGTTTTAATGCCACTGGCACGCAACCACTTGGGAAGATTCGCCTCAAATGCTGGTTAGGCAAGATGAAGACGGAGGTCACCTCCTATGTTATAGACGCAGAACCCTCCTACAATATGTTGTTGGGCCGTCCATGGATCCATAGCAACCGCATTGTCCCGTCCACATTACATCAGTGCTTAAAGTACGTGGACGACGACGGGCAAGTGAGAACAGTGTTCACTAACAGACAACCTTTCGAGGGGGTGGAGAATTACTTTACTGACACTGTACTTTACCGGGACTCTGAATTCAGGCCACGACGCACCGGTCGAGGTCTAGGAAGCGGTAACGAGGTTGACTGCGAGTCAGAAGGCGATGAGGGTCTTGTCATCAACGACATTGAACCCATTGTAATCGGCTATGAGGGTCTCTCCCTAAACGAAGATCTTGAATTTGCGTACTCCCCGTCTAGCCCAAAGTCAGATTGTTAGGAGCTCGATGGCCTGATTGTAAGGTTGTCTAGCGACCCCACCTTGCACCTGCCTGTACGGTCGTCATTTGTCACTGATAAACAGATGATTGAATTCTCGCAGGCTGTCTTCGTTATACCTGCCCGAAACAACTGCCAGTCAGAGATTATCTTCGGGAGGATCGATCACCCTGCACGAACGATGTGGGACGACTCGGGAGATGATGAGCCTACCCCACAATTCATGCGGTATAGTCAAGCCGCTAATTGCATGATGAGTGGCATGGGTTACGACTTCATCCGTAACGAGGGTTTGAACTACGGCAAAGGTAGGAAAACCCCAATCCCACCCGCCTACGTGCCAAAGGGAAAACTAGACAAATACTACAGCAAGACCCGAAGGGGGTTGGGCTACGCCTCCTCTGATGACGAATTGTGCTGCCACTTCGGCCAGATGTCCAACGATGCTTACTCAGACGGCCAATCATCTACCTCCTTAGCTTGGGATTCGGATGTCAGTATCGGGGGTTGGTTCATGAAACTTACAGTCAACATGGCCACGATCGACAACCTAGAAACTCAAGAAAATGAGGAGACCCCGCTACGTGACGATGAGTGGGATCGCCACGTCGGCGCACAGTGGAGTGGTCTCTTTGAGCAGCGACAGCCGCCCACTGAAGATGAAATTCTTCGAGTAAATATGGGAGATGAGGCTAACCCTAAACCCATATTTATCAGTGCTAGCTTGACTCCCTAGGAGAAGCGAGACCTCATATCGCTCGTTAGGGAGTATATCGATATCTTCGCGTGGAACTATGAGGACATGCTCGGTCTCGATCCTCAAGTTGCCATGCACCGCCTCAATATCAGCACTGGCGCCAAACCCGTCAAACAGCAACAGAGACAGTTTCGTCCGCAGATCATAGACGCGATCGTGACGGAGGTGAAAAGGCTCATAAAGGCTGGCTTCATCAGGGAAGAATAGCATCCAGATTGGGTCTCGAACATCGTGCTTGTTCTAAAGAAGAATGGCACGATCAGAACCTGTGTCAATTATAGGGATCTCAACGCTGCTTGCCCTAAAGACGAGTTCCCTCTACCCATCACAGACATCATCATCGACAACACGTGCGGGTTTGAGAGGATGTCATTCATGGATGGGTTTTCAGGGTACAACCAGATTAAAATGCACCCCGAGGACGAAAAGCATACCGCATTCAGAACCCCGATGGGGATATACTGCTACACGGTCATGCCGTTCAGGCTCAAGAACGCTAGAGCAACCTACCAGCGCGCCATGAGTACCATCTTCCGAGACCATCTGCGGAAAACGGTGGAGTGCTATGTAGATGATCTGGTCGTTAAAAGTTGTAGCAAAGACGACCACTTGCGAGATCTGCAAGCAGCATTCAAGATCATGCGCAAGCATCAACTGAGGATGAACCCTACCAAGTCATTTATGGGGGTGTCGAGTGGTAAGTTCCTTGGCTTCATCGTCACGACCAAGGGAATTTGCATCGATCCCGACAAAGTGCGAGCCATTCAGGAACTCCAACCACCTAGAAGTCTTAAAGAGTTCAGAGGACTGCAGGGAGGACTGGCGTACATCCGAAGATTCATCGCAAATCTATCGGGCAAATGCCAACCCTTCTCTAAGCTAATGAAGAAAGGGATATCGTTCACATGGGACGAGTCTTGTCAGTGGGTATTTGAGGAGATAAAAAACTACCTCTCGAGCCTACCCGTTCTAGCGGCCCCGGTATCAGGGAAGACGTTCTTCATATACGTGCGTGCGACGGAGCACTCCCTGGCTGCTCTCCTGGCGCAGAACGACGACGCTGGCCATGAGCAAGGCATCTACTATCAGAGTAGGACCTTACAAGGGGCTGAACGGCGGCACCCCATGGTCGAAAAGGAATGCCTAGCCCTGGTGTTCGCCATTCAGAAAATGCGGCACTACTTGGTCGGCCAGACCATCCATGTCATCTCAAGAATGAACCCTATCCGAGTCTTCATGACGCAGCCCGGGTCCCTAAATTGGTGCTTGGCGAGGTGGGTGCTCTTGCTGTCACAATACGACATCCACTTTATGCCGCAAAAAGCCATTAAAGGACAAGCAATCTGTGACCTCTTGGCCAGCCACCCGCTGGAGCCGAACTCAGAACTATTCGAAGGCATACCGGACGAAACTTACGAGGTCAACATCACCTCACGAGAGGAGACCTGACAGCTGTATTTTGATGGAGCATCCCGAGTAGGGACCAACGGGTCCATCGCTACGGGAGTGGGGGTGGTCTTGGTCTCTCCACAAAAACACGTGCTGCCGAGGGCCTTTTCCCTGACGGAGCCATGTTCTAACAACGTGGTTGAGTACAATGCAACACTCATCGGACTTGACCTCGCCAAGAGGATGGGGGTGAGACACCTTGAAGCCTATGGTGATTCTCAGCTTATCATCAAGCAGATGACGGGAGAATATGAAGTCAGGAATGACGACCTGATCCCATGTCACCGAGCGGCCATCAACTTAGCCGAATCGTTCGACAGCTTCCGCATCGAGCATGTGCCCGACTCTAAGAATACGCATGCAGATGCTCTAGCTTCGCTGGCCATTAACTTGGCCTTACCGCCAGAGACGAGCCAAAGCGTTACCGTCCCAAACCAATTGGAGCCGAGGGATTGGCACTTCCCGATCATCAATTACGCCATGTACGGTATATTGCCCGAAGACCGCAGGGAAAGGGAGTCTGTCTGCAGACGTGCGCCGAGATTCTATTTAAACTCGGTAACGAAGACGTTGTACCGAAGGTCGTACGACAGGTTGTTGCTTCGATGTCTCGCGCCGGCAGAAGCACATGAGGCTCTACGGGAAGCCCATGATGGCACCTGCGGCGCCCACCAACCGGGACCCAAACTGTGGGACCGTCTACGAAGGATGGGCTATTATTAGCCCAAGATGATCAGTGACGCCGTCGCGTACGCCAAGCGCTGCCACGCGTGTCAGATCCACGCCAATTACATGTGGCAACAGCCCGAGGACTTGCATCCAACAGTAGCCTCGTGGCCATTCGAAACTTGGGGAATGGACGTTGTTGGGCCAATATCTCCCCCTTCAGTAAAAGGGCACTGCTTCGTCCTAGCGATAACCGATTACTTCTCCAAATGAGCTGAGGCAATCCCCCTGCGGGAAGTCAAGGCCGGTAATGTGATAAGGTTTATCAAACACCACATCATATACCGGTATGGCTTCCCGAGATGCATTATCCATGACAATGGGCCGCAGTTCGTGGGTCTCGCATTTACTCGGTTCTGTGGCAAGTTCAGAATACAGAACCTGTCTACCATGGCTTACAACCCGTCAGCCAACAGCTTAGCCGAAGCTTTCAACAAGACGATCATTAAGATTCTAACTAAGTTGACATCCCATAGCAAGCGCGATTGGGACGAAAAGCTCGGTGAAAGCTTATGGGAGTACCGCACCACAGTCCGTACCCCCACTAGCACCACGCCATACTCGCTAGTATATGGGTGCAAAGCGGTGTTACCGCTCGAGATTCAAATCCCGTCCTTGCGCGTCCCCTTGCGACGGGAATGTCGAATGAGGAGAAACATCGGCAGTGTCTCACAGAGTTAGAGGCGTTGGATGAAAAGCGGCTCGAGGCTCAGCAGCACAACGAGTTCTACCAAGCCCAGATCTCTAAGGCTTTCGACAAGAAAGTCAAACACCGATCCTTCAAGGAAGGGGAGTTGGTCCTAGCCGTCCGACGGTCGATGATCCTCAATTCCAAGAAGAAAGGAAAGTTCCAACCCAAATGGGAAGGTCCGTTTATAATAGAGACAGTATATTCGAACGGAGCTTATCGCCTCGTGAAGCCGAACGGCGACAAGATCATGATGCCGATCAATGGTAAGTTTCTGAAGAAGTACTACCCATAGTCTTCTTAAGCTTCTTACCATACTCCGACGAGTACACGAGTATAAACTACTTCTTACCATACTTCGACGAGTACACGAGTATAAACTGCTTCTTACCATACTCCGACGAGTACACGAGTATAAACTGCTTCTTACCATACTCCGACAAGTACACCAGTATAAACTGCTTCTAATCAAGATCGTGGTTCTCCGGCCGACCTTGTGAGGGTTATGCTTGACTTTCACTCCCACCTGGTCAGGCTTTATAACAGTTGAGGCCACAAGAGTATCATGGTATTACAACTTAGGATAATCCTCTCCAGTTTTCCTCTGCCGCTCCTCTTCAACAAAACGGTAGGATCGCCCCCACTGTCATGTTAACATTACACCTTTGACGAAAATTCACCCTGTCAATCCTCGTCAATACGATGGTAGGCCCTCAAAATTGCCTCGATCGCAACAAATCCTTGTCGGGTTAACACCACACCTCTAACAATTAACCTACCAATCCTCATCAATAGGATGGTAGGTCCTCAAAATTGCCCCGATCACAACAAATCCTTGTCGGGTTAACACTACACCTCTGACAAAATCGCCCTGCCAACCCTCGTCAATAGGATGGCAGGTCCTCAAAGTTGCCCCGATCGCAACAAATCATTGTTGGGTTAACATTACACCTCAGGCAAAATCAACCTTCTCGTCCTCATCAATAGGACGGTGGGTCCACATACCTATCATGTTAACAAACACCTTTGATGGTTCGATCAGTCGTCATACTCAAAAGTCCCTGAACGGCCTGATCCTTTCCGAGCCTTCTAATATATTTAGAACAATCGGTGAATGGTGGCCTACTATGCAAGGTGCCACTATTTCGGGTTCGTCTTCGCCCCAAGAGAAGACAAAACAGGGTTCATCTTTGCCCCAGGAGAAGACAAAGCAGAGTTCGTCTTTGCCCTAGGATAAGACAAAGTCTACACGCATTATGTAAAACCCCGATAATTTGAATATTATGTGATATATAATGATAAATATATTTTATGGTGATAAATATCATTAAA
>JBAKGM010000139.1:30004550-30022430 GCA_037177215.1 Asparagus racemosus
AGAAATCACTCATTAATTATTCCCTTCGATTTCTCCTCAATCTAATACGTCGCGGACTTGTTCACGTACCGTTTCCGGGTATTTTGGGAAGCGGGGCGTGACAATCTTCACTATCATATCACCACCAACATCATGAATCTCATACATAACGAATGTTGCACCTTAAGAGAAATTTCAGCAAGGTCAAGTACTTCTTTTCAAGTTACAACCAAATTATAGACCTCTTTAGATTGCTTCTTATTTTCTGCTAAAGCCTCATTGTCCGCCACCAATAGTCATTTCTTCTCAGTAGCCTCTATTTTGGATGACTCCTTTTTTATAAGAAGAATGAGTGCAATTTGATGTCCATCCTTCTTGAAGATATAAACATTATCTCTGCGCTTGTGAGAGGCACCAACATTAAACTGCCATGGCCTATGTAAAAGCATAAGAAAAATATCCATCTTGACCACATCACACAACTCCTCATCGATATAGTTGCGGCTGATAGAAAAAGGTACCCGACACATCTCATCATTCTGCATTCATTGCCCTTGTGACTCTAGTCGATCTTGTAGGGAGCCGGGTATTTCTCTGTCTTCAAACCTATCTTATTCACCATACACTGAGAGACAAGATTCTTGCTACTCTGACTGTCAATGATAACATCACAAACCTTCTACATCAGAGTGCATCTCGTGTGATGGATTTTGTGCTCAAGAGGTGGTTTTTATTTCTTTGTTGCTACTTCAATGTTGTTCACTAATCCAGACACTTTCTCAGAGATGAGTTGAGGTTTTTTAGTTTTTTCATAATCATAAGTAATTTGATAACTCTCTAAAAACATCCATTATGAAGGTCCTTCATCATGCTGCTCAAGTTCTCGCTCCACCTTCTTCGGTAGATGGACCATGTCGGATAAGTTAAAAGAATATTTTAAAGACATCAGACACTGTTAGTTGTTAGAAGGCAAGAAACAGTCTCTGTACGCGGTGAAAACTGCCAACCCCGCTTGTCAAAAGCTTGAGTTCGCCTGCATGAACTCAACACAGCCCAGTTGTTGAGCTCGCCCACACGAGCTCAACATGGCTTATTGGATGAGCTCTCCTGCACGAGCTCAAAAGTCACCTATTTGACGAACTCGCCTACATGAGGTCATCCCACTTATCGAGCTTGCCCGCACAAGCTCAACATCGGCTATTTGATGAACTCGCCTGCACGAGGTCATCCCACTTGTTGAGCTCGCCCGCATGAGCTCAACATCGCCTATTAGGTGAACTCGTTAGCATGAGTTCAACCTCACCTGAATGCTTTGCTCACTCGCACGAGCTAAGCCTACCTGCAAGGAGTTTGCCCGCACGAACTCTGGCACTAGCTCACATGTTGGAGGGGCCCACCAGTTGACCCCGCCTGTGCGCCAGGCTCACCTGAGCATTCAAACAGCTCTCAAGACCGCATGTAGGGAGTTTGCCCACACGAACTCCCGCTGGCCAACGGATGCCAGCTCACAAGCTAGAGGGGCCCGCCAGTTGACCCTGCTTGTTTGACAAGCTCGCCTACAAGCTCACCTGAGCATTCAAATAGCTCCCAAGCTCGCCTGCTAGCCTACCAGCCTTGCTTGAATAGTGCAAGCGACTACTTACTTGTGAAAGTAGGCCCACCTACTTTCCACTTTCTAGATAATGATGAGGCATGGCTCTCATTACCTCTATAGTGGTCACATCCCACAGCTAGAGGAGGGCATGATGCTACTCACCCATTAGTGGTCACATCCCACAGCTAGAGGAGGACATGATACTCCTCACCCATTAGTGGTCACATCCCACAAGTCAAAGGGATGACCCACGCCATCCCTTTGCCTATTTATAAGCCTCCTTGGCCAACAAGACAAGGGGCAACGAGGCTGGAGGGTGGAAAATAGGGCTGCTAAACTAAGCTGGGAGGCTGCTGAACGAAAAGAAAGGCTGAAGGGCTGCAAAGGGCTAGCTGCTGTAGAGGACAAAGTGGTGCTTTGTTCTCTCCTTCCATTAGCTCAGTCTTGAGTGAAATCTAGGATTGTAGGAGCAGACTCCATCTGAACCCTCAGATTTGGAGGTTCTTGAGCTCTTTGCGAACTCTTGCATTGTAGACGCATCTAAGCAAGCTCGGGTAGAAATGAACTCAACCACGCCGGAGCTTCTACTGCGTACTGAAATTTGACCGCAATTTTGATCGGATCGTTTAAGGGAAGCAAACTCGACTCGAGCATCGAGGGAGACATCCTATCACTACCGACAAACCCACATTAAACAAGAAGGGCCTTCCATTCACTTCTGTTGTAAAAAAAGTGATTCTTGATTTGTAACAAATAATACGACCAATACAAATCCGAGAGGAGATCTTTTTATGCGCGAACAGAAGATGGTGACCACAATGGGAGAGACCGTTTCCTCAACCAAGATGGTGGTGGCGCAATTCGACAACATTGCGAAAGGGACGAGAGTCGAGTCCCTTGTGAATGAGTTTGATCAAGCCAAGCATGAGGAGTACTTATCTTCTTCCTCCTCTAGCAGTAAAGCTTCTCACCGATACCGCAGAGTTGTGCATGTGACCTAGCCTCAAGTGGCCAAGGTAGCCATGCTCGAGAGCTCTACTCGAGCACCAGCAGGGGGTTCTCTCTCCCACAAGATAGCTACGGCTAAACCAATGGCCCAGAGTGCAAGCGAAACAACTGCCCGTTGGGTTGTCAAGCAATCCACGCAATCCCGTATGGAGGAGATTATGGTTCATCTCGGTGCAAATCACACCTTCACCGTCGATACAAATTTCCCCTCTCTAAGAGAGCTAAGCGGTGATGACGGCAAGCTCTCACACTTCAGGAAGCAGCGGCCTCCTTCTCCCCTTGAAGGCCTGGATTATTATTCAAGCCTAAGTAGAGCCAAGATGGAATGTAAAGTTCACAATTTTGGCATATTGCTTAAATCAGGCAAGCTCATCTATATGGGCGGGTTTCGCTCTGGTAGCAAGATTCTTAAAATTGGTGGTCTTGGCATTCCAAACAAGCGTCACTCCAGCAGTAAGGTTCCCCATTCGGATGAACCGAGCAAGACAAGCGAGCCCACCAAATCAAGCGGGCTTTGCGCTTCAAGCCACATGGCTAGATTTGGCGAACCACTTAAACCAAGCAAGCACACCTACTCAGGCGAGCTTCACTATGGTAGCTAAGTCCCAAAAACTGGCGAGCTTGACATATCGGTTAAGCCTTGATCTGACAAAGCAGGCGAGCCCACCAAACAAGGCGGGCTTCGCTCATCAAGCCATTATTCCAGATTCGACAGGTTGCCTAAGATTTGGCGAACCACTTAAAGAAAGCAAGCACACCTACTCAGGCGAGCTTCACTTTGGTAGCTAAATCCCAAAAACTAGCGAGCTTGACATATCGGTTAAGCCTTGATCTGACAAAACAGGCGAATACCGTCAGGCCCGCCTGAAAACAAGCCTTCACCAAAAAGGCAAAACAAATATCAATTTAATAGGTGAGCATCGCTTGAGTGAACAAGCGGCTAGAGCTGGCCAGTTGCCCGAAGCTCACTAGAACATGAGATCTCACCTGTCAAGATGAGTTCCCCTGAACTCGACACTCAGAGAAATTCCAGAGTGTTCTCACTTGAGCCCTCTTGAGTTCTCTGCATCCAAATGTACAGCTGATCCTTCTGGCATTGGGGGTTGCCATCATCAACTTGCAGGAGATCTCAGGGATCATCTGCGTCGCAAGTGCACGATTCAAGAGGCAAATCCTCAGTGCCATTGTGAGAGGATTATCCATGCGGTGCTTGCTGACTGTCAGTGCACGCTGAAGTCATTGGTGTTCGAAAGAGTTTTTCAGCCACAGCCAGGAGCAAGACCTCCCAGGCAAAGATGCAATCTTTGGAGGAGACGAGCTACTGGTGATTCAGAGCTACCAGCTACTTCTGTCAACATGACGGGGAAGGATAAAGCTAAGTGCTCAAATTCTTCAGATCTAAAATTTTCATTGAGACCAAGGTACCTCCCAACCAAACGTGAGGGTGTATACCAGCACTCACGTATCCAAACCGGTGCAGCCATCCCATTTGACTACATGCAGCTAACCTCCATCCGTGACGATGATGACGAAGCCTGCTTAGTAGAAGCAACATCTCAGACTTCAAGCTCGGCTTGGGGCAAACATGCAAAAGTGCACATGGCCGAAGGTTTCGATGACTAGGCCAGGAGGTTTGAAGAACAACAAGCCGTAATGCCCAGACAGCAAGTTGCCATCGATACCTTGAAGGAAATGATGGAACAGTTGCTACAGAAGAAGAAGAAGAAGAGGGCTTCGCGAAATCGGCAAAGAAACCCGAAGAACTGATAATGGGAACCCACTCCCTGCTTGACTGACGATGAAGATGACCAAGGATCACCTTCGGGTTATTCTTCCAAGTCTTCAGGAAAGGCTTCGCACTCTGGCAGCACTCCCCAAGATAAGAGGCTCGACAAGTTTTAGAGCCAACTTGATGTCCTGAAACTCCAAAGGGACATGAATGAACTGGGGGTAGTCTGACCATATCCAATTGCATGAGATATAATCCCTTACCCAGCAAAGTTCAAGCCTATGGGACTGGCCCTGTTCGATGGGAAAGGGTCTCCCTCACAGCACGTCTACTATTTCTTATTTAAAATAGGATTTCTCACTGAGAATGACCCTATCCTCACGGGGTTGTCCATCAGCACCCTAAAAGGAGTTAGCTTTGAGTGGTTCCGCAAACTCAAACCCAGCTCAATCAAGTCATGGGCTGACCTAGAAAAGCTATTCTTAGCCCGCTTCTTTGATGATGACACTAAAGTTTCAATGGCAACCTTGCTTGCTGAGAAGCAGAAGAAGACAGAATCAGTCAACAGCTTCGTGAAGAGGTTCAAGAATCAGTCATTGCATTGCCAAGATCAGGTCTTTGATACCACACTAATCGAAATGTGCCGCAATAACCTTTCGATCAACATTCTATCCAAGATCGGCACGGTAGAAACCTGAACATGGAAGGAACTTGTTCGCCAAGGCAAGCAGGTTGAAAACATGATCAAGTGTCTGGAAGCCGAAGAGCCTGAGCACAGAAAGGGAGCTTCTGAACAGACTTTTCCCAGAAACCCATCTCGGTCAAAGGGGAAGGAGGCCATGGCTGTTGATTCTTATCCAGCCCGTCAAGCCAGCGCAACGCCAGAATTCTAAGACATCTGAGCAGTGCCCTCCAAAGCACTACGACTTCAAAGAAGATTGGTTAGTGCCCACCTTTGACACCCTCCTTCGGAGCAACAGGATCAAGCTTCTAGAGGTCACGAGACCTAAAGAAGTGAGCAAGATAGATGACCTAAACTACTGTGCATTTCACAGATTTGTTGGTCATCCAACTGCCAAGTGTTATATCCTCAAAGACAAACTCCAAGCTCTCTTTGATGCGGGAGTTTTGAAGAAGGAGAAGGTCTAGAAGAAGGTGACTACAAAGATGGTCACCTTGAAATTTGAAACAGGCCTCCCTGAAGTCCACACGCTAATAGGTATCGTGCCTATTCCCAAGGCAGAGTTGAGGATCATTAACACTGATCCTCACAACTAGCGGAAAAAGGGCTTGGTACCACAAATCTTACCATCGGGACAAGTCATGTGGGTCCACCCAGACCTCCTCGAAGACGAGCAACGGACTTCCAAGTCATCATGAGAAGGCAAACGCAGGAATAAACTCTGCAATGTCATCTCGGCAATTCCAAATGGAGATAAATGGGGGATAGCAATCCTTACTGACTCTGATGGGGAGGCGACCTTGTTTGTCACTAGGGCAAGAAAGGACTTCGCTAAGAATTACCCTCTAGCAATGGAGGACTTGGCGAGGCCACCAGCGAAATCACCACCAGCAGTCCAGTCAAATGCTGATGGACCAAGCTCGAGCAACCCATCCTTTTGGTTTGCAATTGCCATGGATCTATGGTCGACCCAATAGCATGTTGTAGAAGGGTTCTAAAGAAAAACAGGACGATTAGAATCTATATCAATTACAGAGACCTCAACGCCACATGCTCTAAGGACGAATTCCCCCTGCCCATCGCAGGCGTCATCATCGACAACACATGCGGATTCGAAAGGATGTCATTCATGGATGAATTTTCAGGGTACAACCAAATCAAAATGCACCCTGAAGATGAAAAACACACTTCATTCAGAACTCTAGTGGGGACATATTGTTACATGGTTATGCCATTCGGACTCAAGAACACCGGTGCAACTTAACAGCGCGCCATGGGCACCATCTTTCAAGACCATCTATGAGAAAGGATCGAATGCTACGTAGATAACTTGGTCATGAAAAGTCATAGCAAGGACAATCACATGCAAGACTTGAGAACGGTGTTTGACATCATGCGCAAATATCAACTAAAGATGAACCCTACGAAATCATTCTTAGGGATGTCGAATGGCAAGTTCCTTGGCTTCGTCGTCATGACAAAAGGGGTTTACGTCTACCCCGACAAAGTGCGAGCCATCCAAGGACTCTAGCCACCTAGGAATCTCAAGGAACTGAGATGATCGCAAGGATGTTTGGCATATATCTGAAGGTTCATCGCAAATCTTTTGAGTAAATGCTTGCCCTTCTCTAGACTGATGAAGAAAGGGGTGTCATTTATGTGGGATGAGTCATGCCAAAAGGAGTTTGAAGAAATAAAGAATTATCTTTCGAACCCACATGTCCTGGCGGCCCCAGTCTCGAGGAAACCCTTTCTCATATATGTGCGAGCAATGGAGCATTCCCTGGGCGCTCTCCTAGCACAAAATGATGATGCTGGCCATAAGCAAGGCATCTACTATCTGAGTAGAACTTTGTAGGGAGCCGAACGACGATATCCCATGGTTGAAAAGGAGTGCCTAGCCCTGGTGTTTGCAATACAAAAATGTGACACTACCTAGTTGGGTAGACTATTCATCTCATCTCAAAGGTGAACCCCATCCGACTCTTCATGATACAGCCTGGGTCCCTAAATTGGTGCCTGGCAAGATGGGCACTCTTCCATCTCAATATGACATCCATTTCATGCCGCAGAAATTCATTAAAGGACAAGCGATCTACGATCTCGTGGCTAGTCATTCGCTCAAATTAAGGACTGACTTATTCGAAGACATGCCGGACAAAACCCACGAGGTCAACATGGCCTCACGAGAAGAGGTTTGGGGACTATACTTTGACGGTGCGTCTCATGCGGGTACCAACGGGTCTACGTTGCAGGAGTGGGGGTGGTCTTGGTTTCTCTGCAAAACTATGTATGGCCCCAAGCCTTCTCTCTAACAGAGCCATGCTCCAACAATGTAGATGAGTACAGCGCAATACTCATCGGACTCGACTTAGCCAAGGAGCTGGGGGTGAAACACCTTGAAGCCTATGGCCATTCTCAGCTCATCGTCAGACAGATGACGAGGGAATATAAAGTCAGAAATGATGATTTAATTTCATGTCACTGGGCAGCTATCAAACTAGCCGACTCATTGGATAGCTTCTTCATCGAACACGTTATAAGAACACGCACGCAGATGCCTTAGCTTCGTTGGCAACTAACTTGGCTCAACCACTAGGGACAAGCCAACACGTCACTGCCGTGAGCTGACGACTCTTTCAACTAGTGTATGCTCCAGAGGTGAACACGACTCAATGGGGCGCAAGTCAATTTGAGCTGAGAGACCGGCGTTTCCCAATTATCAACTATGTCTTATACAGTATACTACCTGAAGATTTTATGGAGCGAGATTCTGTTTGCAGACGCATGCTAAGATTCTACTACGACTCGACAATAAATGCGTTGTATCGAAGGTCGTATGATGGCATGTTGCTTCGATGTCTCACACTAACAGAAGCACAAAAAGCCTTATAGGAAGCCCATGATTGTACCTGTGGTGCTCACCAGTCAGGACCCAAACTCTGGGATTGCTTACAGAGAATGGGCTATTATTGGCCCAAATTGATTAGTGACGCCCTTGCTTACGCTAAGCGTTGTCATGCGTGCCAGATTTACACTAACTACATACGACAACTACCCGAGGACCTGCATTCAACGGCGACTTTGTGGCCATTTGTGATGTGGGGGCATGTATGTCATCGGATTGATATCTCCGCCATCAGCGAAGGGGCATCGTTTCATTCTAGCAATAACCGACTACTTTTCCAAATGGGCCACAACAGTCCCCTTGCAAGAAGTCAAGACCAGTAATGTGATAAGGTTCATCAAACACCATATCATATACTTGTACAGCGTCCATAGGCGCATCATTCATGACAACAGATAGCAGTTCGTTAGTCTCGCGTTCGCCCAGTCCTGTGATAAGTTTCGAATACAGAACCTATCAACTACGGCTTACAACCCATCAACAAACGGGTTAGCCGAAGCCTTCAACTAGACAATCATCAAAATCCTGACCAAGCTAACATCTAATAGCAAGTGTGATTGAGATGAAAATCTCGGTGAGAGCTTATGGGCGTATCGCACCACTGTCCATATTCTCACTGGCACCACACCTTATTCGTTAGTGTACAGTTGTGAAGTCGTATTGCCAATCGAGATTTAGATTCCATCCTTGTGCATCGCACTTGTGACATGGATGACGAGTGAGGAAAATCATCAGCGACACCTCGTAGAGCTAGTGGAATTAGATGAAAATCGGGTTGAAGCTCAATAACATATCGAGTTCTATCAAGCCTGAATTACCAAGACTTTTGACAAGAAAGTCAAACAACACCGCTTATTCAAGAAAGGGGAGTTGGTCCTTGCCGTTCGATAGCCAATGATCCTCAACTTTAAGAAGAAAGGAAAATTTCAATCCAAGTGGGAGGGCCATGATAGAGACAGTCTATTCGAATGGAGCCTATCATCTCGTCAAATCAAACGGTGATAAGATCATGATGCCCATCAATGGCAAATTCCTGAAGAAGTACTACCCATAGTCTTCCTACAATTAATACACTCTGACAAGTATACGAGTATAAACTACTTCTCTAATAACCTCCGACAGGTATACAAGGCTAAACTGCTCCCCATCCTCCAACTACCGCATGAGGCAAAACTGCTCCCTACTCCCAACCTAGTCGAAACTTCCTACAGTTAAGATCAATGACATAATCCCCCTCTTCGATTCCTTTCATGGACGAGAGAACCACTTTTCAAAAAGGGAGACTAAGACTTTGAACTGTCTAAGTTGCTCCAAACCTACCACCGGGTCAAACCATCATACAGTTAGGATCAAAATCAATTTTCTCCCATCAACCCTTCTTAACAAGACAATGGGTCCACCAAGTTGTCATGTTAACAACGACCTCTGACAACTGACTCCCACACTCAGTCAAACGTCTAAACAGTTGAGACCACAAGATTATCATGGTATCAAAGACCTATGATAATTCCCTCCAAATTTCCCCCGCTGATCCTCTTCAACAGGACGCCGAGACCACTCCCACAGTCATGTTAACACTAAATCTGTGACAATCACCACACAACTATCATATTAATAATCACCTCTGATGGTCGGTACCGTCATTCCTGCAAATGACGCTGTCAGATCAATTGTCACACTCATGCGTCCCTGAACGATTTGATTATCCTAACAATGTCATTCCTGCAAATGGTGTTGTTCGTCGATATCAAGCTACCAAGTGACGTGCCCTATCAACACTCCATCACAACCACTCTTGCAAATTTCCAGTCATTTTGGGCTGGGTTATCACAATCAACAACATGACCCAACCTAATTATGTCTTAACGGTTGTAATTATCCTAATCTGATGCCTCACACGGCAAGGTTAGAGAAGAAATTTTAGCATTAAGCCTAAAAGAAACTTCTCGACAACTCATCATATTGAGCGAAATAGTACAGCTAGCCCGATTCAAACGGTAATCGATAAAGGCAAATCAAACCCGTTGATAGCTGAGGATTTGCTAAAAATTATAATAGTTGAGGGTAAAAATAAGATGACATGCGCACAAGTCATTCAAGATGATTGGATGACAAAAGACCTAGCTTTCATTCATAGTGGAGAAGATTGGACAAGATACGAGGGGGGTGCATCCAAATTAAGTGTTAAAATCTTTTAAGTCGCGACTTGGCATCTCGAATCGCCCTTTGGTGCTTGCTCTCTAAGGTGGTGAAGATCTTCTGGTGAATGTCTTCTTCAATGAGTGAGACAGCATTGTGAATTTTATTCCTTATCTCCTCTATAGCCTGGTTCTTCTCCTCAAAGTCGACAACGATCAACTGCTACAGACCCTCGATCTCATCCAGCTCTTTCTGGGCCTTTTCATGAGTCGGTTCTTTTACAGTCAAGAAGGCCTGCAGCTCGGCGATGGTCTACTTCTCATTCGATATAGACTGGCTCGCATCTGCCAGGAAGGCACTGGTCCTCTGATGCTCCTTGTCCAACCTCTTACCTTCAGTAGCGACTCGCTCCACCTCTTTCGCCAACTTGGCTTCTTCGGCCATGGTCTTGTCTAAAAATTGCTTCTATTCCTCTAAAATGGATTGTGTAATTTTGGAAGCCAGGGCTAGAAGGTTTTTAGAATGGAGGGAGAGCAACTCCTGAAACCAACGCCAGACACCGTTGGAATGGCGAAGCTGCATCTATACCAGTCAACATATTTAGATTACCCACGTACATCTGCAGCATTAGTTTGAGCTCGCTAAAAGAGTAGCCTCCGTCCAACACCATCTGGACGCTATCATGGAGAAGGGTTTGGAAGTCTCTAATCGTTGTCTGCACGAGTCTTCTTTTAAGATGAGTAGAAGGAGAGAGAAGAATATCTGCGGTAGACGGGGCCTGGACTGGGGTGTTGGCTGCAACAACCATCTGAGTAGATGCATCTCCTTGATTCAAGGCCTCCTCTGCATGAGCAGACACTTCTTCATGAATGGATGCCTCTCCTTGAATCGGCGCCTCTTTTTGAGCCGATGCCTCCTCGTCAGAGGGAAGCATTTCAGTTTGGATCAGTGCCTTCTCAAGCGGCATTAGCGCCTCTCTTCCAACCTCCCCCTCCTTGGGGGACGAGACTGTCTCGTGATCCGAAGTGCTTTCCTCTTCATCCATTGAAGAAACATGAATGGCTGCGCCTGTCGCACCTGTGATAAGTCAAAAGCAAGCTTGGGTTGATCATATTCATCTTATCGGACGATAGAAGGAGTCCAAGAATGCATACCTTCTGAAGCGAGCAGCACATCGGGTTGAGCTGACACCTGTTGCTCAAGCATCGTCGCTAGAACCTCTGAAGTGGACATGGTGAGTTCGATGGCGGAAGCGGCCTCTTCGTGGCGAGCTCTCTTGACCATCTGCTCACCAGCAAAGCTTGCATTCTCCTCCCACTGACACTTCGGCAAAGGTGAAGGAGCGAGGGTAAAAGCTGGTATCTGCATTCACTCAGCGATGACAGCCCTAGCCTCCTCTAGACACTCTCCAATGCTAGCCAATTCCTCGATCGCTTCTCGCTCTTTGCTAAGCCATGGCTGAGATGGATCATATGGAGGGTGAAGGGTTGGCATCAAGACATCACCTAACCCCCCGTAAAGCCCTGTTTCCCAGTCCGCCTTGGAGGACTCCTTAGTAGGAGCTACTTCAAGCTCCTCAGCGTGTCCACTACCTCCTGACCCCAGTGAGTGAGCAACACCTCTCGACTGATGCTTTCCCTCTGCCAAGCAAGAAGTGTAGAGATCGAACTCCTCCAGAGAGATGCTTACACTCTAGTACCATTTACAGTAAGTAAATGTATGGTGAGGAGTGCGGTCGATCAAAGGCAGCTCGAAGCACGCGCCAGAATAGGTGGCATGTGTCCAAAACCACCCCCGCGCTCTGTCAACCAACCCCCCTTCATATTTCAGTTGGGGTTGATATTCTCAACGTATAGCTGGTCATACCCGAATTGATGCGAGAAGCGGCTAGGGAGATAGGGCTCTAGGAGGCATAACGAACTCACCGAGGGTCAAGAGGGTGTGCTGGTCCATTGTTGGCGCATCCCGAAGAGACTCGCCGCAGCCTCCACCGGAGAAGTGAGGGAAACACAGGAAGAAGTCATAATTGCCAAAGAAAGACAACGTCTTCCTCATTTTTTCAATGTCCTAAAACTTCCAAGAACAAGTCTCGAGCCGCTGAACGAACGGGATGACCCTGCCTTCTTGGCATGCTACTGGCGCACTCATCAAGTACTCACAGTGCAGCACGAACCATGCCATCAGATACGTGTACAACAAATTAACACGGGGGTTTGGAGTCTTGGCAACCTCTTCTCCCCCTTCTACCTCGACAAATGCAACGTGGCAGAATTGCATCGACAGCTTCTGAAGGCCACTCTGTATGCACGTCGTCATTACTAACACCGGTGCATAGGACTGCCCATAAGCCAAGCAGACAGCCGGATAGATGACGTCCACCGGGATCACCTTGAATGAGTGTGTGGGAACCACACACTTCTTCAGCCACAACATCAAATAATCGACAAGCAAGGCCTTAGGTGAGATCGGAGCCCCACCTGGTGATGATAGGATTCGAAGGTCATTCCTACTTTGATTCCCCCTTCATCATGCTCAAGAGTCTCTGACCCGCCCCTCTCGGACATCCGGTCGTTTATCTCCACTGCGTCATATACACCCAGCGAAAGAACATGCATTTTCTTATCGTCATTGTGGGGGAGCAAGTAGTCCGCCCAATTCTTGTGGCTGATCCCAGTGGTCCTCTTTTTGTTACCCTTATGATCCACTGACCCGAGGGTGTCCAGGCAAATATGGTAATGGCAGAGAAGCTCTCATAAAGTCTCCACCACTTGAGGGGCGTGGGCAGAGAGGTAGTCAATCTCTGATTGGTCGGGGTTGTACTCTTCATATGGAAACTCCCTTATTCGTAGATCTGACACCTCGTGCATCTCATGAAGCGCCAACTCTAGCTCTCCGTTTGATGTGTAGAAGGTGCCTCTATTCGGGTAGTAGAGCTCCAAAATTCCCTAGAATTGAGGAGCGTTAATCTTGATGCCATGTTGAGTAGCCCTGATTGCCCTGTACAACTCGGATCCCTGAAGGTCGGAGTTCTCTTCTAGCACATATTCAGTAATCCTATACCACAAGGGACTGTTGCTGACGAAAGAGTAGATCTAACAAGGTGCTTGGAAGTCCTTTGGAGGAAATTGTCCCCCTGCCCTGAAGAAACGATGACGGAAGGTCTCCGCCACTGTGGGCATTTCGCCCATTGGGAGCTCGCTTTGTAGGAGGCCGGGGTGCAGGGCGATCATGCTTCTATGAGAGCTGTCGACCCCATATCCAGCTTTGGAACCTGTGAAGACACTACAAGTGACCCCATCCTGAGTCGAGGTCAAGTCCCAGTTCATTATCCTAGGAACAAAAATTGATCGCAGCTTCACCAGTGAAAATCCCGCATCATGTCGGGGAGAAAGTATTAGATTCTGTCGATCTCACGAAGCCACTTGCTCTCACCTAGGAGCATGACCGAGGGATCAGCTGTGGCATTACCAAATATGAAGTTGGGCTTCCCCATCTTGCGACGCTGATCGTCCAACATTGCTGCATCAGTGGTCAATTCTCGCAGCGTCAAATAGTGTCCCTCAGATACTCACCGCCGCACCTCTACAGTCTTCTCAGCATGGAAGACTGGCACAGGGTCGAGGAGAGGAAACCTGGTAGGAGCTGAGAAGCCCGTACCGTCAGCAAGGCCAATAGCTTTTCCCCTAGGGAGAACTTCATCAGAGAAAGCAGCTGCAAAACAAGATAAAAGGTTTAGAAATTTTGACTTAACAAGACTCGCCTGTCATGGCAAAGCTTGATAGACAACTGAACCCACCTGATGAAAAGCAGAAGCTCACCAGACGGCTAACTTCGCCTAACGAATGCAAGTGCTCGCATGACAAGAAAGCTCACCAACATGACGGAACTTCTCCTAAGTAGACGAGGCCCGTCAGGGGATGAACAAAAGTCTGTTCGTCCCTCCGTTGTCTAATCCTACAGTTCCCTCAACCCACCAGCGGTAGCAGTGGCAGCGGTGCCAGCAGCAGCGGCAGCAGAGCAAGAGGCCAACCCTTCCCCTTTGAGACGGTCTTCTTTGATTTAGGAGCCATTTCACCTGAATTGAGAACTTGGGTGGCAAATTTTGAAAGCATAGTGGAGATTCGCTGGCTTAAACAAATCTCAACAGCGGAGATCCACCAGTTCATGCAAATGTCAGCACGATCTCCCACCGAGTGGATGGACGAGATCGAAGGTGCCGCAAATCCTACAGCCTAGATCGAGCACGTGAAGATGAGGCGCCCCCCGTCAGATCACATTTAATGCGATCTTACGTGCCCACATCACCTTGGCTGGTGAGCGGACACCTGGTCTATATCACTTTGAAATGCGAAACTCGCCTGCCGACATCCAGGATTCGCTTGAAACACGAATCTCACCTGACAACATCTAGAGCTCGCTTGAAGCACGAGCTCACCTGGGAAGGTCTGGAGCTCGCCCAATGTACGAGCTCGAGCTTGCCCAAAGTACGAGCTCGCCTGCCAAATGGCTTGAACTTGCCTAAAGTTTGAGCTCATGACCAAGTTCGCCTGAACTCCATCAAGCTCTCTTAAAGGGTTCGACCCATGCACAATAATAAAATGCAGCTACAACAATGTAGAGATGAGCAAAAATAGGGCTTCAATGCATAACAGAATTTTGAGATACTACATTCAAGTAAGTTGACAATACATTCAAACAAAAGTCACAACTACATACAGGGACAAAGAAAATAGAAACGTCTCAAGATCAAAGTAGTGTCACAGACGTAGCTGACCACACAACGATCTAGATTCACCTTCACGACACCTAGTAGCTATCAGAGTCTTCGCTCATGGAAACCCAGGGTCTTTCTTCAAGCGCCATTTCAGACGCCGAACGGTCATGTGAAGAGCTCGGCATTCGAGGCTCCATGCATCCCTATCATGATCTAGTTCCCGCCAAGCCATTGATTGATTGTGAATAACACCTTCTAGCATCTCCTTCTCGATCAACAATGGCTCGGTCAAGCAGTGGAGTATGCGAAGTTCATCTGTTGGACAGCCTTGAACCTAAGCCAACTCCTGTCAGAGTCTTTTGATCTCAGCACTTCTGTCAGGGGGTGTCTCCAATTTATGTGGCGTAGGCATAGCCATGAGATTGAAGATGAAGAAAAAGGAGATGAAGAGATAGTAAAGAAGTGGATGAGATAGGCCACTATTTATAGCCTCTTATAGTGATTGATGGGACTGGACAAAGAGGCTAAGTCCTAGCCTAAAACCTAGTCAAAGCCTTAACGAATCTTGCAGAGGGCACAAATCAAGAGGAAAATTAAGCTTGCTCAAAGTTCTCAGCTGATTTTTCAGTTATTTATATGGGTTTGAGGGGTGTAACTGACCCCTCAAAACTCTCCTAAATGAGGATTAGTTACCCTCAGATCGTGCAATACTATTTTGGAACCGTTTAGATTGTGATTGAACGAGTCAAACGCGAATTTCACGTCCTGGGGCGACCTTCGTGTCCTCAACTTAAAACTGGAATGCGGGGTTGCGACTCTCGTGTTTAGGATTTGAGCACGAGGGTGTCCTTCGCGTTCTTGACTTTAGATGCAAGGATGGGCCCCTCATTTTGATCTTAGACGTGGTGCTGAGTCCCGCGCTTCGAGTTTGGACACACAGCGGTGGGCCACGCATTTCAGCTGCTTTTTTTAGCTATTTTAAGAGGTTTAACTGACCCCTTAAATCTCTCCATAAATCGTGTAAAACGATTTAGGAACTGTTTACAGCGTGTTTGAACGGGTCAGACGTGAGGTCCGCGTTCCTACGAGGTCTGCATTCCCATAATGACCTCTGCATTTTGACTTGATGAGCTCTGTGTTTTGAGCTAGAAACGCGGTGGTGAGTGACGCGTTCTGAGTTCAAGAACGTGGTGATACATCTGCATTTTGAGCTTGGGAACGCGGTGGTGAGCCACACGTTTTGAGCTTATGAACGCGGTGATGAGCTCCGTGTTTTGAGCCTATAACGTGAGTATGAGCCCTGCGTTTTGAGCCTATGAACGCGGTGATGAGCTCCGCGCTTTGAACTTGGAAACTCGTGGGTGAGCCCCGCGTTTTGAATCAAAGAGATCATTGATTTGTGATCTCTTCCACCAAATCCTCAAATTGTGGTCTCCTGAAAGTCGTTACGTCATGACTTCTATTATTTGTACTTGATGAGGATTGGCTATCTGTAGTGATTTTTAGACAGCCTACAGAGCCCCCTCTAAAGTTTTTAAAAGTTAGCGGTTGACTAGGACATGCTTTCGAAATACTTTAGATAGCTTCTTTGTCTGACTTTGAGACGAATCGTTCCTCATTTAAGGGATTTTGCTTTTGTTCGCGCTAGTTGTTCGTTTTCAGGCATGTAGGCAGAGACTATGGTTCTCTTTTCTTCTTTCTTTTGCTTTGCTTTTGAAACGTGAAGCTGAGCTTCACGTTTGATCTTGTGAGACGCGAAGCACAAACGCGAAGCAGAACCTTATGAAATGCAAAGTTGAGCTCTGCGTTTTTCTGAGGCTGAACCGTCAGGGTGTGAATGCGAAGATTGCGTTTGGGTGGGATTTTTGCCTAAAATTCTGTGTGATACTGACAGGCTGGCGACCTTATAAACAGACCCTTGGGTCAAATCAAAAGTCCTTCAGACTTCCATCTTCTAAAAAAACAAGAGCCCCTGTTCTTGAATCTTCAACGAAGCCATCTTTCAACTTTTCTGACGAACTTCTTTCGTTCAATTTTGACGACCATGTCTCCAAAGAAATCCGCAGTACGGCACACGAAGACCACAGCGGCTGCTCCAAGCACGCTGGCGACTGGCACCTTTGGCGGCGCTACCGCCCGAGCACAACACGCACCTTTAATAAGCGGTCGGCTTGCTTTGACGACAATTTTTTTCTTCTTTTTTTTCATAACTTGTTTTGACAAGTTTCGTCTTCTTCCTTAGGAAGTATTGGAAATGGCAGGCGATGCTCACATTTTTTCATTTTAGAACACGAGGCAAACACCCATGTTAGGAAAATGAAATGCGGGGCCAACACTCGCGTTCTAAAAAAACGAGATGCAGGGTTGTGCTTCACTTTTGAAACTCGAACGCGAAGTTGACACTTGTGTCTTGGGGATAAAACGCGAGGTTGAGCTCTGCGTTTGTTATTGGAACGCGAAGTTGACACTCACGCCTTGGGAACAAAATGCGGGGTTGAGCTTCACTTCTGTTATTTAGACTTTTCATGCTTGAGATTATTTTCCTAACATTAATTGCTTTTCGTTTGCTTGTACAGTGCGTTACTCGAGTGACCCTCTCACCTTCCACAGCCATTTTGGCCACGAAGGGGGGAAGACCCGGAGGTGACTTTTAGTCTCCTTCGGAGGTTCCCCATCATCCAGGACAAGAATGAAGAGCGATTGAGGCTTTTTACTGAAACTAACCCATCAGTGGTCAGTACTATCGTTACAGACCTCAAGCTAGAGACAGTGGAAAGGAAATATCTCAAGAAGCCTGCATTTCTCTTTGGGGACTCGGTAGAGCTTGACGTTGGGATTTTCTACGATGGGGACTACAAGATGTTGAGGAAAGTGGATGACCGATTCCTCTTCTTACCCAACATGGAGCGGATGTATCCGCTTTCATATTTCCAATGTGCTTTTATCCCAGGGCATATGGGATGGGATCTTGTCAAAAGTCAGGACGGGGTGTCGCTTGGAGCATTAACTTACCAGGGTGTACGTCCGGTAGGTTATAGTCGGCATGTGTCTGCCTTGCGACCGGGCCTATTTGCGAAGCAGTACCCAGCCACTGAGGTGGCTACCCCAACGAGCATTTTCGCTTGGA
>JBAKGM010000139.1:30051501-30066368 GCA_037177215.1 Asparagus racemosus
AAGATTATCTCAAGCCCAAAAATCTCTAATGAATCCCAAAATGCATAAGTCCAAAGTCCACGACCAAGTCTAGAAGCAAAATCCTTGATTTCTTTCTTAGTATCCAAACGCAAGTCAATCGTGATTTGATACACATAGATACTTGATTTCTTTCTTAGTTTCTCTCTCTTAGAATATCATACTTTATACTTGTTCAAGTGTTAGTGGCAGAAAATCATGAGTCTCAACTTACAGTCGTAATGTATCCCAAACCGAGGGCTTTCTCACTTTTAAAGAATTTTTCTTGATTTAGTATCAAGAAGGACACGCTTAATATCCAAACATATCCAATCATCATCATTGTGTATAGCCTACATCATGGTGCCTACTCATGCATATCCCTAGGACTAAGTCTCATGATAACTTTCATGCCTCTTGACCTATTTGGAGTGCAATGAGGCCGACACACACTACTCCATCAATAACTCTGTCGCAATACTATGTTAAGCCTATAATAATTGCTACACATTTTTATTTATTTATCAAAATAGTTCAATTTACAAAAGATAAATTTTTAGAAAAAGGAACAAATATTAAAACCCAACAATAAACTCATGCCTGATCGTTCATGTTCTCAACCAATCCTTTGCTCAGAACCCAGTTCACATCAACTACTTGGGAAGGGAACAAAAGCAATCCGTCAGAGTAGATTCAACAAGTACCGTCAATGGAATAGGAATCCAAATGAATGGACTTATAAATAATAATTCACATTTAAAAAAATAAATCAAATGAGTGATAAGATCAAAGAGATACTGATAAGCAAATATATAATTTTGCACAAATGAAATGATATGCGATAAGATATGATAAAAGACATCAATAAAATAGGAATGTAGATTATAAAATATGTAGTGGACTGATATGGGAAAACACCCCTCAATAAAATATGGTCTCATTACTGAACGGGTCTACTCAAATCCTAATATTCTATCAACACTTATACCGGAAAGGTATAACAAATCACAAGTAAAGTTGATGTGAGCATAAACATCAATATACCAACTAAAGCAGAGAATATCATCTATTCTACTTTAATACCATCATCATATTGTACTATCATAGTAAGCATGAAGTAAATTACAATTTAGCTACATCTACATTGAATAAATGTTATTGTAATTTGATCTTGCATTACATTTTTATTTAAATATGAAATGACTAAGCATGTCTACTGAAGGTGGTTACACATAGACATACTCATAACTCATAAATAGAAATTCATTTCGGAGTCCTTTGACTAACCAACTCACCTTAGGACTCGATGCACCTCATTGCATGTGTACTAGTTTAAATATAGTTCAATACATTCATCCTGCTAAACAAAGCATGTATAAGCTTTTTAGGGTAAGCCAACTCGTAAGAAGAGTCATGAGTATTTGTTCATTAAGGCATTGAAGACAAGTGAAAAAGGCCTACAACTCATAATTAGTGTTTAGTCATAAGATGACTCTAGCAAAAGTTCAGATGTATAAAAATTAGTTAATTTGGACAAATGCAAATGTGCAAACTAAACAATAATTAGACTTATCCAATTCACACATATCAAGGTGTGGTTAAAGTTCAAGTTTGAGGGACATAGGATAACACACAAATAAGATATAGTGTCATACAACTAGTTAAAAAAGTTTGAGCACAAAACTGTGCACCAAACCAAGCCTAACCAGACGGCTCAGAATAAGATCAGGCGGCTGGATCTAGGATTAGAGGTCTCTAGCAAAAATTTCACAAAACTGCATTTTTTGTCAGACTCTAAACCAGAAACATGGAATTAACATCCCCGACATAAACAACAACAACTTCATGTATTTTCTATGCATGAATTTTAAGTTCTACCAAAACTATCAATAACAGGAAGAACAACATAGGAGAACATGAATTGATAATATTCATTAATTACATCTGTAACAACTTATATCTGTATGTGTACTGTTTCAGTATATTCTCATGCTAAATTGGTCAATATTTTTTTGTATCTCATATTGTTACTTTCATAATGATATCACTCTCAAAGCATTTCTCATTCTATGTGTATTCGATGTAGGAAGTCGGACGAGAGATCCATAGTTGTTGAATATTAGTTTTATTGTTCAATCTACAGTATTTCAACCATTTAACCCATTTTTTTAGAATTAGAATTTCTTGTAGTTTAGGAAAATCTTTCTCTCATCATTTTACACATTGTGCATAAATTTTAACCCAATCAGAGTTTGTCAAAAAATCACGTGTTTTTAGCCATTGTGTACTACCCTAACCCAATAGTCCCACATCAAAAGTGGAGAATAGTTTGAGAGGCTTTATTAGCTAAGTTGTGGGTATCACGTGTAGCATCGGCTGCTCAATTTTGATAGTGATTTGAGCAAACAATGGGCTACACATAGTGGATCTCATTGCTTACTTCGTGCCAATGGGCTTGTAGGCTTGGAATGTGACAACACGTGTCCCCACTTGATTGGTCAAATTTTCATTGGTGCAGAGTAGGACCCTTACATTGTATACCTCTAAAAAGAAAATTCCATCCTCGAAACTCAAAAGGACAAAGAAAAGGGTAGAACAGAAAGAAAAGATACCTTCTAGTCAAAAAGATGTGGATAACGGATACGAATCTCATCCTCTCTGGTCTAGGTGACTTCCCTTGGATGGCTTGGATCCCAAGAGACTAAGACAAATAGAATACTATGATTCTTAAGGATCTTCTCACTCAAGTTTATGATAGCAACAGGTCTTGCCAGAAAGTGATACTGCCGCCAACCTCAAGCTCATGAATGTCCATGATATGACCATCTCTTGGAAGGTATCATCGAAGTTGGGAAACATGAAAGACATCGTGCATGTTGAACAAAGAAGGTGGCAATGCTGAATGATAACCTACTTCTCCAACACGTTCTAAGAGAATGAACAGACTCACGAATCTAGGACTCAACTTTCCCCTAGGTCTGCAATGGATAATCTTCGAGATGGTGAAATCTTCAAGAACACATGGTCTCCCTCCTTAAACTCGAAGGGTCTCTGGCCGGAGTCTAGCCAGCACTTTTGGCAGTCTTAGATCACTGTCCAAGTACCTATTTGCGGACCTAACTTCTCTCACTCTCCAACCTCGTCCAACAAACTAGCAATTTGCATCTCCAACCACACAATGCCACATACAAGGCTATCTAAATGCTAGATTGGAAGCCGTTGTTGTACAGGAACTCTTCAAGGTGAGTACAGGACTCCCATGATCCTCCAAAATCTATCATGCATGCCCTAAGCATGTCCTCTAAAATCTGAATGGTGTGCTCGAATTGGCTTTTGGTCTGAGGGTGGTATGTTGAACTGAAATGAAGATGGGTACCTAGTTTGGTATGTAACTCCAACCTGAAACGGGGTAAGAATTGAGTATCTTTGTCGGACATGGTACTAAGTGGAATCCTATGAAGATGAATAGCCTCTTGCATGTATCACTCAACAAGAAGGTTAATAGGCACAGCTCTGAAGGGTAAGATATGCACCAACTTGGTCAATTGATTCAAAATGACCCATATTGCACTATTACCTTTAGGGATCTTGGGTAATGCCATCATTAAAAAAATGATAAATATGATCCCACCTCCACTGCGGAATATGTAACGGCTATACTAGACCTCCTACTCTTTGGTGCTCGGCCTTAACTTGCTAACAAGTCATGCACTTGGATTTGAACTTAAAAACTTCTCTCTTCATTCTTTCCCACCAAAATCTCTAACGAAGGTCACAGTACATCTTGCTTTCACCTAGATGCATGGCGTACACTAAGGAATGAGCTTCTGTCAAAAGCGCCTTTCGGACATCTCCCTTAGGTATGCATAAATAGTCTCCACACATCAGGGAGCCATGTTCACGAGTGTGTAAGTCTATTCATTTCCCATCCTCAACTAACTTCTTCAGCTCCTTGATCCTCACATGATCATCGCATTTTATAACACTTTTATAATTATCTATTTTATTTTTAAGAAAATACCAACTAATAAAGTGTTTATGTCAATTTGCAGGTAATGATAGATTGATAAATAAGAGCCCAAAAGAACTCAAACTCCTTTATTTTTCTTAACCTTTTATTCAAGTCCAAGATCAAGCCAAGCAACCCATAGAAGCCCAACACAAAAAAGCCCAACAATTTTGGACAAAAAATTTAGAACCAAAGAACTATCGATACTTGTATTGATACTAGCATCGATACTTATACCGATACAAGTATCGATACCAGTATCAATAGCCGTATCAATAACTATATCGATATTAGCATCAATACTAGTATCGATACCTATTAAACATTCAATGATTAAAGGCTAAAATTGAGTGAATTAGCGACTAAGTTTGATCTAATGGCTCATAGTGATTTGTGTAATTTATAAATAGGGGTAGAGTGTGAGGGTTTTGAGTGTGAAAAATTTTGTAAAAACTCTATTTGGAGAGGATGGTTACTCTTAATTGAGAAGATCTTCCAAAATTATAAACTTTTATTTGTAATAAACAAAAAATTCTCGTTTTGAAATTTCTTTTCTTCTTCTTTGTTGATGAAAATGACGATTTGCCTTTAGGGGGCCAATCCCATGCAATGTAAGTTTTATTTTTTCCTTTTATTATCTTGTTTTAAAATTATATGTTTAGGATTTTATTTTCTTATTTTTATGTTGGTAGATAAGATTCTTTTCATGCTTTGTAGTATAGATTTACTTTCATACTCTTTTATTTTTGTTATTTAGATTTATTTTCATGCTTTGTAGAATTTCATTTCTTGCCTTGTAGTTTGTCCATATTTTCTTTTAATTCTTGTTTTGTAGTGTAGATTTACTTTTATGCTCATAGTATAGATTTTTATTTTCATGTTCTTTTTCTTATTTTATAGTTAGCTTCTATTTTATTGCTTGTAGTTTAAATCTACTTCTTTTTTTAATGCTTTCTAATATAAATTTTATTTATTTGTTTTTATTTCACAAAATAAGTAATTTATTCTTGTAAATATTCTAGAATTGTATGAAACTAGTTTAAGTTCTTTTATGGTTAATGGATTGCTCTCTTTATGCTTAATATAATCATATTTAGATTAATCAACTAGAGAACTAATTGGTAGAGGAAGAATTTGATAATCTATACTTATTTTGAGTGGTTTGATAGGTCATACCTATGAATTCTAGAATTATTATCTAGTTATTTAATCTTTCATGAAAGGAAATTTTGTTTGGATGATAATTTGATAGATTATACTTTTTTTAGTGGTTTGATAATCTATGCTTATTAAATCTAAAGTTAAATATAATAAAAAGAGAGTAGTTCATAAATCCTAAATGAAATTAACTAGTAGATTCAATTCTAGATTTCTCATTTCTCATTTCTTTTTTATTTGTTTCCTCCTGATCTCCTTGTCCTCTCTTGTTTTAGTTTTTTTTCATGATCCTCTCTTGTTTTAGTTTTTTTTCGTGACAATTCCCTCTCTATACACTCTTTTTCACTCATTTTTATCCACACATTTCTAGGACAAAATTTAGAATTTCCAAACATAAATCTTCTTGTGGGTTTGACATCTAATTTCTATACTATTACTTGATAGTTATTCCCTTGTAAGTTTTGTGCATGTTTTTATGCCACTACCAAGTTTTTGGCACTGTTGCCAGGGAAAATGCTTGTAATTAGGATTTTTCTATTTTGGTTCTTTAATTTGTGTGTTTCCTTGTGAATACTAAACTAGAAGATTTAAGATTTAAGATTTGCTTAAAATGGTGAGTCCTCTTTCTTGTATTTTCAATTCCACCCTCTAGTTTAGGCATTTTCACATTAGACTTAATTAGGAACTAATAAAAATAAAAATTTCCCTTGTCGACCCTAATAAAATCTACCATCTACTTGAACAACTACTAATAAGATAATAAATTCAAACAAGAGCTATCTTTCTTACATTTTTTTGATTGTTAACCCTAATTTAAAAAAAGATTTTCTTTTTGCTTCTTTTATCGTTGCTTTTAAGTCTTATGGTTACATTACACATAGTTACTAGGAATTCACCAAAGTGATTTGAGCATTTTGATTTGAGCACTCACTTGAAAATACTCTTAAGGGGAAACAAACCCTCCTAATCAAGATGAGGTGAGAGATTTCATCACGCTGTACTTAGCCCACAATCACTAATTCCTCACTCTAGTACTATCCTTACCTGGCTAACTGACCAACTTAACTTTAATATTTTAACTCAAGGAGTTTTTGTTTAGGCTTAACCCTAGAATTAAGGGTGATTGTTTCAAGTGGTTGCTCTTGATTTGTTTAGTTAGGTTTTTCTTTTATCCTTCTTCTTTTCTCCCACTAATCTTTTAGATATTTTAGTTTTTCTTTATAAAAAAATTAATTAACTTTTGTTTTTCCTAGATCTTTTTCCCAAATTTTATTTTTAAATATAAAAAAGAATTTAAAAAACTTGCTTTAGTGTATGAAAGTTCCAGTTAGGAATAATACCAATTGTTTAATCCGTGTTGAACCAATTTTTGAGACTAAAGAAATGGCAAATCTAAATGCACTAGTTCTTCAAGACATGTGTTATCTAACTAGGAATATAATCCCATATTGCATTAGGCTTCGTGATGTTAATGGGGCTAATTTTAAGCTTAGACCTCACTTTATAAACATGCTTCTAAAATTCTTAGGAAATGAATCTGAAAATGTGTACATTTTTATATCCGAGCTTGAGGAAGTTTGTCCTACTATTAAGATTAGAGAGTTATCTGAGGACACGATTAAGCTTAGATTTATCCCATTTGCTCTTAATGACAAATCTAAGAAATGGTTGTAGAGATGACCACAAATTCTATCTCAACCTGGGATAACTTTGTTATTGTTTTCCTTTAAAAAATTTCCTAATTCATAAAGTGGTAAAGCTTAAAAACATCATTCAGAATGTTAAGATAATCCCAGGGATCTTCTCATCCAATGTCTTCACCATGGTCTAGAAAAGTGGTGATTATGCCAAATCATCTATGAAGGATTGGATTATTCTTCAAATATTTCCTTTAAATCTATGTGTCAAGGGAATTTCATGAAGAAAAATGCCGATGAATCTTGGGAATTTTTAGAGAGTTTATCTAAAGAACCATGCAATGAGAATACTGTGATGAAAGAGTTTTATTAATTCCCCTAACCCCCTAACCAAATCCAATGGTACTTTGCAGAGTCAAGCATAGCCTCCGAAGTAAAGATGGCTACAATCCTATGAAGGTTAGAAGTTGTTAAAATGAAGGAACAAGCCCCAGCTCAAATCAACCAAGTTTCTTCCCCAGCACATCATAAATTTGTTTTTCTAGCCCATATTTCAAAGGAATGTCCTCTCTTAGGAAACAATCAACCACTAGAGCAGACGAAAGCTGCATTTCAGCATCCTAGAAATAATCTATTTTCTCCAACTTACAATTCGAATTAGAGAAATCATCTACATTTTGCATGGAATCAGGGAACTTTGTATGAAAATTAAAATTTCACTCCCACTTTAACCCAAGAATTTCTTAGAGGAAACAAAAGTTCATTCAACACATTGAACAATTTTCAACGACCAATTTCCCTTATCCAAACTAGTCTCCTCATCATCAAGCATTAAATCCTATTCCTCCGAGTTCTGATCATGAAAAATATTTCAGTGTTCTAGAAAAAGGTTTAGAGACTATGATTAAAGCTTCTACACAGACCACAAACTTGTTGACCCAATCATCCAACATTTTGAATTCCTTCATGTAGATAACTAGTCAAATGCTCGACTCAAACACTCAAGCCATAGCTAGGTTAGAAACCTAACTTGGTCAACTAACTAGTGCCATAAGTTAAAGATAAAAAGAATAATTTCCAAGTCAACCTACTAAAAACCCTAAGGACACGGGATCAGGTTCAACCCACTCAGCTCAAGTGAATGTAGTTCATACCTTAGGACCAAGGAAACAGATAGATAATTATGTTAGAATGTCTCAGGATCAAACCCCTTCTTCCTCTTCTCCTGTCCAAAATACTCCTTATGACAAACTAGCTCCTTATGGTGACCAAGAAGCTAAACCCGAAACTGAGCCTAATCTAGACCGGTATAAGTCTGTTGCTCTCTTTCCAGATAAGACTCAGACCTAGAAAAAAACTCTCCCCAGGTAGAGAAAATCCTAGAAACTTTGAAATAGGTCAAGGTTATTATTCCACTCTTAGATGCAATCGAACAAATCCCCTCTTATGTAAAATTTTAGAAGGATTTGTTCACTAAAAAAAGAACCACTAATGTTCCTAAGAAGTGTTTTTAGCTGCTAACCTCAATGACATGGTTTCAAATGCCATGCTCCTGAAATATAAGGACTTTGGCTGTCCTACTATTTTATGTGTCATAGAAAATACCTTTATTAATAATACACTTCTAGACTTAGGAGTTAGGGTGAATCTTCTTCCCTATTTAGTCTATCAACAGCAACGGATAGGTGAACTCAAACCAACCAGATGTACCCTACAGTTAGTTGATAAATCTGTGAAAATACCTAAGGGAGGGATAGAGGATAGTCTGATCAAGGTTGAGGATTTTAATTTTTTCTGTTGATATCATAGTTTTGGAAATACAGCCCATATCCAATCTTAAAATTTAAATCCCAGTTATCTTATGTAGACCATTCTTAGCTATCTCAAATGCTTTGATCAATTGTAGAACCTTCAAATGAAGTTATCCTTTGAAAATATGACTGTCAATATCAACATTTTCAATCTAGAAAAATAGCCAAATTATCCATCCGATCAACCCCTAGAGGTTAACTTTATCCAGTAAATTTCGAGTGAACAGCAAGAAGAAGAGTGTAAGTCAGATCTTTGTTTATCTGACTTGAGTTTTGAAAGAATTTCAATGAGGAAATTAAACTATTAGAAGAGTTAGATCCACTAGTAGATCATGTATCTGTATTAAGATGGCAACCTGAACCTTTGGATACAAAACCTCGAGTCCAACTTCATCTACCTATAGAGGAACCCCCTAAGTTAGAGCTTAAACATTTACCTCAAAATCTAGAGTATGACTATTTAGGGAAAAATGAGACTTTACCAGTCAACATTTTTTTGATTTGACACCTGGTGAAAAGGAAACCCTTGTAGATGTTTTGAGAGAAAATAAGGGAGCCAATGAGTGGATCATGGCTGATATCAAAGATATTAGCCAAACTTTTATTCGACACCGAATCAATTTGATAGATGATGCTAAACCTACTAGGGATTCCCAGCATAGGTTAACCCCGGTAATGGAAGAAGCGGTTCGGAAAGACATTCTAAAATGTCTTGATGATGGGATCACTTATCCCATTTTGAATAGTTCCTGGGTGAGTACGGTCTAAGTAGTCCCAAAGAAATCTGGGATCATCGTAATCCAGAATGAGGCTAATGAGTTGATTCCCACTTGAATCCAAACTGGATCGCGAGTCTCCATTGATTATAAGAAACTCAACCTAGCCACCCAAGAAGATCACTCCCCTCTACCTTTCATAGACCGAATGCTTGAACGTTTAGTAGGACACAAGTTTTACTATTTCCTAGATGGTTATTCAGGTTACAATCAGGTTTCCCTTGCCACTGAAGATTAGGAGAAAATAACTTTTACATGCCCATACAGAACTTTTACCTACCGTCACACGCCCTTTGGGTAATGCAATGCTTCCGTCACTTTTCAGTGGTGCATGATTAGTATCTTTTTTATATGGTTGAAAGATTCCTAGATATCTTTATGGATGATTTCTCCGTATTTGGTGATTCATTTTCTAATTATTTGCATCATCTCAAACTTGTTTCAACCTAGCATAAGAAGAAAAATCTGACTTTTAATGGGGAGAAATGACACTTTAGGGTTAAACATGGAATTGTCTTAGGACATGTAGTTTCCAATAAGGGTATAGAAGTTGACAAAGCTAAGATAAATCTCATTTCTAACCTTCCTCCTCTAAAAAATGTCAAGGATATTAGATCATTCCATGGTCATGCTGGTTTTTATAAACGGTTCATCAAAGACTTTAGCAAAACTTTTAGGCCTTTGACCAATCTTTTAGCCAAGAATACACCCTTCGATTTCTCTCCTGAATGCCTTAGAGCCTTTAATCATCTAAAAAAGGAGCTGACCATAGCTCTTATCATTCATACACTGGATTGGTCCTTACCCCTTGAGTTCATGTGTGATGTATTTGATTTTCTAATTGGTGTTGGCTTAGGACGACAAATAGATGGAAAACCTCATGTGACTACTATGCAAGTAGGACACTGAACAATGCACAGTAAAGTTACTCCATCACAGAGTAGGAGTTTTGAGCTATTCTTTTTGCCCAAGAAATATTCAGGTCCTATCTAATTGGGTCTTTGACCAATGTTTACACCAATCACGTTGCACTAAAGTATCTTTTAACCAAAAAAAGATGTTAAAGCGCGACTCCTTAGATGGATACTCTTGCTCTAAGAATTTGATTTATAAATTCTTGATAGGAGAGGAGCAGATAACCCCGTAACAGACCATTTGACTATGCTTCCTAATGCACCAACACTAAATGTTACAATCAATGATCATTTCCTGAATGAACAACTCCTACAAGTTCAATGTATATCGTGGTTTGCAGATATTGTTAACTACTCGGTCATAAAAAAATCCCTTCACATTGGTCTAAATAGGATAAATTCCTTTTCATGTCTCAGGTGAAATATTTCTACCGGGATGCTTCGTATCTGTTTAAGTATAGTCCTAACCAGATCTTTGGAAGATGTACTCTGAATTAAGAGACTAGGAGTGTTCTTTTCTTTTGCCATTAGTAAACTTGTGGGGGCCACTTTGGCCTAAGAAAAAATATCGAAAAAATTCCCTAATGTGCGCTATATTGGCCCATTCTGTTCAAGGTTGCATATGGGTACTATAAAGCCTGCAACCATTGTCAGCTTTTAGAAAAATTTACTTGAAAAAATATGATGCTTTTACAACCAATCCTAGCTATTGAGCTTTTTAATTTGCGAGGTACAGATTTCATGGGACTATTTCTAAACTCTTTTAGAAATTTGTACATTCTAGCGGTTGTGGAATACACGTCTAAATGGACTGAAGCGATACGTTGTAAAACCAATGACAACAAGGTGGTTGTTAGGTTTCTAAAGGAAAATATCTTTTCCTAGTTTACATTGCCTCAAGCAATAATTAATGATAATAATACACATTTTTGCAACTGTTCCTTTGACGCTTCGATGTGGAAATATTCAATCACATATAAATTGTTAACTCCTTATCATCCCCAAACCAGTGGTCAAGTAGAGGTCACAAATAGATATATCAAAAAATCTTAGAAAAAACTATTATTCAGAATATAAAAGATTGGTGCGTTAAATTATGTGATGTTTTATGGGTCTATTGGGTAGCTTTCAAAACCAACTTTGACATATCACCATACGGGCTTGTTTTTAGAGAGGCTCATTTACCGGTAGAACTTGAACACTGAACTATGTGGGCAATCAAATAGCTCAACTTTGATTTAGACTCGGCAAGAAAAATAAGAATGCTCCAAATAAATAATTTAGAACACATTCGAACTGATGCATATATAAACTCAAAAATTTACAAAGAGAAAACTAAGATTTTTTGCGATAACTCAATAATATGGAAGAATTTTGCACTGGGACAAAAAGTTCTACTCTGCAACTCAAAACTGCATCTTTTTCCTTGAAATTTGAGATCACGATGGGCAGGTCAGTATGTTGTTAAACAAGTTTTCTCTTATGGGGCTATCGAGATAGAAAATTCTAAAAAGGTCATATTTTCAAAGTCAATGGTCAGTGTTTGAAACTATTTTATAAATTTTCTACACTCGAGGAAGAGGAGGTGTTGGCTCTTCGTGAACCATACTAAATATTGAAAAAAAAGAGAAAACATGGAAAAAAAATGTTTTTCCCTCTTCGGTTAAAGCCCATTTTGGTTAAAGCCTAGAAAAAAAGGTTTCCTTCCTTTTTGGTTGACCATAAATTTGGCCCAGAATAATAAAAATAAGTAAATAATATTTCTAAAGCCCACTGGCCAAGGCCTAACATTTTAAAAAATTTACACGTTTGTGCTAAAACATCGGCCCAAACTTGCTAGGTATCGATGCCTGCATCGATACATGTTTTGATACGGGCATCGATACCCAAGACCCTACAGGCATCAAAACCTGAGCCCACTTCTTCTTATTCGACCATCTTCTTTTTCCTCTCAAACCCAATTTTCCACTCTTTCTACGTGAGATGAAGGAGCAATTTGGAGGATTTTTATTCAATTTTTGAGCGCTCTTCCTCTTCTAGACAACTCCCTAAGGTATAATTTCTCAATCTTGATCTTGCAATTTTAATTTGTTAGGATTAATTTATGAATTTGTGAAATTGGGTTGATCTTATGCTTGAATGATGTGAAAGATGGGATTGTTATCACATATATGCAATGATTCAAAAGTTTCATGGATAGAATTAATCATATTATCATTTTGACCATCAATTCAATTTTAGGGTTTAAATTGAAAGTTTAGAATTTTGGAAAATGGTGAAAATTGGTATGTTCTTTGTCATATCAACATGCATAATTCATGAATCATGTTTACCAAATTTTGATCCTTTGAAATTTTTCCTAAAGATAATTTATAGGGTTTATGTTGCAAAGAAAAATCAAAAATAAATATCAAACCCTAGAATGAAATTCTTTGTGTCACAAAATCAAAATTTTGATAAATTGAAATTAACTCATGTAGGAAAATTTTTAGAGAAGCTAATTTATAGAAAAAAAGGTCATGATGTTTATTAATATGTGTGTGTGTGTGTGTGTGTGTGTGTGTGTGTGTGTGTGTGTGTGTGTGTGTGATGACACCTAGAAAGAGATCTCGAGCTGCATCCTCTTCCACTCAACTTCAATCTGATGATGAAATTGATAAATCTACAATTCTTTCTAGCATTGAGAGTCTTAATATACACTTTTGGAGAGGTTTTAAAATTAGACCATTACAACCTTATAAATCCACTATAGACATGATGACATAAATCCACATAGACATGATGACCGTAATGGGACTCAGGGGCATGATGGATAAAACCCTAGCAAAAGCCAACATTTCTTTAGTTCAAGAATTCTATGTTGGATGGAAAATTGATTCAGATAAAGAATACTCAGCTTTATCTACAGTTAGGGGTATTAGGGTAGACATCAACCTTCCTACACCTAGAGATATTCTTGGACTTGAGGATCCACCGGCTGATATACCCCATTTTTTTCGAAATAGCTTCTACTATTCAACCTGGGATACTAGAATATAATGAGATGTCTATGCTTTTATGTGGAAGGATTTTCACATCCAACATCAATTCAGGGAATCTCAAGCTAGAGTACAGATTACTCAATCATTTTCTGAACTTTGATCTCGACCACCACTGCATTTACCACCGTACTCATGATATGATTCTTCTATGTTGGTTGGCCACTAGTCGACGGTTTGATACAACTAGAATTATCTTTATGTGGATGAGATTTTCAGTTGAGAATGTGAGAGAATGAGCCAAGTCACTATCTGCATGGAGAGTTCAGCTTTGCTTCCCCTACCTGATCACTCGATTTTGTCACGCTTTTGCTATTCTAATCTTATCTGACGATAGACTAGAAGCAAGGAATGGATTATTGACAGATCAGACTGTGAAGAGCAGCATATTAGGATAGGATCAACATGGTTCTTCATGTAGAGCTTCTACTCGGCACCAACATGCTACACATGACCCTTTTTAGTAACTTCTTGAGGGACAAGCCAGACATGCTATTCAAATTGCTAGAATGCAAGCTCAAATGAACTATCTCACCGAATCCATGGCATTTATGATAAAAGGCAAACCGAGGGTGCACGGTGATGCAGCTGGACCCCCACCTGAGCTTCCAATCTTTGCCACCCACTCCAGATTGATGATCTTTCGAGGAGATGGTATGATGAAGATGGGCTAGTGCTTGTACAGGAGTTGTTGCTGATGAGGATGATGGACATATTGAGGAGGATGAGTAGAGGAGAATCATTTTAGGGGGATTTATCTTTTCTTTTTATTAATTTTTTCTCTGTATTATTCTTTCATCTCGATGTTGCCTTCTTTTGAACTTTTTATCTAGGGATGTTTTATAATTTATCTTTTACCTTAGATATATATGTGTGCCTTGAGAACATGCAACATTTAGGTGTGGGGATAAGGACTAGTCATCTTTTCTCTTTATTTTATCATTTCTTTTTCTTTTTATTTCATATTTTCTTTACTTTTCTTTCTCTAAACAAATTGTCAATTGCTAACTTGCTAAATTTAATTAAAAATTGCTTTACTTGATGAAGTTTTTTAAACTTTCTAATTCTTAGTTAGTTTTATGCTCAAGTTAGCCTTTTATGATAACTCTAAATAAATTTTTAAGCAATAATTTTTGAAATAGTATACTCTATCCTAGTTCTAACTTAGGGTTTTGTTGGAAAGAATCAAAATTTTTTTATGCTTAACTTAGAGTGGATAATAATTTCTCAAGTCCCTTCACACACACACGCCCACACAGACACACGCGCGCGAGCGCGCTCGCACGCACACACACACACAAACTCAGAAAAAAGATGGTGCGAAAAATGGGCACTAATAAAAATTTTGAACTATAAGGTGATTCTATTTTTCTAAGTCTAAGTTGACTGAGCAATTAAGCTCGAGGAGTATTTTTATATTTAATGACCTATGCTCAATTGGGTTGGGATCCATTAGCCCAAAGCCCATTACTAAGTCTAAAGCTCGATAAAGTAGAAACAAATCACTAAGGAATAAAAAGAGATATA
>JBAKGM010000139.1:30073123-30090914 GCA_037177215.1 Asparagus racemosus
CCCTTTTTTCCCCCCCCCCCCCCCCCCCTCCCCCCCAAAAAAAAAAAAGAAACTGATCTGAAGAACTACAGTGTGCCTAGCACAAAATCATATTGTGATTCATATATGGAGTGCATGCATATATAACACTTTTAATACAGAGAAAAGATTCAATATGAATTTTGAACGGGTGTGAAAGTACCCTCTCTATATAATTGTCTTATCGTATGTGAGGAAATCATCAATAATAAGAACTTTGACAAGTCTGAAGAAATAGCAGTCCAAGGTTCATTATAACAAGGGTACATGTTCTTATTGAGTACAATACGGAGAAACATATAGTTCTAAAGTATAGTTCAACCAAGAACTCTCAATTCGAATACCTCTCAAACTGAGACTCGTGGCAATGTGGGTCAAGCCAGTCTCGAGTCGAGGCCTGATGCATCATGGAGTCAGCAGGGGTGGTTTTATTACCGACTCTGCTGCCAACAAGATCACGTATGTGTTCGACCTTATTCTCACGTCCAGTACTAGTACCAGAATACCTGCGATCAGCTTCCTTCAGTTTCTGCTTAAATCTCTGTTTGTGTCCTCCTCCAGTGTTTAAATCTAGTTGGTGTTGTTTAGCTTGGGATGGTGGAGCGCCGTGAGGACCCAGATAGATCTTTTCTTCTTCCTTTATAACCTGTAAGAAAATAATGAGTGTGGTCTAACTCGTTATAACTATCCAACCGTTCCAAATCAAAAATGGAAGAAAAGTTCTGCAATGGATCATAGTCATTAAAGGTTGTGAGGAGTGAACAAATTGTGAACCCTACTTATCTACAAACAGGTTTCCATACATGTAACATGGGTTGGTGTCAACGTCCAAAATGTGGACAGCTATGGGCAAGCAAGGGTCTTAGAGATAAAGCCTCAGGAGATTGGATCACAGGTGAAGAGTAAAAATTTCAATAAAAACAACAAAACCCAATCCCAAACTTTTGTGGATGGCGACATAAATTCTGTTCTTCCCTGCACTTGTATAACTGGCCATCTCCTCCCTCAAATTAACTATTATCATATCCTTCTTAATTCTTTCCAACCAAATTCATTCTTGTCTACATGTGGTCCTCTTTGGCCATTAACTATAATCTTATCACTTCTTCTAAGTGGTGCTTTTAGCGGTAATGATTTTATGAAAAGGACCATACTTACAAGCTGTAAAGGTTATATAGAAACTTTAAAACAGATTATACATGACAAAGCAAACCTTTGGAGGAAGTTGAACATCTGTTACTTCTGGTGTAGCCTGATTGCTTGAATCAGAATCTCCGATGCTCAAGCTTGGGATCACAAAACCATCAGTGTCTGAGTACATAATACAATAGCATTAATAAATATCTAGAACTATGTACTTTTTTTAAAAAATCTCGAATAAAAATTTTAGGTCGCCTCTGATTACTAGACCTCATGCTTCAAGCAAGTACTGTTCAAGGAAAGAAAGTAAAAATATTAAAATTAAAATGAAGTGACCAAAATTAAGCTAAAGGTTAATTTGTCTAATAATCAAGGCTCAAGGACTAAAGAACATCGCCATTGATTGGATGAGCAATGTTTCATGTAGCTATGTAGAGAAATTCTTAAGAGCAGTCAATATGTATGTCTCCTTCTCTTCCTAACATTCAATGGCATCTTTCTAGAGGGATTTGTATCCATATATTTGGCCATGTGTGCATCCGTCCCTGTTATATGCTCCACTACAGCTCGCTACTACATTTCCTCCATGCCTTTAGTATTGTCTGCCAACTATATGATCATTTCTACTCCAAGAGTTGCTAATTCAATATTACAGCATTTAAGCTTGTCAACCATGGCCGATTCCAGAGTAGCAACCTCCCGGCTAGCTCATCTAATCCGAGAAAAACTCCTTCCCACCTCACGTAGTAAGCTAGGCAAGTCTTATCTGTTGAAATCACAAACCTACAATAAGCAGGCAGGCATGTGCATGTGCACGTGAGCACCACGCTACAAACAGGCTGCTAAGAACAGAAATTTGTACCACTATATGCATCTCGAGATAGTTGCAATTTGGTCCCCTAAACTTCAACAGATGCCCCTTCCCCTTCATATCTCCTGAAAAGTAAGAAAGCAACCACATTTTCGATCTTGCTTTACCATATGAATCCTTAAGGATCTAAATCTAAACGCGATCATGTTACGTACATATAGGTGATTAACATGCTATTTTAGGGTTAGTTAACCTACTAACTGGATATTATATTAAACGTGATTGAATGAGAGTGATTATCATAAGAGCAAAAATGTATGTACTATACTAATAATTTACAAGAGATGTAAGCTTTAATTTTGGTCAATATAAGCCTAACTGGGTCAGTACTTTCCTAGCTAGGCATGTACTAAGGACAACACCTTCTAGCATCCCTAATGTATACCTTCACTAAATGAAGTAAATAAATACATGCACAAGTATGAGAAAAATCCCCAATTCAATATTCTTTTTTCCTTTAAAATTGACATCTGTGGACAGTCTCTCTTCCATCAGTGTTTAATAGAGGTCATTCAGTTGTAAAACGTTTTCTTTTAGTTTCCCCACCATCAAATGCCTATTCCTGATTCTGCCTTGGCTCAAACTGCCGATGACCCAACTTGGTGTCTGCAAGTGAAAATAAATGATAAGTGTAATAAAAGTCAGAAAAGTGTAAGTTTCCTTTAGATTAAGATTACGGGTGAATCTACAAACTTCTCCATCCAGCAACTTAAATAGAAACTTCATACTAACGAATAAAGTAGAGACAGCAAACATGCTAATTTAATGTTAGCAAGAAAGAGGGAATTTCTTTCGAGTTAGAAATAAAGTCTATTCTATTCTTGTAACGATGAAAAGTTTCACTCTCAAATCCAATATCCTTGAGCCCCAGTGTCTGATTAAATAAAAAAATATGTGACAAGATCATGAACAGTTGAAAACCTAGAAGGTCCCAAATAGAGTAGTTACAAACTGAAGTCTACTGTTAAGAAAGATTTGGACCCCATCAGACAGAAGCTGAACTTGATCACAACATAAGCATCATAACTATTCTGCAATCTATTATAGTGTGATATATTAAAGAAACATGAGACTACTTCTAGATCCCAAAGTAGAAAGCGATGGTTTGCATGAATCTCATAACAGTATCAATTCAAATCAGCTCGATCAGACAAGTATAGAGCCTATGAACCATTTAAATTCAATAGACCTTGGTGCATTTTCGCTGAAATTACCTCATAAAGGGGGTCAAAAGTACAACAAGAACAAAGCTTTTATCCAAAATATTTGGGGCTGACTAAATGAATCTTATCCTTCCTTTCAGTTTACAAAGAACTATCTCCTCCGTAAAGTTTAATCATTACCATATAACTTGCTTCCAACCAAGTTCTCATGGGCCTACATCTAGTTTTCCATGGCCCATTAACTATAACTTATCTCTCCTCCCAACTGGTGCATTTAGTAACCTGCGTCGCCGATGATCAAAACTATTTCAATTGGTTCTCTATTATTTAATCTTCAGTAGGAACTACCTCTTAACTTCCTATGACAACACTCATTTCTTATCATGTCTGTTAAAGTATGTTGTTGAAAACAATTCTGAGGGAAATTAGTGACTCAATTAAGAGAGCCCTGAGGATCTCATTATTTATAATACTAGCTGTTGAAGCTAATTTTAGAAAATGCAAAGAGTATCATAATTTGAAAAAAAGTCTCCATGGTTTGTATCTGGTTATCTGGGTTCTGAATTTTCAAATAAAAGGGTTGACAAGTGGAGTTGGATTATTTGGTTCTAACAGCTCAAAAAACGGCAAAGTACAAGTAATTTGAGATTTCCCAAACTTAAGCTGGAAGCATGAAGTGTGTATCCACTGAATTAAATCATGCCTTTTTAGAAGAGGGGTCTAGCTGCAAAAAGAATGAGCAATCTACAAGAAGAAAGAAAAGAGGGGGAAACAAAGCAACTAACATACTTGACATCAGATATACATTGGCGTGCAACAAAGCTTCTAATGATGTATTACAGAAGGACTATTTGAAGCTAGGCATAAATGATTTTGATATTGTTAAATAAAAAAATCATCAAATGGTGAATAGATGCATTCAAATGATGGGTTCTAACCAGGAAGTTAATGTCAAATATCTAATGTTTGGATTGAAATAAAAAATTTATTAATTGGATCAAACCAACCAATAAAGTGATGTTGACGGATTATTTGCTTAGCTGGTTTAGACCCAATTTCAAAACCATTTCCACTTGATTTAGCATGAAGCAAAAAGGTTTGAATTCAAACTCAAGACGGGTGAAGAAGCATGTTGTTAGGCTATTTGAAAACAAAAGATCAAGAGAATAAGATTAAAAAAGGATTAGATGCTTTAGAATTGAATTTGATTGGATCACCACTCATCCAACAAACTCCACCTTGTCATATCCTACATATCCTATATAATCAAAATCTCATATCTGATAAAAAAAACCTAGTTCATCATCAGCCAAGAAAGAAACCGACCCCTAACTCCACATAAAACAAAGCAAAAAAAAGCCCTTCCAACCGCCTTCTGCTTCTCTACAACATCAGCAAAAATATCCCATCAGTCTCATCTATCTCCCATAGCAAAGCAAGGTGATTTTGTTTACCTCCATCTCATTTCCTTCCATGTGAAGCATTCACCCGTTAACTATAGCCACCAATAAAAGTCTCAACCCCACTTGACTAAATTGCACATTCAAATACAACACGGAGTTTCTGTACTCTCCCTAGTGTCACTGTACTCTTCCATGGATTCTCTATACTTATCTAGAGTTTGTCCTCTTTCGAAGTCCATATACTCCTTTTAGAGTCTTTGTACTCTTCTGTATTTTCGGTTTGATCTCATAATGTTGGATTCTTTTTAATTATTTTGTTCTCTATGAATTGTCGATCATTTTTACACAAGAGCAAACAAAATGATTTTTTATGGCTTAACTTGCCTAAGAGACTAAAGGTAGGCCTAAGAGCAAACAATATGATTAGGAGCAATAAGATTATAATTAATACGGACTAGAGGTAGGCCTAAGAGAGCTTGCATAGAAACTATTGAGAAGAATATGACAATACTTAATTTAAGGAGGAGAAAACCTTCAACAGAATTGAATAGAAGAGTACGATCCCAGAAATTCCAATCCACCTGTGAAAGTTCCAGAAATTCCAACGCAACCCCCGAAAATATTCTAGAAATTATGGATCAATCCCTAATGCCGAAATTACAAAGATACCCTCAAGAAATGCAAAAACTAAAAGATCAATCATGGGTTAGAATGTCCCTAAACTAGAATCGACTACAAATTGAATCAAGTAACGACTTCTATATCGCTAAATTGAAACCCACATCCAAAATAGACTTTCATGTCCTTAATTTGAGCTCATATCTTTAAAAAAACAAATCCAAATTTGACCTCCACATCGATAAACTAGGATCCGAACCAAATTTGACCTCCCTATCGCTAAATCGAAAAACAAATCCAAATTTAACATTTATGTTGCTAAACTAGTAAATAATACAACTTTGACATCCACATTGTTAAACAGGAAAATAAAGTAAATTTAACCACCACATCACTAAACTAGGTCCAAATTCACATTTGAATTCTATATTACATGGCCAGAAACAAACACAAGTTCAACTGCAACGTATCTAGCAAGGATCTTGTAAAATTGTACATTGAGATTATGCCCTTGGTCAAGCCATGTTACATGATCAATCTTCAATGAACTTATTATATATTTCTTGCACGACTTTCCTTTTTTGCATTCTGTTAATAGAAGGTTACTTTTCTAGAAAGGGTAATTAACAATAGATTCTTGAATCCAATGGAAACCAAGAACCCACGTAAAACTAAACCCTCCCATAGGCTGATTTGATGGGATCAATATGCAAATTGAAATTATTTACCTTAATTAGATGAGCTCATCCGCAGCTAGTTAAGGAAGATGATTTTGACCCAACATATTCTAGCACCCCTAGTGCAACAGGTTTTCTCCTTCCATCTTTGAGCTATGTGTCATCGAAAAAGAAACTCTTGAGTTGGTTTTGCAATGATTTCCTACAGAGACCTCTACAGAATCAATGGAATCCAAGCAAAACGTTGTATCCAGTATTTTGTTTACCATTACTTTTAGCTCTGTGACATTCCCACAATCAATGATGGACGATTCGTCGTCGATTTCCTATGAAAATATTCCATAGGTGATTACTACGTAAAACGTGCAATCTCTAAAAGCAAGGATGTGCTCTCCACAAAAGCTAAGAACACAACCTCACCAAAAGCATCGAAACTTCCTTTAAGAGGTAAGAGGTCTAATCTGATTGTTCTTAACCCGCAAACTGTTGAATCCTTATCATACCGACATCGACAAAGAGAACCCATATTTGAGACTTACTTTTCCAACCACTCTTACCAAGCGGCAATCAGTTTTTGAAAGCCTATCTTATCCTGTTGACAAGGCAACTATGAAAAGAAAGTATGTGACATCTTGACTCCCAATAACAATACTGTAACATCAAAATAAGGTCTCTGATGTCCATCAGGCAAAGCCACTGGTGAAAACCATAAAAAAGACTCGAATCTAGTCAAGACAATCACGCAGGCAGTCCTTGTAAAAAAATTCTTTTGAACCTCAACATATGTCAAACAAATGCTATTGCAGCCAAGCTTTGCAAAAATGCTTTTAGAACAGCAGAAATAACAGAGAAGGAATAAGAAACTTTATCCTCTAGGACATATCGACCATTGATGCAAGCCTAGAAATTTAATTGATGGCATTTCCTCCACAACAAAAACCACAAACGTAACTATTAGAAGTGCCTCAACTGCTCTAGTAACAAACAAAAGGATGGAGAAGCAAGAGACGACATAAATACGAGGTACATACTATGTATATCATTGGACACACAGATGAAGATTCTGCAACATGCAGCCATACGCCACAACTAAATCAACGAAGAACGAGAAGCATAAGTAGAGAAATAAGCACCTAATCCTCTAAAGATGCACGAAGCAATCAAGGTGAGATAACAAAAACTTTGATAGAGACCAATAAAGGAAAATATCTAAGTTATCCATGAAGAGAGTGAAGATGAGGAACAATTATTTATCCCACAAAATAGGTACGCATGATCGAAAGTTTTCAAAGACAACTTGTCGAAAGCAATTGGAAAGTCGGCAGTTATTTGCACAAGTGAATAACTTCGTGTAAATGATGCTGCAAATTACCAATCAACTAGAAAGGATCAAACAAGAGGCAAGTGCAAGAAGAGAACCTTGCTATAGAACGATCATAATCAAGCTTGTCCACACATTTGAGAAACTTTCAGTTAACCTTATGAAGATTATGGGACTAAGAAAGGATGGATGAACCAATTGTTCTGAATAAGGTAATAATACTTTTTGATGAAGAGAAATCAAAGAAATAAGGTATATCAAGAGGGAGACCATACCCTATAGGTATGACTTGGTGGACTACTGTTACCTTGTACCAAAGTTTAAGAAATTTAATGGGATGGTAAAACTAATCAACACCTTGCCAATTTTAGAGCAACCTATGAAACTACTAGGGGCAATGATATTTTGCTCGTAAGACAAATTGTCAACAGTCCAATGGAGTAGCTTTCAATTGATACTCAAACTTATCCGATGAATCAATTAGGACCTTTGCACAAATGGAATCACTCATCTGTAAAAGATTTGCTAGAATTTATTTTGTTTTGTTTTTGTTTATTTTTTGCAGGTTTGCATAGTTTATACTTGTGTACCTAAATATGATGTCAGCTGCAATATGTTCTCATGTGCCAGAGTATCATGTGGATGCATTTTAGACTCGTGCCCTGGAAAAATGATGTGAATGAAGTTTAGATTCACGCCCTGAAGGAGCATGATGTGGATGAAGTTTAGATTTGTGCCACTAAGAAGTATGATGTGAATGTAGTTTAGACTCGTATCCAAGAAGTATGATGTGGATGCCGTTCAGTTTAGACTTCATATGATCATATAGAGCATATTTTTGCGATTTTCTAATGGAGTGGCACTGATAATCAAAAATAACATTGGGTATCTTGGTCCACTGTTTGCACTCCTATTGAGGGAGGGCTCAGAATTACTTCTATTTCATAGTATGAAGAGTTTGCATGCCAAACTAGCATGTTGTTATCTTTAAGGGGATTCTCTTTGGGGTTCTTTCATGCAAAGTATGTATACTTTAGATCGGACATCTCTCTCCACTTCTCACATTTAGCGGAGGAGTAGCCCTCATATTTCTTCTATTTCTCAAAATTCAGCTTGGATTATTGGCATGGTCTTATCTTCAAGGGAATTTTCTTTGGGCCTCTTTCATGCAGAGTAAGTATACCTTGGGAACGAGAAGTTGTGCAAGACAAGATGCGCTCGCCCGATGACCAAGTCAAAAAAGAAAAGAGAAACAAATGGGTGCCTCCAAAAATAAGCTTTTACTATTGGCGTGTGCTTCATGATGGAGTCCCAACAGACCTTAACATTCAACGCATTGAGATCTTTCGTGTTCATGTGTGTGTCGTAAGTCTCCTCATCAGGAATCACTTCATCATATCTTGATTCATGGATCTATCGCTTTTGAGGTATAACATTATTTCTCTAATATTTTCAATAGTCCTCCTATTTTTACCTCTATTTTATAATTGATAGAATGGTGGTTGCAGGGCCCTTACTTTAGAAATTAATTAGGTTTAACAAAATCATCATTTGGAATTGTGTTTTATTGGATCTTTGGTTGTGCAGTAATAAGACCATTTTTGAAAAAGTGGTCCCTTCAAGCGCTAATGTTATAACAAAAGTTAAGAAGTTGATTCCTGAGCTTAGTTCTAAATTTTCTGTAAAATCCTCTCTATATTTTCTAAATTCGACTATCCTATCTATGTTGCCAATTTCTTCCAGAGCTCCAAGATTGAGGTTAGGCTGATAAGTGTGTTGGATCCCTCCAGACACAGGGTTCAAGTTAAGCATTGACGGTTCTTGTCAGAATGATTTGTGTGCTGGCGGAGGCATTCTAACAAACTTATTCAGAGATCTCCTCCTTGCTCTTTCTTATTTCTATGAAGAAAAGTACTAACATGTTTGCGGAGGCATATGCACTTAGAACGGACCTTAAGGTGTGTACAAAATATCGCCCTAACATGGTCGTCGAAGTGGATTCTCTAATCCTTGTACAGTTGCAAAGGCCCTGTCACGCTTCCTCAGCATTTAGTATATATTCTGAGGTTTTCTCGAATTGTTCGTCAACCAGAGCAAATTTCTCATGTCTTGGGAGAAGGAATCGTGTTGCAAACGCTTTCGCTTCTTGGGAGCAATCTTATCGATCTTTTCAATTACTTCTGCCATCTAACCATCTCCCACCCTACATTATGCATATCATTATGGAGGATAAAAGTGGCTTAATTTTAGGCATGGGTGAGTCGTCTTTTACTTAAGGTTACTTTTTTTCTTTAAGGCTTACGGAATCTTCTTTGAAATGCATTTCTTGTATGGTCTCAGGATAGTTCTATAACATCATGTTTTTTCATGCATCCAAAGAACAATACTCCGATGCCCTTTTTACAATTCTTTTAATGGCTATTTATGCCATTGTCTTTAATAAAATTTACAGGTCTGTCTGAGGACTTGTGCGAAGTTCCGGGCAAAAAAACGTTTAGACTTGTGCCTTAACGATTATGATACGAATGCAGTTTAGACTCATGCATCTAAGGAGTATAATATACATGCAGTTTAGATTAGTGACCCCAAAGAGTATAATGTGGATGTAGTTTAGATTTGAATCCCTACAAGGAGGACATGTGAATGCAATATAGACTCATGCTGCACAAGGTGTAAGGTGTGGATTTAGTTTAGACTCATGTCCTAAGGAGTATAGTTAGATTCAGTTGATTTTTCTGCAGGGGAGCCCACAAAATAGATTTTGGTGAAGGGTTGGCTTCTGTTTTGAATTCTCTCAATTGAAACTTTAAATACATAACAATCTTTAATTAGGTGGCTAACTAATTTCTGGTAAGGAGAATACTTAAGATCATCCACTTTTCCAACTACTACTAGCCTCTTTAGCTCATAAAGTAGTAATCCATTCTTCAAGGCATCTATAAAAATCTTAGGCACTTTATTTTTTCATAAGAATACTGCTTATTCTTCTCAACTTGAAGTGTAAAGTAATGTTGGTCATTGATTTAGAAAGAAGTAGAGACCACAAAACCTTCCTTCCATTTGGCTACAGTAAACCTTTTCTACGATTCGGATCCTTCTGTTCCATCCTTGACTTTTTCTTGCTACAAGTTAGCAACTATGAGAGAACCCATTCTTTCAAATATAGAAACATGAGTTATCAGATCTAGAAATGTGTTCACCCCTTGTGTACACATAATGAAGTCATTCAGTTGTCTATGTTCCCCACAAGCAAGCAAACCAAAGGCCTATGTTTGCTTTAAATCATGTTCGCAACTTATGCTCAAATTGCACCACCACCCACCAGTAATGTAGTGCATGACACTTTCATCTTTCTTCGACTAGGTTGCAACAAACTCTACGATACAGCTTTTTCACTAACTCCGACATCTTTGTGGAATAGTGATTTCATTATGCAAAGGTCCTAACATAATAACAGGTTAAGCTGGAGTACCAATCAAATGCCCCCACTTAAACTATTGACAAATAGTATTAGGAATAAAATATCATTGCTTACAGTATTTCCACATGTGGCTCTAAAATAGGCAAGAAAATGATTAGCTTTACTAATCTCATTAAACTTTTTAAACCTTGGTACAAAGTAACATGAGCGCTAAGCGCCAAGTCATATGCTTAGTGTACAGTCTTCCTCTTGATATACATTGTTTCCTTGGTTCCTCTTTACCTACAAATGTTTTCATCTTATTCAAGAACATATCTTTTATCTAATCCTTTGTTAAAAAGTAATATAATCTTCATGGGGTTGAACGGGGGTTTATCTAATGTATGGATAAGTGGTTGATTGTGATCATTAAACCGCAGGATTTTCCTCCTACACTTGCTCATATTCGATCCTTAACAATTGATTAGTAATTTGTAGCATAATTGATGAAAAATCATTCACTTTTGCATGCAGCACGATGCTTCCCTATTGCTTTTAGCAATTTATCTTTCAATACTTTCAACGACATCGTGTCTATCCCGTTGGATGCATACCAATTCCACACCCTTCACTATCTTCCTTATGAATAGAAAGGATTATCCCACCCTTGGTTTCTATGGCAGTTTTTATTCTCTCATTAGTTTACCAGTGCGTCTTTAGTAGATAAATTGCTCACTTCTTTGCTTTTTCTTCTCAGTTGATTTGGTAGCTGTGTATGCTTGCATGTTAAGAATCTTTATTTGCCTGTCTAACAATATACAAAGTATGTAACACATATTGTTGTCTCCTTCCTTGATGTCCTTTTCTTTCTTGCTAGAGCAGCTGAAGAACATCTAGTAGTTACTTCTTTTGATTTTTATTGTGGAGAAGATGTCATCTAGTGAATTTTCTAAGACTGCTTCAATGCTCAATATGTCCGAAGGATAGTTTCATATTCCTTTTTAGACTTCTTTCTTCATTACTTTTGGCTACTTTAAAAGCATTCCTACGAAGCTTGGCTACAGTACCATTCTTTCGAACATATTTTAGAGGTTCAAAAGAATTTTGCATTGGGACTATTGGCCTAACAATCTTGATCAAATCTAAGTCTTTTTTATAGCTTTCACCATTGGCCTTTGAAATATCAAATAGACGGTTAGAGACCTTTTATTTACTCGTTCTTTCGAGGTCTCAAAAATGTTGCTGAGACTCAGTCTATCGAATAATTCTTTTCATAGTTGTCTTGTCGACAAAATCAGCCTTCGAAAAACCCATTGTCACTTGGCAAGAGACGTTGGAAAAGTAAGTCTCTCAAACACGAATCTCCTCTCTGTTGATGTCAATAACGGTACGGATTCAAGGCATGTTCTGGACAGTCACAATAGGTCTCTTCCCTCTTGAAAGAACCATGGGTGCTTTTGGTGAGGTCATGTTCTCAGTTTTTGCAGAGAGCATATAGTAGTTCCTTCTGGTTTCTAAGAGACTGCAGTTACTACGCAGTTAATCACCTTTGAAAAAGTTCTAAAGAAAATCGATAAAAAGTCGGTACTCATCACCAATTAAGGGTACGTCATAGAGTCGCAAGTAATAGTGGATGGTATTGCCAGATACAACATCTTTCTTCAATACAATTGATTATGCGACGATCTTTGCAAGAAATCATTGCAAAACTAACTAAAGAGTTTCTTTTGGATGACACATTGACTCAAAGATAGAAGGAGAAACATTGTTGCCCCAAGCATATGTCAGAATTTGTGTGGTCAAATAGCTACGCGAACGAGCATATCTAATTCTGATATATAAATTTGATCCATATTTATCGTATCATATTCACTCTACGAGAGAGGGTTTTATTTTAACATCATTTATGGTTTTCAATAGACTCAAGAATCTATTCATAATTACCATTTTTGAATAAATGACCTTCGATTGAGTAATAAATATCATCAAATAAAGAAAATTAGCACAACAGAAATACAATATCTTCATTGAAGATTGATCATGTTGCAAGGTTGGCATTATCCCCAGTGTACAACTTGAAACAAGATCCTAGAACAAAAGCGTGGTTGTTGAATTTGGTTTGTTCTTAAAAATCGAATTTTAATTTACAGACATGGAAGTCAATTTCGAATTTAGGCACAGTTTAATGACATAAATGTCAAATTTTGGTTTGTTTCTACCTTAGCGATGTAGAGCCCTATGTGTTGTTTTCTAGTATAGCCATATGGTCAATTTGGATTTGTTTTTCAATTCAATGATATGGAGGTCATACATGGTAACCCAATTTAGTGATGTAGAGGTCAAATTTGAATTTTTCTTTCAATTTGGTGACATGAAGGCCAAATTTGAATTTATTTTCTAGTTTAGTGATGTGTAGTCGATTTTACACTTTTACTTTATAGTCGATTTCAATTTACAGTGGGTTTCGATACAAGGATGATATAGAAGGGGAATGATTCAAGTAATCCTGACAGGAGAGGGTGATAGGGGGAGGAACAAACTAAAATTTATTGTGTTTGGATAGATAAGAAGGCGAAGGTAGGGTATATTGAAACCTATGTTTGTTTAGAGTAGAGAATAAAATGGAAGGAAAGCTACATGACCAAATATACTCTTTTGAAGAAAGGTTACATCTAAATATATTTTATTTTTCAAAGGTCAATGTTGGAATATTTAAAATATTTCACTGAAACTCAATCTCTCTCCTCCCAATCCATCCACTTCAGGACAATTAAGAAAGTGAGTGGTTTTTCTTATTTTTAACCCTCCTCTCCCTTCACCTTACTAATTATACATTGTAAACAAACAAAGTTTTTGGATGATTACCATCCCAACCCTTCCCTTCCCTTCTTAAAACAACCTATCCAAACTCACCATTAGGGAAACTTCAAGTCCATAATTGATTTTGTAATTTTTGTAATTATAGTGGGGATCTTTATAATTTTCAAATTCTTTAGGGACTGATATATGATTTCCAAAATTTTCAAGGACTGGATTGCAATTTCTAAAATTTTAAAGGACTGGTCTGTAATTTCTAGAAATTTTGGGGCAAGATTGCAATTTGAAGAATTTTTCAGAGGCTAGATTGCATTTCTTGAGATACCAAGGACTAAACTACAATTTTTAGATTTTCAGAGGACATATTGCAATTTTTGGGATGTTTACGGACTAAACTGTAATTTTTGGGGTTTTGAAAAAGAATATATTTGCTCTATAATAATAAACAGAAGAAAATATCGATAACAAAAATATAAAAAAGAAAGCGTAAATAATTAATAAATATTAAATATAGCAGAAAGAAAGAGCATGCTAAAAAAGGTTACTTGTTAAATATGTTGCATGCATCTACACAAGTTATTTGCATAATAATCAAAGCACTAGTACATTAAATAAACAAGATTACAAACATAATTATTGTCATAAAGTTGAGTCTGCTAGAACTAGTAAAGTACTAAAACAAAGCCAGAAAAGTATTACTATCTCAAAAGATGAGTCTATAGATTTAAAATTTAGAAGCATAGATGCCAAAATAATTAGTATCCCTAGAAAGAGGAGTCTGCACTAGACAAAATCTGCATTATTAAATAGGAATCATAGTTGCAAAGGAAATTAATAGCCCTAAAGAGATGAGTTGTTCAAAAAGACTATTTAGAGAGAGAAATAGAGGGGAGACAGATATATTAAAAGACGAGAGAGAGAGAGGGAGGAAGAGAGAGCAAGTGGCAGAGGGAAAAAGCAGAGATAAGGATTTTTAAAATTCCAAAACTTATGGAAAAAAAAAAAGAAAAACTAGAGCAGCAAAAGAGAAGAGAGATAGAGAGGGAGATAAACAAAATCCAAAAGGAAAGCAAAATTATGAAAATGTTACTTGTTCATGCCTATGATCCTTCTTGTTTCTGGAGTCGTCTTGTTGCTAATCTTTCAACATCACCACAACTCTCAAATTGGTTGGTTTAGGATGAGATGGAAGAGCAGATCCTATGGATTTATATATAGAACAAAGGAGCTTGATCCTAACAGGTATCGTGGTTGAATTCTAATGAGGATAGGCTATTGCACGGGTACAGGTACGGGCACGGCAATAGTAAGGGTATGGGACATGATAAATTTGCAAAAGTTTGGGTACGAGAACAAGGCTATACAAATATTTATACACATATATTATACATTGGAATTAATAATTTATATGAGAACAAGGATGAAAATTAAAATTCCTATAACATTTTTATGTTTCTGTTATTGTGGGATTATAAATTGTAAAATCACTAGTTTTTTAACTAAACATCCAAACAATTTTTCAAAATCATAATTCGGAATCTGACCTATGTCCAGTGTGTTTCAAGACGTAGATGTCAAGTGTAGGATACATGTCCAAAAAATTGTATGACAAGTGTTTTAAATTAAAACATGTATTGTATAATTGAGTACATGCCCGAATAAATGTATGTATATATACAAGGAATGTCCAAGGAGTTTGGGTACAGATACGAGTATGGGTTGGGTACGGCGAGAGCTTCAGATTAGAAGTACCTAGGTTACATCGGGGATGATGAGTCTTTACAATTTTTTTGACTTTCCTTTCTTTTTTTAAGCCTTGCTGAAATTTAGTGCTTTGGGGTGGAAATTAAAGGCGACGCCTCCAACTCCTCTACCTCTGCCAAATCCAGCCAGTTTGAGCACACGTCCTATTTCCCTTATAAGCTTCGCCTCCAAATCCTCTACTTTTTCCGAAATCCAACCCTCATCAATAACCTCAATTCAAAATACTGAAAGCACAGACCAATAACCTTAAGTACCAAATATCGATTGTCAATAGTACCGGTTTCTAAAAACTATTTCGAGTCACGTTTTATATTCTTAGCATTCATCAAATCAGCCAACAGAGTTCAAAGAGATATCCGTAATTTCAAGTTATAATTCAACTTAGGCCTGAGACAAGGTTAGAAATGCATTTAAGCTTCATAAATTCTAAACTATAAGTGTCTAGTAACTCAAATATTATTGACATTGAAAATTCACACATATTCCAAGCACAACAATTAGCGATCATCACTACTAAAATCCATTTTAAGTTGCTTGTTTGATGGGGGTTGGAAGAAATAAATGGATATTAAAAATCCAACTCAAATCCAGTCTGACATTCATACATTAATATATGGTTATATGTACCCACCAATTTAAATACGAATACAGATCTGGATAGTGGCAAAGTATTTCACATATTTGAATATAGGGGTTTCTGCATATATATCTTTCAAATCTTCCATATTTGCAAATTTACCCCCCAAATCATGGTGTTTGCAAAATTACCTTCCAATTCTATAACGTTGAATTTTTCTACCCCTTTCACATGACGGTTTTAGTTTTAAACGAAAAATATAGCAAACCTATAGGAAATTATTTGAAAATTTTGACATTACCCTATTTAGAAACCAATATTGATAATTTGAAGGGGTAGAAAAACCAATGCGACCGAATTGAGGGGTAATTTTGCAAATACCAAAATTTGGAGGGTAAAATTGCAATATTGAAGATTTGAGGGGTATATATGCAACCTTGAATATAAGAACATGTGTATCTCTAAATAGACTAAAGTCCATCAATGTTACATAAGGTAACACAATGCACTTCATTGATATATATGTTTAAAAAGTGTAGACACTCAGAAGTTTTTTATGCAAATCTCCAATCCATGTGACTGCACCTAGAACACTATAACGAAGATTTAGGATCGATCCCGAAGTTGATACTCATTACATAATTCAACATTACGTAGGTATTAGAGGAATTAGGTCGGAGACCATCAAACATCCTCTGGCCTAGGTCTTGGATAGTCTGCAGGGCTTGGTTCTTTGATGTCATATATTATCTCTTATCAGCTCATGAAAGTTCCTTTTTTGCCTCAAAACTCTCACTCTGCCAGAAACATTATCTTACACATCCTCTTACTTCCGCGTTCTCATACATTTTCACAATATTTCATCTTCCTGACAAAGTTGAACCCGTCCAATTTCATTAGCAAGCAAAGCAGCCTTAAGCCTCTCCCATAATGTTTCTGATTGTTGCATGTCAATACCTTAATGAATAGCTAAAACCAGATTACAAAGTATGAAGCATATTCTATTTCGAGCTGCAATAAAGGAACAGGGTATATATTCTATTACTGGAGAGTCAGTTGACATATTTGGACCTTTCATATTGGAATAATTGATCTGATGTAGAACATTCATCTGATAACAATTATAGAATACTGCCAAACCAAAAAGATTAGTGTATTAATAAAAGGTATCATATTGTAGCAATTCGATCATATTACTTAAGTGGCCAACAAGAAATAGATGAACTGTCACATAATAATACAAACACAAATATTTAACAACAAAATAAAAGCAGCAAAATTAACCACAAACTGAACAGAACCCATCGATCTAGTAGTGACTCAGATCAAACAGATGATCAAATCATAATCAATATCAAATCTTTCGATCAAAATCCACAAGATTAAGTGATTCAAATCTTACCCCAGTCGTCCTCCTGCTCTTCTATTGAGGGATTGGATTGAGTGGTAGAGGGATCCATTGCTTGCAAACGAACATGGATTTCAATAGCCACAGGGCACAAAAGCCCAGAACTTTGTTCTCCAATCCACAGAATACAAAAACTGCAAGAGATTAAAATTAAGAGAGATGGGAATACAAAACTAAATCTCAAAAATCCCAGGAAACAAATCTTAAGGAGGCGATGGAAGAAAACGGGGGAGGATTTGCAAGATATTGGTAGATTTATGACTAATTTACCCCTTGCTTTAATGACGAATTTAATAAAGCTGTAGGAGGCGTTTGTCAAAGTCTTAAGTGAGGGATTAAAGAGATTTAACTCATTCTTAACCCGTCAAATACAAAAATTCTCTAAAGGGTTAAAGTGAGTTAGCCTTTCATAATTTATCAAATGTAAAAAATACAGAATGGTTAAGGTAACATATGTAGAGGGATTAAAATAAGTTAGCCCCTCAAAACGAGAGGTGTACTAATACTCCTATTTAGAAGGATTAAGAGTTAACCCTTCTAGTTATACAGAAAATAGTCAAAATCATTGTTATTCCCAAACACTAAAAATAATCACAAAGACTAATATATATATA
>JBAKGM010000139.1:30121117-30138202 GCA_037177215.1 Asparagus racemosus
TCACAACCCCCCCCCCCCCCCCCCCCCCCAAAAAAAAAAAATCACGGCTACGTAGGTAATAATTGGGTTTTAGCCTTTTTTTTTTGTTAATAGCTAGTACATAAGTTTTCTAATATGATATTTGCTGGCACTTCTTGAAACTCATTTACTATAATTAGAGTGCGACCAAACAACAATATATGAAAGAGTTTTGTAAAAAAAAAAATTTCCGGGAGAAGTGTGTTGGAATCCATGAAAGGATTTTGTTTGGTTTCAAAGTGAACAAAACAACCCAAAGTTCACACATGCAACACTATAAAAACACATAAAGAATTATTGAACCCAAATTTAAAGATTCAGCTAAAAAATAAACTCAACTAATTAAAAGATTCAGCCGAAGTTCCCATATGACAAATAATAATAGCATGAATCCTAACTCTCTATTTTGCTATTCATGTAGGTTGTGGAGAAATACAGAATTTTGAAGCACCTACATGTAAATGTCCTTATTGTCATGTAATTATGTGGTATGAAGAACGAAGTGATAAAGACAGACATAGCAAAAAATCAGAGTTCTCCTTACGTCGCAAAGATGGAATGGTTAAATTACCACTGCTTGAGAAGCCGACAGAGTATCTACATAACCTCATGAAGGATCATGATTTCAGGGATAATATCAGAGCTTATAATTCCATTTTTTCTTTTACATCAATAGTGGGAAGATTGACAAAAATGTTAATAAAGGAAGAGGGCCATATTGCTTTAAGCTCAGTGGACAAAATCATCACAAAATCTGATCTCTAAAGCCTCTACTCGGTTAAACTCCTAAATTTTCTCAACTTTCTATTATGACATGGAAAATGCAGTTAGCAACTGGGTTAAAACATTAAAAATTGTTAAAAAGGACAAATTAATTCTACGATTGTTCAGGGGTATATGAATATGCTAGATAATTGCAACAAGTTGGTGAAAACATATAGGATGGTCCGAGACTGGTGTAATAAAAATGAATCAGAAAATATGACTCTGGTCATTAAATCGTCACGCAATGCTAATGGTAGATGGTAGAATATGACTACTATTGATGAAATTGCCGAATTAATCGTGTTTGTTTTATTCTAAGACGAATTTACCTTTTTTAAAGGAGGAAAATTCAATTGATTTGAAAAATGTGAATAGCAATGAAAGACAAAATGATGAATTTAATCAAGAGTTATTCACACTTGCATCAACATCTGATATCAAAGGTAATAAAAAGGTTTTTTTGATGTATCATCCATTGCTATACTAGACTCATTTGCGTTTGATATTCAGACTCCGATTCTTGGAAAAACAAGGACAAAAGCAAGTAGAATATTTAGTAACAAATAAATACTTGTGGAATCATATAAATGATATTGATTAATTACACTTACTTATTATAAAGTTTACATCTTGCAGTGATGAACAGAGATTCTGCAGTGCCAACTTTAAAGAAGAATATCAAGACGAAGAAAAATCAATGCAATTTCGGTGATTTTTAATTATTTAGTTTGATTTATATTAAAAAATATGACAGATTGAAACTCTTTTATTAGATTATACTTGCAAGTGTTGCAAATAATGAGTTGACAATTAAACATTTTATTATCGTTAATTACATAAATGTTGACTTATGCTATGTTTTGGCATTTTCTATTCATCATAAGATTGATGCAATTAGCCATTGTTTTTTGATATTATTTTATTGAATGGTAGATCGGAAAATAAATGTGAATTTGAAAACATGAAGTAAAGACCGTGCTTGGCACCGGCTAAAATTCTAGTTATCATAAAACTTTAAGCTACAAAGCTTTCTTCCATAGCTGTTTGGTTGGAGGCCAAAAAAAAAAAAAAAAAAAAAAGGAAAAATAGTTTAACTCTTTTACCTAAATCTATTTTTAGTTCTTATTTTTGTTTTCATTGTTTGGTTAGAAACCAAAAAGAAAAAATCTCCTCTCTAAAGTGCAGAAAAGCATCTCTAAAAGAGTAAACCCATTTCAGAGATATTTGAGCCGAAATAGAGAGAAACCTAACAAGTTCACTTGGATTGGGTTATTTTTATTTTTTGCTAGTAAGCAAATTTTACCCCTTTTTTTTTTTAAGGAAATCAACCAATCAGCCCAAAAAGTAAAAAGTAAAATACAGAATTAGAAAACCATATATCTCATTCTCATCAAGCGGCCAAATAAATAACACGCGGTCCCATTCCATGGATATACCCAAAAAAGAAGAATCTGCCAATTCCACGTCGCCATTTCCAATTTAAGCCTCTCTCATCTCTTTCAAAATGTTAGAATTTTTTTTGAAAAAAGTTTGCTCTTTCGTTTACAGGTCAAACAAGAAACCACATCTCCAAGTGCTAGCGATCTAAAATTTGCAATTCTGTTTCTTCTCCTTTATTTATTTTTTTGTCCCTTCACCGCCTCATCTCCGATCCCAGTACAAGTCACTGCGATCAGCTCAAATCGAAGGAAGAAGAAGATGGGTTCTCTTAACAAAGACGAGGAATTGAGTGTTGGAGATGGATGGTCAAAAGATGCGATCTTGTACGTTAATGGAGTTCGCCATGTTCTCCCTGATGGGCTTGCCCATGTCACTCTCTTGCGGTATTTGCGAGGTATGTACTAGTGATCTGAGCTTTGAGCAGTTGTTGTAGTTGCCCTGTGGATTAATTTTGCTTTTTTGTGTGGGAAATTTTGAGATGTCTAGAACTGAATTAGGTTGAGGGTTTTACCCCTGGAATCGAATTGATATTTGTTTTCCATTTTAGGAGCTTGTGGAGATCACTTAAGATGATGATCATTTGTATTGACATATATTTAGCTTATATTGCCTAGGTTTATGAGATTTGTTAGTGATATTTAATTGAAGTGCCCCAGCATTGAATAGCCCTTTTTTATGTTTTGTGTATAATTGATGTATCTTGGTTTTAGATAGTTCTCTTGTGCTGTTTTCTTTATTGTGTTTGAAAGGGCATCAAGATCACAAATTAAGTCTTTGATGCATTGATGCATTCTGCTTCCATTGTCATCTCTTTTTGGGTTTCCCCTTTCCGGTCAAATTGGATCATGCATTTTATTGAGATTGCACCATCAAATTGGATTATATTTTTGTAATGTTCCTGTTACTAGAAAAATATAATACGCCCTTTCATGTTCTCATTGCAACAGCCTCTTCAGTATAATGCTTTAAAATTTTGTTTTTTTGTTTTTTCTTTCTTTTTTTTTTTTTGCTGTATAAGATTCTGATTCAGTCTTCTCTATGGGAATGTAGATTTGGGTCTGACGGGAACAAAGCTTGGATGTGGTGAGGGAGGTTGTGGGGCTTGCACGGTTATGGTCTCTTACTACGATCAACATACAAAGAAATCAACGTGAGTTTCTTGCCTAAGCATCATAGATGATGCAGATTATTTTAGCTATGTACAGAATACAGACTATTACATTTGCGATCTAATTTTATGTGTGCTCTATTATGGAAGAATTTGGTACTTAGCCTCAACTCAATTTCTCTCTACTCTGTCCATATTCCACTAAGAGCAAATTTCTATCCATGATCAGTTGTATTCTCTTGGTCAATTTTGAAATGAGCATTTTTTTAAAATAAAAAAGACTGTCCTAATTTTGTGAATTTGTGATCTTTCATGTGTAGAAGGATCATTTTGCAACAGTGTTATATGGTCTCAGAATACAATCTCCTACAGTGTGTTAGCATTGTGTATCTAATTACAACTTATTTCACAACTTTTGTTCTTGATTAGTTCTATACATTAAATTTTTTTATCAAGTGAAAAGATCTCAGGTTGGTTCTAATCCTTTAGCTGTTGGACTTAATACTCATTTAATGCTATGTTGCTGTGTGATATCCTGTCCTTATTCAATCAATGCCTAACCATGCAGTCCTTTTATTCTGCCTACGGCTCCCTCATAATTCTGATTTTCGATACATCTCTTTAAGAATCTTTCTTTCTTATTACAAAACACTGCTCTTGTTAAAAAATTTATGATTGCTAGAATTTCTCTTTTTTAATAAGAAATAATTATGAAAATATGCTCAATTAGACATTGGTTCGAACCATAGATCTACGAGAAATTTAGAACCAGAATCTCTCAATTTGCACCTTGAATAGCGCTGCAGGATTGCTTTCTTTTTCCCTTGAGAGTTTCCCAATATTTACTTCTATGCATTTGAAACCCACAAATTTTCTGGGCCTCTATACATTACAGAAAGTCAATAAAGTTTAAATTTGTCTCGTTATGTGGTCTTCTTTAAATTATATCTTGGCAGATATGCTGCCTTTTTACGAGTTTCTAAATACTTTAACCCACAATATATTCCTTCATCATGGAAACTTAGGAGTTAATATGTTGCAAATCTGAACACATGTAGCCATTTACTGTAGGCTTCTTTAAATTACATCTTGCCAAATATGCTGCCTGATTTTCGAGTTTGTGCATACCTTTACTGACCATTTATCCCTTTATCATAGCATTTTGGGGGTTAATGTGGTGCAATGAACATGTGCAGGCACTATGCGGTTAATGCATGCCTTGCTCCGTTGTATTCGGTGGAAGGAATGCATGTAATTACAGTGGAGGGTCTTGGAAATTCCAAAAATAGTCTTCACCCTATCCAGGTCACACTCTCTTACCCTGACAAATATGATTTTGACTTGAGATGCTATTATTAATACTTTCCGCTTATATTTCATACTTTCATTTTGGCAGTGATTTATTTTGTAAAATGGATTTGTGAACAAAGAATAAGGATTTTATTGGATAAGTTAAAGCTCCCCTTTCTGTGTAATCTAAAATAAGAAGTAAGAACAATTAGAAAGGAGGATCTTAGTTCACATTAAAAAGCAATCAAACTCCACATCTTTAGTTTAACAAAAAAGCAATTGAAAAAAAATATATGAAAAGGCAGGATCTAAGTGGATATTGTGTATATATGTTAGTCAGCAATCTTATACTGATTTCTTGCTTTTGTATCTTGGTTGTGGGCAGGATATGTATGTATTTCTCCTAGTCTTGATTTTTGCATATGTTTGGTTTTCACTTGACGAAATGAAAATAGCCATTAGCTAAAATGGAGGAGTTGTAGTTGCATGTAGATGAACGATTAATGCCCTAGTTTCTTAGGATTTGTTCAAACAAATAGCTTAATTTGACTTTTTAAATTTCCAGAAACTTGGTACATAACTTTCAATCTAAATTTAATTGCACACAGTGGTTATTAATACTCGTGTCATGTCGGGACTGTGTAGGAATCATTAGCACAAGCTCATGGCTCACAGTGTGGTTTTTGTACTCCTGGATTCATCATGTCCATGTATGCATTATTGAGATCAAGCAAAACACCACCAAGTGAAGAGAAGATTGAAGAGAGCCTTGCTGGAAATTTATGTCGTTGTACAGGTTATAGACCAATTGTTGATGCTTTCCGAGTTTTTGCTAAAACCGATGATTCTTTATACACTAGATCATCTCCAGAAGGCATGCCAAAACATGGATTAATTTGTCCATCAACTGGACAACCGTGTTCCTGTGGTGAAAACGCAGCTAAAAGCTGTGAAAGTTTGAGTGAACCTGTAATTTCTGGAAACAAGCAGAAACCATTTTCATACAATGAAATTGATGGAAGCTCATACACTGAGAAGGAACTAATTTTCCCACCAGAGCTTCGTTTGAGGAAAAATTTGCCTCTGAACTTGCATGGATTTGGGGGAATTAGGTGGTATAGACCCCTAAAGCTTCAGCATGTTTTAGACCTAAAATTACGGTATCCAGAGGCAAAACTTGTGATGGGCAATAGTGAAGTAGGAATTGAGATGAAGTTTAAGAGTGCCCAGTATCCAGTCTTAATATCTGTCACCCATGTACCTGAGCTTAATATTATCAATATCGCTGAAAATGGTTTAGAAATTGGTGCTTCTGTAAGACTCACAAAACTCCAACAAATACTCAAAAAGGCGATAGAAGAGCAAGCCCCTCACAAGATCTCGTCGTGCAAGGCCATCTTGGAGCAGCTAAAATGGTTTGCTGGGACACAGATAAGAAATGTTGCTTCTGTTGGTGGAAATATCTGCACTGCTAGTCCAATATCTGACTTGAATCCTCTTTGGATGTCAGCTGGAGCCAGATTTCAAATTATTGATTGCAAAGGAAACATAAGGACCACCCTCGCTAGGGATTTCTTTCTTGGTTACCGCAAAATTGATCTTGCTAACAATGAAGTATTACTTTCACTTTTCTTACCATGGACCAGACACTTTGAGTTTGTAAAAGAATTTAAACAGGCTCACAGAAGAGAAGATGATATTGCACTTGTTAATGCAGGGATGCGTGTATTTCTTGAAGAAGATGGTAAAAACTGGAAAGTTTCTGATGTATCTATCGTTTACGGTGGTGTCGCCCCGGTTTCCCTTATTGCATCAAGGACTGAAAATGCTCTTATTGGTAATATATGGGATAGAACACTATTGCAGGATACTTTGAAGATCTTGAGAGAAGATGTTCCTCTTTCTGAAGATGCACCGGGTGGCATGATTGAATTCCGGAAATCCTTGACGTTAAGTTTCTACTTCAAATTTTTCTCATGGGTTACACATCAGATGAATGAGAAGGGATTTCTTAAAGAAGGCCCGGATACAGTTCATCAATCAGCAATACAACCATATTCCAGGCCAACATCTAGAGGGATTCAGGTGTTTGAATTGGAAAGACATGGGACAGCTGTCGGATTATCTGAGGTTCATCTTTCATCAAAGCTACAGGTATTGTAGACGGTCCACTAATACTTTTTCTCTGTTTCTCTTGAACTCTGTCATTTCTGGCTTTGATGTTTTCACATTTACATGTACTGGAATGTTGTGTTATTTATAGTGATTAATAATTGGAGTTCAAGTGATATTTAGTTCTTGTTCCTGCATATTAATTAAGGACAAAATAAATGACTCAAAATAACAAGTTGTTGCAACCTATGATTTAGAATGTTTAAAGCCAAATATAAGGTAAGGGATTTATTTCCAATGAATAGGAGATGGTAGTCCCATGAAGAGGAAAAAGGAAACAGCTTAAAGACTATTGGTGACCTATGCATGTAATGTTATTATATTTCGTGGTTGCTCTCTAAAATATTCTAGGAAAATAGTAGTCCCATGATGAAGAAAAATCAAACAGCAGCAGGAAAAGACTACTGGCTTCCTATGCATGTCATATTATTTTGCACTTGGCCTAAAAAGTAATCTAGGACTAAGTAGAGAGACAAGTTCTTTCCTGAATTAAGATTATACCTGTAAGCTTAACTTCCATGCCTTGTAAACGCCTCCTGATGCTAATGGTATATTTTCTATTCTCACATATAGATTTATGGAAACTCACTTCCTCCAAGCCTTTATAATGAGTACAATTACTACTTCACGTCTATTTGTGGATTTATTCTTTAATTTTGTATTATGTCGATTAAATATGAATATATATGTATGTGAAATGCATCCATTTTGGAAAATATTTTATAATAGCTTTATTAGGACCTTTTCAAGTCAATCCATATCTCCTTTTGGAATGTTAGGACCTACATCTCGCACTGCATCAATTTTAATTACTTATATTCTTTTATTTCTCACGCCGTTTGTGGAATTGAATATTCGAAAGACAATGGGTACTGCTTGGGATGAAAAGCAGTAACAAGCTTTTGATGTAACCTCACTAACCAAAATGTTGCTTTTCATCACTGTTTCCGATATCTCTCATTTTCTTTTAAAATCTAATTGATTGTTGGCACATCATATTCTACCGTGATGCTAAACAACATCTTAGTTAAGCAATAATTCTTCCTGCTGGTACTTATGCGGAGCTGCATCCAGGTGACAGGGAAGGCTGAATACACAGATGATGTACTTGCACCTCCAAATACATTGCATGCTTCCTTGGTGTTGAGTAGAAAGGCTCATGCACGCATTTTGTCCATTGATGATACGCTTGCCAAATCATCACCCGGTTTTGTTAGGCTATTTCTCTCGGGAGATATTCCTGGCACGAATAAAATTGGAACCATTATATACGACGAGGAGGTTTTTGCTTCAGAATTTGTAACTTGTGTTGGTCAAGTAAGCAAACAGTATTACTGAAACAGATATAGTTTACCTATGTTTTTTCTTATTCTAGGAGACAGGAGAGGGTAATATTGGATTTTCCTTTATCTAATTAAAAGAAATCACATAAATTTTATGCAGGTAATTGGGATTGTTGTGGCTGATTCTCATGAAAATGCAAAAATTGCTTCAAGTAAGGTACAAGTTGAATATGAAGAGTTGCCTGCAATATTGTCTATAAAAGATGCCATACAGTCTGGAAGTTTTGTTCCCAATACGGAGAAATATCTTGCCAAAGGAGATGTGGAAGTGTGTTTTCAGTCAGGAGAATGTGATAGAATAATTGAAGGGGAGGTTCAAGTAGGGGGTCAAGAACATTTCTATTTGGAGCCAAATAGCACATTGATTTGGCCAGTTGATGGTGGAAATGAAGTTCATATGATTTCCTCCACTCAGGTAGGTTAAAAATACGTAGCGGATTAGAAATATAATGATATAATTTATTACTTAATTCTTAGGCATTCCTATGCAGCGGTCTTCTTTTTAATCTGGTCAATGACCGTTTCATATCTCAGATTTACTCAGAATAGGGTACATCTAAGATGAGCCCTTCTTAATCAATAATTTGATGGAAGAGGAATGCAGAACTAAATAAATTATTTTTGACCTTAAATTCTTTATTGTCCAATTAGTTGAAGTTGCTTTCTAGGTCAAATTGGTTCCAATTTAAGTCATTATGATCTGAATAATACAGTCTGCAGGGTAAAATATTGTTGAAGAACTTGACAAATGCTATGAAGCTATAGAACTTGACAAATGTTATGAAGCTATAGAACTTGACAAATGTTATGAAGCTATAGAAATTGACATTGTTTGGATAATCCATTCAGAGAATTGAAATGAATATGCATTGCGAAACTCTGTAAAGAACAGAGTCACAAATTAAAATCAGCTCTATCTTGTTTTCTTTCGTTGTTGACATATATTATGTATTCTGTGATCTACCCTCGTTAGGTGGTAATCCTGATCCACATATCTGATTTTTTTAATGTTATCATGTCTACTTTCATGTATGGTGAATTACAAGTGTATTACATAGAAATTCATCACTGTCAAAGAGCTCTTCTCAGGCAATAAATGATTCCGGCACATATATGTGTTTCTTATTTGGAAGAACTTGTTATCATGCGACATACCCTCAACTACAAGTCTACAAGGACCACAAATAGTGTGTCATAATCTGGTTTGGCTGGCTGGATGTAAATCAAAACCTACTATGAAGTTTATTTTTGAGGCTTATCTCTATTGAAATTTTCCATTCATTTACTTTACTTTCTATTTTATGTCTCAGTGGATCTTCTGGGATACACATGTCAGACAGAGCCTTGTTGTTTAGTAAAGTGTAAACTTTCTTCAGCTTATAAAAGTATATGTTGAGTTCTTCTAAAGGGTTGTATATGCTCAAATTGCTGTTGTATCCAAGTAATATTTCAAGCAACAGCTTTGCAATGCATGTGTCTTCACAGTAAAATTCCTTACTACAGCTACAACTGATATTATATGCTTGGAGGTTTCACTTTATTATGTTTCCATATATCTGGGAAGTACTTTCTCAGAATTTTTTCCGTTTTAATTACATGGACTCTAGGTGGAATCCACTTTCATTTGTAATGACATTATTCCTTTTCCTTATTGTGCAGGCCCCACAGAAGCACCAGGAAACTGTTGCACGAGTTCTTGATTTACCATTCTCTAAAGTTGTTTGTAAAACTAAACGCATTGGTGGTGGGTTTGGTGGAAAAGAAACAAGATCTGCCTTCATTGCTGCAGCAGCTTGTGTACCATCGTATCTTCTAAGGCGACCAGTGAAAATTACCTTAGATAGGGACATAGACATGATGATAACAGGGCAGCGTCATAGTTTCCTTGGGAGATACAAGGTACTTAACTGACAATGTAGACTAAAGTTCAACTTGTATACAGCTGGTATATTTTCGAGGTAAATGTTAGACCATCCACAAATTTAGACTTGTGGTAGAAACATGTAAAACCTATATATATTCTCTGTGTTTGCATGTGTCTGTTATATTTCTTCCTCAACATTTTTTCTAAACCATTCCCCTGTTGGAAAGCTTGATGTATACAACCATGAACAATTGAATACGCGATATTCAAAGTTGAGAATGCTCATTCCTTGATTTTCAATATATTTAAGGTCTTTGAAGTTCACTCTGGCATACTCCACTTGACCATAGTTCTTTTAGGGCATATGGGTATCAGAACCACTCGAGTCATGAAGACGATCAACTTTGGGAGTTCCTGGATGTCCTCTCATACCCTTAATCATGGAGACCTATTTCTTTCAGAATTCCACTTACGTTTTATTGATTTAAACATTGTATTGCTGCAACATTATTAAATAACAGTTGCTTTTTTATTCCCTTCGTAAAAGAACATGGTTTATACCTTATTAGTTTACAAAAATAATAAGACGCCCTTAACCTCTTGGTGCATTAATTTTCACCTCATGGATGTAATATGAAGCTTATATTCATTAATGGTGGAATATTTTGGAATCGTACCAGGTTGGATTCAGGAATTCTGGAGAAATTATGGCATTGGATCTGGAGTTATTCAACAATGGTGGAAATTCGTTGGACCTGTCCTCATCTGTCCTTGAGCGTGCCATGTTTCATTCAGATAACGTTTATTCAATACCAAATATCAGGGTTAAAGGGCAAGTCTGCTTCACAAATTTTCCAAGTAACACGGCTTTCCGGGGATTTGGTGGACCTCAGGGAATGCTAATTACTGAAAATTGGGTCCAAAGAGTTGCAATGGAGCTCCAGAAAAACCCTGAAGAGATACGGGTAGTCTTTTTTTTTTAAATTTTAATTTTTATCATGCATGACTTTACAATATATNNNATATAAAATATTCATAATTTCTCACTTTCTATTTGTGGACTTGATAACCAGGAGATCAACTTTCACCATGAAGGACATATTCTGCACTATGGGCAGGAAGTGAAAAATTGTACGTTGAGGCAGGTGTGGGATGAGCTAAGGTCGTCCTGTGATTTCCCAAAATGTCGTGAAACTGTCGACCACTTTAACCTCCAAAATCGCTGGAGAAAGCGTGGAGTTGCAATGATCCCGACCAAATTTGGCATCTCCTTCACCACAAAACACATGAACCAGGTGAACTGGACTGTCTTTTGAAGCTTAAACAGTTCAGACCGTAGTTGATTTTTTTCTTGCTTTTTGTAGCCATAATGATTTTGTTCGCACAGTCAAAGGGCGACACGATTTTTAGTCCTATACGTTTATTTGAATCTTCTCTCTTAGTTAGAACATTTTTTCTTATTATTTTCTGTCCTCCATATTTATTCCATGAAAAATAAGATATGGGAGCAGCATTTTAGAAAAGGTGTTTAAAATATTTTCCTGATCCATAAACCTGAAACTTAAGTGACTTGCTACTATTTTGTATGTTGATTTCCTTATGCCTCATGTTCATGCCGCTAACAAATATCCTTATGGCTATAGGCTGGTGCTCTTGTACAAGTTTATCTTGATGGGACTGTTCTAGTGACACACGGAGGTGTTGAAATGGGACAAGGCTTACACACCAAAATTGCACAAATCGCGGCCTCATCTTTTGATATTCCTCTTAGTTCTGTATTTATATCAGAGACAAGTACAGATAAGGTAAGTAGATATTTCCGTGGTCTTTCTTATTTAGACCGTATATTCTCTACAAGCCATGATAACAAAAAGCTTATCCGTGCTGGACTGCTATTGATTGCTTTTACTACTGCAGGTACCAAATTCGTCACCAACTGCAGCTTCTGCAAGCTCTGACATGTATGGTGCAGCAGTTTTAGATGCTTGTGAACAAATTAAGGCACGCATGGAACCTATAGCCAGCAGACATAATCTTGCTTCTTTTTCTGAGGTATGGCTTCCATTATTTCCATGGAATCACCCACCGCTACCCCAGCTCCTCAGCCACATACTTTCCTTTTACCCTTTCCTCCAATTATGAGTGCGGTGGTAAAAAGCGTGAATCATTATGCATATCGATAAAACTATATCAGTATGTATTTTGTTACAGTTCAATCTTATACATAGGTTCTCCTACACGAATCAATCCTTGAATTTTTATTTAGTTCTATTATTATGCTATAAAAAGTAATTTGTATCGTACCGATTTATTTCTTAATTATATTTATAGGCAGTGGGAATCCAAAAGTGTATGCTGTGGTAAGATCTGAACATTTTTGGATTTTCCAATTAAAACATGCTGAAACATACATTATTATTGGATATAGCACATTTTAGTACATACAATCCTTTAGATGGCACATATTTAGCATATATGATCCCTTTCTTCATCTTCCTTTTCACTTTTCTTCAGTAAAGGTTATAAACAATGGTATTTGAATTTCTAGAGAGCTCAAATCTGAGGCTCTTCTGTAGATCTATATTTATAGGATTCAAGGTGTACATTTTACATATTAGTCCATATATATTTATATATTTCTAACACTCCCCCTTAAACTGGAGCGTATATGTCATACATGCCCAGTTTGTTAGATATAAATTGCACTCGTGGTTTTCGTAAGGACTTGGTGAGAATATCTGGTAGCTGATCTCCTGAAGCAACATGTCGAGTCTCAATATTCTTCTGTTCCACAACTTGGTTACGCACAATATGACAATCCACTTCATTGTGTTTAGTCCTCATAAAAAAGTGGATTGTTTGCAATATGGATTGCTGTCTGGTTATCACAATATAATTGCATGGGAGATGTAGGATCACAACCCAACTCCTTTAATAGCCGTTGTATCCAAATCACTTCACAAGTGACATCAGTCATGGTAAGATAATCCGATTCTGCACTTGATCTTAACACAACGGTTTGTTTCTTGCTCTTTTATGAGACTAAGTTTCCTCCCACAAACACACTGTAGCTTGTAGTTGATCTTCTATCAGCAGGGGATCTAGCCTAATCAGCATCTGAGAATCCAGTCACTCTTAGATGTCCAGAATTAGAGTACAACATTCCTCTTCAAAGAGCACTCTTCAAATATCGAAGAATTCTCATAACTGCATCAAAGTGAGTTGTCCACGGTTCTGTCATATACTGACTTACCACACTCACTAAATATGCAATGTCTGGTCTGACCACAGTGAGGTAGTTTAGCTTTCCTACCAGCCTCCTATATTTTCTTGGATCATGCAGTAGCTCTCCCTGTTCTCGCATTAGTTTGTGATTGAAATCAATTGGTGTATCTACCGGTTTGCATCCAAGAAGTCTCACTTCAGATAGCATATCCAATGTGTATTTTCTTTGGGCCATGAAAATTCCTCTAGTAGATCTAGCTATTTCAATGCCCAAAAAATAGTGAAGATTTCCCAGATTTTTAGTTTGGAAGCGCTGTTGTATAAACTTCTTTAAAGTATAAATCCATGCTGCATCATCTCCTGTAATAACAATGTCATTAACATACACTAGTAGAATTCTCTTTCCTGTTTGATTTCAAAAAAACATAGAATAATCACTTGAGCTTTGATGAAGACCAAATTCCTGAACCACAGTTGCAAATTTACCAAACCACACGCGTGGAGACTGTCTAAGGCCGTACAATGTCTTTTTCAATTGACAGACTTTGCCATACTCCCTTGAGCAACAAACCCAGTAGTTGCTCCATGTAGACCTCCTCGAGCGTTCCATGCAAAAACGCATTCTTCACATCAAGCTGATATAGAGGCCATTCATACTGAGCAGTAAGAGAAATAAAAAGACAAACGGATGTCATCTTTGTCACAAGATAGAAAGTCTCAATGTAGTCCATGCCATAGGTTTGAGAATATCCCTTGGCTACCAGACGAGCTTTCAGTCTTGAGAGCGAGCTATCTGGATTTAGTTTAACTGTAAATGTGCACCTGACTGTCTTTTTTCCAGTAGGTAGGGCCACAAGCCCTCATGATTGATTGTCTTCCAATGCTTACATTTCCTCATGCATAGTTGCCTTCCAACCTGGATGAGACAGAGCTTCTGATACAGACTAGGGAATGGGGGTAAGAATCCATGAATGTAATAAAGGTACGATAAGCACCAAATAAATGCGATAATGTGATAAAATTAGCAAAAGAGTGTCATGTACAACTACGAGTACCCTTTCAGAGTGCGATGGGAAGATCATCAGATGAAGAAGACTCACCAGAACTTAGAATCGTATCAGTTATTGGCATTGGAAGAGTAGACGTAGGTAGTAGCTACTTTGGACGTCGAGTGTAGACCTTAAACAGTGAATCAGTAGGTGGTTTTGAATGCACACTATTACCAGGGTCAACATCACTAGTAGATGGTGACATAACAAGTATAAGAAATGAATCGTCATCATCGTCATTAGACACCATTTTAGGAGTACCATCCTTACTTTGTGAAGAGAAATAGGAAGTGTTGTCAAAGAAGGTGACATTTATATCCCTTTTGCGTTCGAGAATATCCTAAAAATGCACATTTTATTGCTCATGGGTCAAGCTTAGATTTCTGTGGATTCGTATTATGAACAAAGTATACACAGCTAAAGATATGAAGTGGTGAGGAAATTGCTGGTTGGGATGGATGAAGGACCGAGAAGGCGGTTTTACCATCCAATACAGCAGAGGGAGTGCAGTTGATCAGATGACATGCAATTAAAACTGCATTTTCCCAATACTGTCTAGGTATGTTCATATGAAATAACAAGTGTTTCCGCCAAGAACGAGAAAAGGCTTCTTTGTAGTTTCTATTTCAAAATGTTTCAAAATGAAAATAAGTGAAAGATTACACGTGTAACTCTCCAATACAAAGAAAATGGTCTCACTCTCATATAAAAAACTCGAACAGAAGTCACTATGTAGCGAGCTCCTGCTTGCGTGGGTTCTTTGCCTGTACCGGGGACGCATCGTTCGTGGACCACCAAGCAACGATCGTCGAATTGACGGGGTTGAGTTTATGTTTCGCAAAGGAAACAATAACTTAAGTAAATATCTTAGCCAAGTAAGATATCTAATCTTCCCAAGATTTAAGGCGAAGCTTAAATTCGAAGAATCTCTAAGTGGAATGTCTAGGAATCTCCAGGTGAAGAATGTTAGCAAACGCTTCCTCTGCTCTTTTTAGATCTCTCTAGTTCTCTCCAAAATTTCCTTTCAAAAATTCCCGAACAAGATCCAAAATCAAGATCTCCTTCTCTAATGGGCGTAGGGAGTTATTTATAGCGTTTAGGAGGTGTAACTGTTGAAAAGAACACAAGTTATGACCTGCCAGAATTGCGTAGTGGGCGAGACACTTTTTGTGTCTGAACCCAAAATTGTCTTGGCCAAAGGGGCTGAGTCCTCTCGCTGTTGTAACCGTTCTTCCCCTTTTAAGGCATGTTTAATGCCCCATTTATGAGCTAAGTGGGCGTTTTTCAAGGATGTAACCGCCCACTAATGTAGATGAACGTTCCCACGTGTTGAAAATGTCAAATGAGCCTCGTAAATAATATAACTAATAATAAAACACGTGAAAAATGTTTAAGACACAATAAGTGTCTCGACAATGGCCGAGACACAGACATGTAGTGTCTCGAAAATGGCCGAGACACAATAAGTATCTTGGACGTGCATGTGTCAGTTTTACCCCTGTAGTTAATTTCCTTAGATTTTAATGACGTCGTTCTTCAACCTTCTCATGATTAAATCACACTTAGGGTTCATCGGTAATTTTTGATGCCTACAGATACCCCCTCCAAAGTTTTCAGACTCCGCTGTATTTTATCGAGGAGTCTGAAATACTTTGGATAAGATGAGCCTTCTGTCTAACGTTGAACTTTATAGAAAAAGTCTATATCTCGCTTTGGCTTTTGAACCCTGGCTATGCGATTTCGCTGACCATATGCTAGGATCAATAGCTATTGCGTCTGTATTTGAATTGGTTGAAATGATTGAGTCTATTTTGAACTGATCATCTTCATCTTGAAGGTTGCAACTTGGGTTGTAGTTGAATTTGTAAGAGTATCAAGATACTTATTTATCCAACTACGTTATCTCATCACAGTGGGAGATGACTGCTCACCATTATCGTTATGAAGGAGATGACATATGATTCTTCTTCAATAATGAGGATTGAGTGAACAGGCACCATCCAACTTACTGAGCATCTGGAATTAAATAATCTGTTGTAGGGATAAGCTTCAGAGAAAGCTCCCGAATGTAACCTGGGTCACGTCTTCTTGAGTTGCCGAGAAAGTTGCTGGCCGCCCTTCGTGCGCGACACTTTTGGTGTCTCACCCAATTGCCTTTGTCCGAGACACTTTTCGTGTCGTGCTCGAAGGAGTCGACATCGAATGTGTCTTATAAAACCGATGATACGGGTCTTTTTATCATTTATTGGCCCGCCACTACTACCGCAGGCAGACTGGAGTCTCCGGTTCTGAGTTTGGGGGTTCATCCTCCCACTTCTCAGGCTGAGTCTCTTGTCATCTTGCCTTTCGCCGAAAGTTCTCTCATTCAACTTGGACCATTTTCTACTCAAGTCGTACCTGAATCAACTCCAGTGGTTACCGAGATTGAACTGACCAGTGCGAAGCGAACAGTCCAAGCTGAGGGATCTTCTTAGACTGCGATCCGAGAGTGCTTCTTCATATATTTCTTCCCAGATCGAGTCTATTATGAAAGCTAAAGAAGCCAAGTGAGGAACTATTGAGCAGGAATTACGGCGATTGTAGGCTCAATCTGAACGTATCAGGGCAAGTCTGAATACAAAGGAGGAGGCCAAAGCCGACTTTCTTCAATCCATTCAAGGTTTTAAATGTCGGATGTCGGGCTCACATCGGGCGGCTAAAATCCATGTCGGATAGCGGAAATCGGGGATATGTTGGGGGACATGGACTAAATATCGGGTTGCCATATCGGGTGGTGCACACATGTATAATATCATATCTAAATGTAATAAC